>JAOPSE010001109.1:0-186571 GCA_029449295.1 Zea luxurians
ACCCTAATTTTTGTCGAAAATAGTCATGAACGACCATTTTCAATGACACTGAAGGCTAACACCTACGAATTCTTGACCAAGAAATGGTCTCCACCATAAATCCAAGAATGTATTCTATGGCAAGGAAACATATGTGTAGTGAGGTGTATGAGCCTCTGGTCGAAGATCAATGGCCACACAACCCCCATTTTTGTCAAAATAGCCATGAATAACCATTTTCAAAAATACCAAAGGCTAACACATTCGGATTATTGCCCAAGAAATGGTCTCCACCAGAAATCCAAGAATGTGATCTATGGCAAGGTAACATATGTGGGGTGAGGTGTACGAGCATCTGGTCGATGATCAATGGCCACACAACCCCCATTTTGCCGAAAATAGCCATGAACGACCATTTTCAATAATACCGAAGGCTAACACGTACGAGTTTTTGACCAAGAAATAGTCTCCACCAGAAATCCAAGAATGTGATCTATGGCAAGGAAACATATGCGGGGTGAGGTTTTTGAGCCTCCAGTCGATGATAAATGGCCACACAACCCCATTTTTTATGAAAATTGCCATGAGCGACCATTTTCAATAATACTAGAGGCTAACACCTACGGATTTTTGACCAAGAAATGGTCTCCACCAGAGAATCCAAGAATGTGATCTATGGCAGGAAACATACGTGGGGTGAGGTGTATGAGCCTCTGGTCGATGATCAATGGCCACACAACCCCCATTTTTGTCGAAAATAGCCATGAACGACCATTTTCAATAATACCGAAGGCTAACACCTACGGATTTTTGACCAAGAAATGGTCTCCACCAGAAATCCAAGAATGTGATCTACGGCAAGGAACATATGTGGGGTGAGGTGTATGAGCCTCTGGTCGATGATCAATGGCCACACAACCCTATTTTTGTCGAAAATAGCCATGAACGACCATTTTCAATGACACTGAAGGCTAACACCTACGGATATTTGACCAAGAAATGGTCTCCACCATAAATCCAAGAATGTGATATATGGCAAGGAAACATATGTGTAGTGAGGTGTATGAGCCTCTGGACAAAGATCAATGGCCACACAACCCCCATTTTTGTCGAAAATAACCATGAATGACAATTTTCAATAATACCGAAGGCTAACACAGTCAGATTTTTGCCCAAGAAATGGTCTCCACTAGAAATCCAAGAATGTGATCTATGGCAAGAAACATATGTGGGGTGAGGTGTACGAGCCTCTGGTCGATGATCAATGGCCATGCAACCCCCATTTTGTCAAAAATAGCCATGAACGATCATTTTCAATAATACTGAAGGCTAACACGTAGGAATTTTTGACCAAGAAATGGTCTCCACCAGAAATCCAAGAATGTGATCTATAGCAAGGAAACATATGTGGGGTGAGGTGTACGAGCCTCTGGTCGATGATAAATGGCCACACAACCCCCATTTTTGATGAAAATAGCCATGAACGACCATTTTCAATAATACCGAAGGCGAACACCTACGGATTTTTGACCAAGAAATGGTCTCCACCAGAAATCCAAGAATGTGATCTATGGCAAGGAAACATATGTGTAGTGAGGTGTATGAGCCTCTGGTCGAAGATCAATGGCCACACAACCCCCATTTTTGTCAAAAATAGCCATGAATGACCATTTTCAATAATACCAAAGGCTAACACATTCGGATTTTGCCCAAGAAATGGTCTCCACCAGAAATCCATGAATGTGATATATGGCAAGGAAACATATGTGGGGTGAGGTGTACGAGCCTCTGGTCGATGATCAATGGCCACACAACCCCCATTTTGCCGAAAATAGCCATGAACGACCATTTTCAATAATACCGAACGCTAAAAAGTACGAGTTTTTGACCAAGAAATGGGCTCCACCAGAAATCCAATAATGTGATATATGGCAAGGAAACATATGCGGGGTGAGGTTTTTGAGCCTCTAGTCGATGATAAATGGCACATAACCCCCATTTTTTATGAAAATAGCCATTAGCGACCATTTTCAATAATACTAGTGGCTAACACCTACGGATTTTTGACCAAGAAATGGTCTCCACCAGAAATCCAAGAATGTGATCTATGGCAAGGAAACATATGTGGGGTGAGGTGTATGAGCCTCTGGTCGATGATCAATGGCCACACAGACCCCATTTTTGTCGAAAATAGCCATGAACGACCATTTTCAATAATACCGAAGGCTAACACCTACGGATTTTTGACCAAGAAATGGTCTCCACCAGAAATCCAAGAATGTGGATCTACGACAAGGAAACATATGTGGGGTGAGGTGTATGAGCCTCTGGTCGACGATCAATGGCCACACAACCCTATTTTTTGTCGAAAATAGCCATGAACGACCATTTTCAATGACACTGAAGGCTAACACCTACGGATATTTGACCAAGAAATGGTCTCCACCATAAATCCAAGAATGTGATATATGGCAAGGAAACATATGTGTAGTGAGGTGTATGAGCCTCTGGACAAAGATCAATGGCCACACAACCCCCATTTTTGTCGAAAATAGCCATGAATGACAATTTTCAATAATACCGAAGGCTAACACATTCAGATTTTTGCCCAAGAAATGGTCTCCACTAGAAATCCAAGAATGTGATCTATGGAAAGAAACATATGTGGGTGAGGTGTACGAGCCTCTGCTCGATGATCAATGCCATGCAACCCCCATTTTGTCAAAAATAGCCATGAACGATCATTTCAATAATACTGAAGGCTAACACGTAGGAATTTTTGACCAAGAAATGGGTCTCCACCAGAAATCCAAGAATGTGATCTATAGCAAGGAAACATATGTGGGGTGAGGTGTACGAGCCTCTGGTCGATGATAAATGGCCACACAACCCCCATTTTTGATGAAAATAGCCATGAACGACCATTTTCAATAATACCGAAGGCTAACACCTACGGATTTTGACCAAGAAATGGTCTCCACCAGAAATCCAAGAATGTGATCTATGGCAAGGAAACATATGTGTAGTGAGGTGTATGAGCCTCTGGTCGAAGATCAATGCCACACAACCCCCATTTTTGTCAAAAATATCCTGAATGACCATTTTCAATAATACCAAAGGCTAACAAATTCGGATTTTTGCCCAAGAAATGGTCTCCACCAGAAATCCATGAATGTGATCTATGGCAAGGGAAACATATGTGGGGTGAGGTGTACGAGCCTCTGGTCGATGATCAATGGCCACACAACCCCCATTTTGCCGAAAATAGCCATGAACGACCATTTTCAATAATACCGAAGGCTACAAGTACGAGTTTTGACCAGAAATGGTCACCACCAGAAATCCAATAATGTGATCTATGGCAAGGAAACATATGTGGGGTGAGGTTTATGAGCCTCTAGTCAATGATAAATGGCCACATAACCCCATTTTTTATGAAAATAGCCATTAGCGACCATTTTCAATAATACTAGAGGCTAACACCTACGGATTTTTGACCAAGAAATGGTCTCCACCAGAAATCCAAGAATGTGATCTATGACAAGGAAACATATGTGGGGTGAGGTGTATGAGCCTCTGGTCGATGATCAATGGCCACACAACCCCCATTTTTGTCAAAAATAGCAATGAACAACCATTTTCAATAATACCGAAGGATAACACGTACAGATTTTTGACCAAAAAATGGTCTCCACCAGAAAATCCAAGAATGTGATCTACGGCAAGGAAACATATGTGGGGTGAGGTGTATGAGCCTCTAGTCGACGATCAATGGCCACACAACCCAAATTTTTGTCGAAAATAGCCATGAACGACCATTTTCAATGACACTGAAGGTAACACCTACGGATTTTGACCAAGAAATGGTCTCCACCATAAATCCAAGAATGTGATCGATGGCAAGGAAACATATGTGTATTGAGGTGTATGAGCCTCTGGTCGAAGATCAATGGCCACACAACCCCCATTTTTGTCGAAAATAGCCATGAATGAACATTTTCAAAAATACCAAAGGCTAACACATTCGGATTTTTGCCCAAGAAATGGTCTCCACCAGAAATCCAAGAATGTGATCTATGGCAAGGAGCATATGTGGGGTGAGGTGTACGAGCCTATGGTCGATGATTAATGGCCACACAACCCCCATTTTGCCGAAAATAGCCATGAACGACCATTTTCAATAATACCGAAGGCTAACACCTACGGATTTTTGACCAAGAAATGGTCCTCCACCAGAAATCCAAGAATGTGATCTATGGAAAGGAAACATATGTGGGGTGAGGTGTATGAGCCTCTGGTCTATGATCAATGGCCAAAGAACCCTATTTTTGTCAAAAATAGCCATGAACGACCATTTTCAATAATACCGAAGGCTAACACCTACGGATTTTTGACCAAGAAATGGTCTCCACCAGAAATCCAAGAATGTTATCTATGGCAAGGAAACATATGTGGGGTGAGGTGTACGAGGCTTTGGTCGATGATCAATGACCACATAACCCCCATTTTTGTTGAAAATAGCCATGAACGACCATTTTCAATGACACTGAAGGGTAACACCTATGGATTTTTGACCAAGAAATGGTCTCCACCATAAGTCCGAGAATGTGATCTATGGCAAGGAAACATATGTGGGGTGAGGTGTATGGGCCTCTGGTCGTTGATCAATGGCCACACAACGCCCATTTTTTGTCGAAAATAGCGATCAACGACCATTTTCAATAATACAGAAGGCTAACACGTATGGATTTTTGACCAAGAAATGGTCTCCACCAGAAATCCGAAAATGTGATATATGGCAAGGAAACATATGTGGGGTGAGGTGTACGAGCCTCTGGTCGATGATCAATGGCCACACAACCCCCATTTTTGTGGAAAATAGCCATGAACGACCATTTTCAATGACACTGAAGGCTAACACCTATGGAATTTTGACGAAGAAATGGTCTCCACCATAAATCCAAGAATGTGATCTATGTCAAGGAAACATATGTGTAGTGAGGTGTATGAGCCTCTGGTCGAAGATCAATGGCCACACAACACCCATTTTTGTCGAAAATCGCCATGAATGACCATTTTCAATAATACCGAAGGCTAACACATTCAGATTTTTGCCCAAGAAATGGTCTCCACTAGAAATCCAAGAATGTGATCTATGGCAATGAAACATATGTGGGGTGAGGTGTACGAGCCTCTGGTCGATGATCAACGACCACACAACCCCCATTTTTGTCGAAAATAACCATGAACGACCATTTTCAATAATACCGAAGGCTAACACCTACGGATTTTTGACCAAGAAACGATCTCCACTGGAAATCCAAGAATGTGATATATGGCAAGAAAACATATGTGGGGTGAGGTGTAGGAGCCTCTGGTCGATGATCAATGGCCACACAACCCCCCATTTTTGTCGAAAAAAGCCATGAACGACCATTTTCAATAATTCCGACCAGAGGCTCATACACCTCACCCCACATATTTTTCCTTTCCATAGATCACATTCTTGGATTTCTGGTGGAGACCATTTCTTGGTCAAAATCCATAGGTGTTAGCCTTCGGTATTATTGAAAATTGTCGTTCATGGCTATTTTCATTAAAAATGGGGGTTGTGTGGCCATTTATCATCGACCAGAGGCTCGTACACCTCACCCCACATATGTTTCCTTGCTATAGATCACATTCTTGGATTTCTGGTGGAGACCATTTCTTGGTCAAAAATTCGTACGTGTTAGCCTTCAGTATTATTGAAAATGATCGTTCATGGCTATTTTCGACAAAATGGGGGTTATGTGGCCATTGATCATCGACCAGAGGCTCGTACACCTCACCCCACATATGTTTCCTTGCCATAGATCACATTCTTGGATTTCTAGTGGAGACCATTTCTTGGGAAAAAATCCGAATGTGTTAGCCTTCGGTATTATTGAAAATTGCCATTCATGGCTATTTTCGACAAAAATGGGGGTTGTGTGGCCATTGATCTTTGACCAGAGGCTCATACACCTCACTACACATATGTTTCCTTGCCATAGATCACATTCTTTGATTTCTGGTGGAGACCATTTCTTGGTCAAAAATCTGTACGTGTTAGCCTTCAGTATTATTGAAAATGGTCATTCATGGCTATTTTCGACAAAAATGGGGGTTGTGTGGCCATTGATCATCGACCAGAGGCTCGTAAACCTCACCCCACATATGTTTCCTTGCCATAGATCACATTCTTTGATTTCTGGTGGAGACCATTTCTTGGTCAAAAATCTGAATGTTTTAGCCTTCGGTACTATTGAAAATGGTCGTTCATGGCTATTTTCGACAAAAATGGGGGTTGTGTGGCCATTGATATTCGACCAAAGGCTCATACACCTCACTACACATGTTTCCTTTCCATAGATCACATTCTTGGATTTATGGTGGCGACCATTTCTTGGTCAAAAATATGTAGGTGTTAGCGTTCAGTGACATTGAAAATGGTCGTTCATGGCTATTTTCGACAAAAATGGGGTTTGTGTGGCCATTGATCATCGACCCGAGGCTCGTACACTTCACCCCACATATGTTTTCTTGCCATAGATAACATTCTTGGATTTCTGGTGGGGACCATTTCTTGGTCAAAAATCCGTTGGTGTTAGCCTTCGGTATTATTGAAAATGGTCGTTCATGGCTATTTTCGACAAAAATGGGGGTTGTGTGGCCATTTATCATCGACCAGAGGCTCATACACCTCACCCCACATATGTTTCCTTGCCATAGATCACATTCTTGGATTTCTGGTGGTGACCATTTCCTGGTAAAAAATCCGTAGGTGTTAGCCTCTGGTATTATTGAAAATGGTCGTTCATGGCTATTTTCATAAAAAATGGGGGTTATGTGGCCATTTATCATCGACCAGAGGCTCATACACCTCACCCCACATATGTTTTCTTGCCATAGATCACATTCTTGGATTTCTGGTGGAGACCATTTCTTGGTCAAAAATTTGTACGTGTTAGCCTTCGGTATTATTGAAAATGGTCGTTCATGGCTATTTTCGACAAAATGGGGGTTGTGTGGCCATTGATCATCGACCAGAGGCTCGTACACCTCACCCCACATATGTTTCCTTGCCATAGATCATATTATTGGATTTTTGGTGGAGACCATTTCTTGGGCAAAAATCTGAATGTGTTAGCCTTCGGTATTTTTGAAAATGGTCATTCATGGCTATTTTCGACAAAAATGGGGGTTGTGTGGCCATTGATCTTCGACTAGAGGCTCATACACCTCACTACACATATGTTTCCTTGCCACATATCAAATTCTTGGATTTATGGTCGAGACCATTTCTTGGTCAAAAATCCATAGGTGTTAGCCTTCAGTGTCATTGAAAATGGTCGTTCATGGCTATTTTCGAAAAAAATGGGGGTTGTGTGGCCATTGATCATTGACCAGAGGCTCGTACACTTCACCCCACATATGTTTTCTTGCCATAGATCACATTCTTGGATTTCTGGTGGAGGCCATTTCTTGGTCAAAAATCTGTTGGTGTTAGCCTTCGGTATTATTGAAAATGGTCGTTCATGGGTATTTTCGACTGAAATGGGGGTTGTGTGGCCATTTATCATCGACCAGAGGCTCATACACCTCACCCAACATATGTTTCCTTGCCATAGAAAACATTCTTGGATATCTGGTGGAGACCATTTCTTGGTCAAAAAATCCGTACGTGTTAGCCTTCGTTATTATTGAAAATGGTCATTCATGGCTATTTTCGACAAAAATGGGGGTTGTGTGGCCATTGATCATCGACCAAAGGCTCGTACACCTCACCCCACATATGTTTCCTTGCCATAGATCACATTCTTTGATTTATGGTGGAGACCATTTCTTGGTCAAAAATCCGAATGTGTTAGCCTTCGGAACTATTGAAAATGGTCGTTCATGGCTATTTTCGACAAAAATGGGGGTTGTGTGGCCATTGATATTGGACCAGAGGCTCATACACCTCACTACACATATGTTTCCTTGCCATAGATCACATTCTTGGATTTATGGTGGAGACCATTTCTTGGTCAAAAATCCGTAGGTGTTAGCCTTCAGTGTCATTGAAAATGGTCGTTCATGGTTATTTTCGACAAAAATGGGGGTTGTGTGGCCATTGATCTTCGATCAGAGGCTCATACACCTCACTACACATATGTTTCCTTGCCATAGATCACATTCTTGGATTTATGGTGGAGACCATTTCTTGGTCAAAAATCCGTAGGTGTTAGCCTTCAGTGTCATTGAAAATGGTCGTTCATGGCTATTTTCGACAAAAATTAGGGTTGTGTGGCCATTGATTGTCGACCAGAGGCTCATACACCTCACCCCACATATGTTTCCTTGTCGTAGATCACATTCTTGGATTTCTGGTGGAGACCATTTCTTGGTCAAAAATCCGTAGGTGTTAGCCTCTAGTATTATTGAAAATGGTCGCTCATGGCTATTTTCATAAAAAATGGGGGTTGTGTGGCCATTTATCATCGACTAGAGGCTCATAAACCTCACCCCACATATGTTTCCTTGCCATAGATCACATTCTTGGATTTCTGGTGGAGACCATTTCTTGGTCAAAAACTCGTACGTGTTAGCCTTCGGTATTATTGAAAATGGTCGTTCATGGCTATTTTCGGCAAAATGGGGGTTGTGTGGCCATTGATCATCGACCAGAGGCTCGTACACCTCACCCCACATATGTTTCCTTGCCATAGATCACATTCTTGGATTTCTGGTGGAGACCATTCCTTGGGCAAAAATCCGAATGTGTTAGCCTTTGGTATTTTTGAAAATGGTCATTCATGGCTATTTTCGACAAAAATGGGGGTTGTGTGGCCATTGATCTTCGACCAGAGGCTCATACACCTCACTACACATATGTTTCCTTGCCATAGATCACATTCTTGGATTTATGGTGGAGACCATTTCTTGGTCAGAAATCCATAGGTGTTAGCCTTTAGTGTCATTGAAAATGGTCGTTCATGGATATTTTTGACAAAAATGGGGGTTGTGTGGCCATTGATCATCGACCAGAGGCTCGTACACTTCACCCCACATATGTATTCTTTCCATAGATCACATTCTTGGATTTCTGGAGGAGACCATTCCTTGGTCAAAAATCTGTTGGTGTTAGCCTTCGGTATTATTGAAAATGGTCGTTCATGGCTATTTTCGACTAAAATGGGGGTTGTGCGGCCATTTATCATCGACCAGAGGCTCATGCAATTCACCCCACATATGTTTCCTTGCCATAGATCACATTCTTGGATTTCTGGTGGAGACCATTTCTTGGTCAAAAATCCGTACGTGTTAGCCTTCGGTATTATTGAATATGGTCATTCATGGCTATTTTCGACAAAAATGGGGGTTGTGTGGCCAATGATCATCGACCAGAGGCTCGTACACCTCACCCCACATATGTTTCCTTGCCATA
The DNA here is from genome assembly GCA_029449295.1 of Zea luxurians. Lineage (NCBI taxonomy): Eukaryota > Viridiplantae > Streptophyta > Magnoliopsida > Poales > Poaceae > Zea > Zea luxurians. The sequence continues at coordinate 9,431 of JAOPSE010001109.1, forward strand.
GATCACATTCTTGGATTTCCGGTGGAGACCATTTATTGGTCAAAAATCTGTACGTGTTAGCCTTTAGTATTATTGAAAATGGTCATTCATGGCTATTTTCGACAAAAATGGGGGTTGTGTGGCCATTGATCATCGACCAGAGGCTCGTAAACATCACCCCATATATGTTTCCTTGCCATAGATCACATTCTTTGATTTCTGGTGGAGACCATTTCTTGGTAAAAAATCTGAATGTTTTAGCCTTCGGTACTATTGAAAATGGTCGTTCATGGCTATTTTCAACAAAAATGGGGGGTTGTGTGGCCATTGATATTTGACCAAACGCTCATACATCTCACTACACATATGTTTCCTTGCCATAGATCACATTCTTGGATTTATTGTGGAGACCATTTCTTGGTCAAAAATCCGTAGGCGTTAGCCTTCAGTGTCATTGAAAATGGTCGTTCATGGCTATTTTCGACAAAAATGGGGTTTGTGTGGCCATTGATCATCGACCAGAGGCTCGTACACTTCACCCCACATATGTTTTCTTGCCAAAGATCACATTCTAGGATTTCTGGTGGAGACCATTTATTGGTCAAAAATCCATTGGTGTTAGCCTTCGGTATTATTGAAAATGGTCGTTCATGGCTATTTTTGACTAAAATGGGGGTTGTGTGGCCATTTATCATCAACCAGAGGCTCATACACCTCACCCCACATATGTTTCCTTGCCATAGATCACATTCTTGGATTTCTGGTGGAGACCATTTTTGGTCAAAAATCCGAATGTGTTAGCCTTCGGTACTATTGAAAATGGTCGTTCATGGCTATTTTCGACAAAAATGGGGGTTGTGTGGCCATTGATATTCGACCAGAGGCTCATAGACCTCACTACACATATGTTTCCTTGCCATAGATCACATTCTTGGATTTATGGTGGAGACCATTTCTTGGTCAAAAATCCGTAGGTGTTAGCCTTAAGTGTGATTGAAAATGGTTGTTCATGGCTATTTTCGACAAAAATAGGGGTTGTGTGGCCATTTATCATCGACCAGAGGCTCGTACACCTCACCCCACATATGTTTCCTTGCCATAGATCATATTCTTGGATTTCTAGTGGAGACCATTTCTTGGTCAAAAATCCGTAGGTGTTAGCCTTCGGTATTATTGAAAATGGTCTTTCATGGCTATTTTCGACAAAAATGGGCTTGTGTGGCCATTGATCATCAACCAGAGGCTCATAAACCTCACCCCACATATGTTTCCTTGCCATAGATCACATTCTTGGATTTCTGGTGGAGACCATTTCTTGGTAAAAAATCCGTAGGTGTTAGCCTCTAGTATTATTGAAAATGGTCGTTCATGGCTATTTTCATAAAAAATGGGGGTTGCGTGGCCATTTATCATCGGCCAGAGGCTCGTACACCTCACCCCACATATGTTTCCTTGCCATAGATCACATTCTTAGATTTCTGGTGGAGACCATTTCTTGGTCAAAAATTCGTACGTGTTAGCCTTCGGTATTATTGAAAATGGTCGTTCATGGCTATTTTCGACAAAATGGGGGTTGTGTGGCCATTGATCATCGACCAGAGGCTCGTACACCTCACCCCACATATGTTTCCTTGCCATAGATCACATTCTTGGATTTCTAGTGGGAGACCATTTCTTGGGCAAAAATCCGAATGTGTTAGCCTTCGGTATTCTTGAAAATGGTCATTCATGGTTATTTTCGACAAAAATGGGGGTTGTGTGGCCATTGATCTTCGACCAGAGGCTCATACACCTCACTACACATATGTTTCCTTGCCATAGATCAAATTCTTGGATTTATGGTGGAGACCATTTCTTGGTCAAAAATCCATAGGTGTTAGCCTTCACTGTCATTGAAAATGGTCGTTCATGGCTATTTTCGACAAAAATGGGGGTTGTGTGGCCATTGATCATCGACCAGAGGCTTGTACACGTCACCCCACATATGTTTTCTTGCCATAGATCACATTCTTGGATTTCTGGTGGAGACCATTTCTTGGTCAAAATCTGTTGGTGTTAGCCTTCGGTATTATTGAAAATGGTCGTTCATGGCTATTTTCGACTAAAATGGGGGTTGTGTGGCCATTTATCATCGACCAGAGGCTCATACACCTCACCCCAACTATGTTTCCTTGCCATAGATCACATTCTTGGATATCTTGTGGAGACCATTTCTTGGTCAAAAATCTGTACGTGTTAGCCTTCGGTATTATTGAAAATGGTCATTCATGGCTATTTTCGACAAAAATTGGGGTCATGTGGCAATTGATCATCGACCAAAGGCTCGTACACCTCACCCCACATTCTTTTATTTCTGGTGGAGACCATTTCTTGGTCAAAAATCCGTAGGTGTTAGCCTTCAGTGTCATTGAAAATGGTCGTTCATGGCTATTTTCGACAAAAATTAGGGTTGTGTGGCCATTGATCATCGACCAGAGGCTCGTACACCTCAACCCACATATGTTTCCTTGCCGTAGATCACATTCTTGGATTTATGGTGGACACCATTTTTTTGGTCAAAAATCCGTAGTTGTTAGCCTTCAGTGTTATTGAAAATGGTCGTTCATGGCTATTTTCGACAAAAATTAGGGTTGTGTGGCCATTGATCATCGACCAGAGGCTCGTACACCTCACCCCACATATGTTTCCTTGCCGTAGATCACATTCTTGGATTTCTGGTGGAGTCCATTTCTTGGTCAAAAATCGGTAGGTGTTAGCCTTCGGTATTATTGAAAATGGTCGTTCATGGCTATTTTCGACAAAAATGGGGGTTGTGTGGCCATTGATCATCGACCAGAGGCTCATACACCTCACCCCACATATGTTTCCTTGCCATAGATCACATTCTTGGATTTCTGGTGGAGACCATCTCTTAGTCAAAAATCCGTAGGTGTTAGCCTCTAGTATTATTGAAAATGGTCGCTCATGGCTATTTTCATCAAAAATGGGGGTTGTGTGGCCATCTATCATCGACTAGAGGCTCGTAAATCTCACCCCACATATGTTTCCTTGCCATAGATCACATTCTTGGATTTATGGTGGAGACCATTTCTTGGTCAAAAATTCGTACGTGTTAGCCTTCGGTATTATTGAAAATGGTCGTTGATGGCTATTTTCGGCAAAATGGGGGTTGTGTGGCCATTGATCATCAACCAGAGGCTCGTACACCTCACCCCACATATGTTTCCTTGCCATAGATCACATTATTGGATTTCAGGTGGAGACCATTTCTTGGGAAAAAATCCGAATGTGTTAGCCTTTGGTATTTTTGAAAATGGTCATTCAAGGCTATTTTCAACAAAATGGGGGTTGTGTGGCCATTGATCTTCGACCCGAGGCTCATACACCTCGCTACACATATGTTTCCTTGTTATAGATCACATTCTTGGATTATGGTGGAGACCATTTCTTGGTCAGAAATCCATAGGTGTTAGCCTTTAGTGTCATTGAAAATGGTCGTTCATGGCTATTTTCGACAAAAATGGGGGTTGTGGGGCCATTGATCATCAACCAGAGGCTCGTACACTTCACCCCACATATGTTTTCTTTCCATAGATCTCATTCTTGGATTTCTGGAGGTGACCATTTCTTGGTCAAAAATAAGTTGGTGTTAGCCTTCGGTATTATTGAAAATGGTCGTTCATGGCTATTTTCGACTAAAATGGGGGTTGTGTGGCCATTTATCATCGACCAGAGGCTCGTACAATTCACCCCGCATATGTTTCCTTGCCATAGATCACATTCTTGGATTTCTGGCGGAGACCATTTCTTGGTCAAAAATCCGTACGTGTTAGCCTTCGATATTATTGAAAATGGTCATTCATGGCTATTTTCGACAAAAATGGGGGTTGTGTGGCCATTGATCTTCAACCAGAGGATCATACACCTCACTACACTTATGTCTCCTTGCCATAGATCACATTCTTGGATTTATGGTGGAGACCATTTCTTGGTCAAAAATCCATAGGTGTTAGCCTTCAGTGTCATTGAAAATAGTCGTTCATGGCTATTTTCGACAAAAATGGGGGTTGTGTGGCCATTGATCATCGACCAGAGGCTCGTACACTTCACCCCACATATGTTTTCTTGCCATAGATCACATTCTTGGATTTCTAGTGGAGACCATTTCTTGGTCAAAAATCTGTTGGTGTTAGCCTTCGGTATTATTGAAAATGGTCGTTCATGGCTATTTTTGACTAAAATGGGGGTTGTGTGGCCATTTATCATTGACCGGAGGCTCGTACAATTCACCCCACATATGTTTCCTTGCCATAGATCACATTCTTGGATTTATTGTGGAGACCATTTCTTGGTCAAAAATCCGTACGTGTTAGCCTTCGGTATTATTGAAAATGGTCATTCATGGCTATTTTCGACACAAATGGGGGTTGTGTGGCCATTGATCAACGACCAGAGGCTCATACACATCACTACACATAAGTTTCCTTGCCATAGATCACATTCTTGTATTTATGGTGGAGACCATTTCTTGGTCAAAAATCCATAGGTGTTACCCTTCAGTGTCATTGAAAATGGTCGTTCATGGCTATTTTCGACAAAAATGGGGGTTGTGTGGCCATTGATCATCGACCAGAGGCTCGTACACTTCACCCCACATATGTTTTATTGCCATAGATCAGAATCTTGGATTTCTCATGGAGACCATTTGTTGGTCAAAAATTCGTAGGTGTTAGCCTTCAGTGTCATTGAAAATGGTCATTCATGGCTATTTTCGACAAAAATGGGGGTTGTGTCGCCATTGATCATCGACCAGAGGATCGTACACCTCACCCCACATAAGTTTCCTTGCCATATATCACATTCTTGGATTTCTGGTGGAGACCATTTCTTGGTCAAAAATCCGTAGGTGTTAGCCTTCGGTATTATTGAAAATCGTCGTTCATGGCTATTTTCGACAAAAATGGGGGTTGTGTGGCAATTGATCATCGACCAAAGGCTCATACACCTCACCCCACATGTTTTTCCTTGCCATAGACCACATTCTTGGATTTCTGGTGGTGACCATTTCTTGGTCAAAAATCTGTAGGTGTTAGCCTTCGGTATTATTGAAAATGGTCGTTCATGGCTATTTTGACAAAAATGGGGGTTGTGTGGCCATTAATCATCGACCAAATGCTCATACACCTCACCCCACATATGTTTCCTTGCCATAGACCACATTCTTGGATTTCTGGTGGAGACCATTTGTTGGTCAAAAATCCTTAGGTGTTAGCTTTCGGTATTATTGAAAATGGTCGTTCATGGCTATTTTCATCAAAAATGGGGGTTGTGTGGCCATTTATCATCGACCAGAGGCTCGTACACCTCACCCCACATATGTTTCCTTGCCATAGAGCACACTCTTGGATTTCTGGTGGAGACCATTTATTGGTCAAAAATTCGTACGTGTTAGCCTTCGGTATTATTGAAAATGGTCGTTCATGGCTATTTTCGACAAAATGGGGGTTGTGTGGCCATTGATCATCGACCAGAGGCTCGTACACCTCACCCACATATGTTTCCTTGCCGTAGATCACATTCTTGGATTTCTGGTGGAGACCATTTCTTGGTCAAAAATCCGTACGTGTTAGCCTTCGGTATTATTGAAAATGGTCGTTCATGGCTATTTTTGACAAAATAGAGGTTCTGTGGCCATTGATCATCGACCAGAGGCTCATACACCTCACCCCACATATGTTTCCTTGACATAGATCACATTTTTGGATTTCTGGTGGAGACCATTTCTTGGGCAAAAATACGAATGTGTTAGCCTTCGGTATTATTGAAAATGGTCATTCATGGCTATTTTCGACAAAAATGGGGGTTGTGTGGCCATTTATCTTCAACCAGAGGCTCATACACCTCACTACACATATGTTTTCTTGCCATAGATCACATTCTTGGATCTATGTTGGAGACCAGTTCTTGGTCAAAAATCCATAGGTGTTAGCCTTCAATGTCATTGAAAATAGTCCTTCATGGCAATTTTCGACAAAAATGGGGGTTGTGTGGCCATTGATAATCGACCAGGGGCTCGTACACCTCACCCCACATATGTTTCCTTGTCGTAGATCACATTCTTGGATTTCTGGTGGAGACCATTTCTTGGTCAAAAATGGTCAAAAATCCGTACGTATTAGCCTTCGGTATTATTGAAAATGGTCGTTCATGGCTATTTTGACAAAATAGAGGTTCTGTGGCCATTGATCATCGACCAGAGGCTCATACACCTCACCCCACATATGTTTCCTTGACATAGATCACATTTTTGGATTTCTGGTGGTGACCATTTCTTGGGCAAAAATCCGAATGTGTTAGCCTTCGGTATTATTGAAAATGGTCATTCATGGCTATTTTCGACAAAAATGGGGGTTGTGTGGCCGTTTATCTTCAACCAGAGGCTCATACACCTCACTACACATATGTTTTCTTGCCATAGATCACATTCTTGGATCTATGGTGGAGACCAGTTCTTGGTCAAAAATCCATAGGTTTTAGCCTTCAGTGTCATTGAAATAGTCGTTCATGGCAATTTTCGACAAAAATGGGTGTTGTGTGGCCATTGATAATCGACCAGGGGCTCGTACACCTCACCCCACATATGTTTCCTTGCCATAGATCACATTCTTGGATTTCTGGTGGAGACCATTTCTTGGTCAAAAATCCGTTGGTGTTAGCCTTCGGTATTATTAAAATGGTCGTTCATGGCTATTTTCGACAAAAATGGGGGTTGTGTGGCCATTTATCATCGACCAGAGGCTCGTACACCTCACCCCACATATGTTTAATTGTCATAGATCACAATCTTGGATTTCTCGTGGAGACCATTTCTTGGTCAAAAATCCGTACGTGTTAGCCTTCGGTATTATTGAAAATGGTCGTTCATGGATGTTTTCGACAAAAATGGGGGTTGTGTGGCCATTGATCATCGACCAGAGGCTCGTACATCTCACCCCAAATATGTTTCCTTGCCATAGATCATATTCTTGGATTTCTGGTGGAGACGATTTCTTGGTCAAAATTCCGTAGGTGTTAGCCTTCAGAATTATTGAAAATGGTCGTTCATGGCTATTTTCGACAAAAGTGGGGGTTGTGTGGCCATTTATCATCGATCAGAGGCTCGTACACCTCACCCCACATATGTTTCCTTGCCATATATCACATTCTTGGATTTCTGGTGGAGACCATTTCTTGGTCAAAAATCCGTAGGTGTTAGCCTTCGGTATTATTGTAAATGGTCGTTCATGGCTATTTACGACAAAAAAGGGGGTTGTGTGGCCATTGATCATCGACCAGAGGCTCATACACCTCACCCCACATATGTTTCCTTGCCATAGATCACATTCTTGGATTTCTGGTGGAGACCATTTCTTGGTCAAAAATCCGTACGTGTTAGCCTTCGGTATTATTGAAAATGGTCATTCATGGCTATTTTCGACACAAATGGGGGTTGTGTGGCCATTGATCTTCGACCAGAGGCTCATACACCTCACTACACATATGTTTCCTTGCCATAGATCACATTCTTGGATTTATGGTGGAGACCATTTCTTGGTCAAATATCCATAGGTGTTAGCCTTCAGTGTCATTGAAAATGGTCATTCAATGCTATTTTTGTCAAAAATGGGGGTTGTGTCGCCATTGATCATCGACCAGAGGCTCGTACACCTCACCCCACATAAGTTTTCTTGCCATAGATCACATTCTTGGATTTTTGGTGGAGACCATTTCTTGGTCAAAAATCCGTAGTTGTTAGCCTTCGGTATTATTGAAAATGGTCGTTCATGGCTATTTTCGACAAAAAATGGGGGTTGTGTGGCAATTGATCATCGACCAAAGGCTCATACACCTCACCCCACATAAGTTTCCTTGCCATAGACCATTTCTTGGATTTCTGGTGGAGACCATTTCTTGGTCAAAAATCCATAGTTGTTAGCCTTCAGTGTCATTGAAAATGGTCGTTCATGGCTATTTTCCACAAAAATGGGGGTTGTGTGGCCATTGATCATCGACCAGAGGCTCGTACACTTCACCCCACATACGTTTTCTTGCTATAGATCACATTCTTGGATTTCTGGTGGAGACCATTTCTTGGTTAAAAATCCGTACGTGTTAGCCTTCGGTATTATTGAAAATGGTCATTTATGGCTATTTTCGACAAAAATGGGGGTTGTGTGGCCATTGATTATCGAACAGAGGCTCGTACACCTAACCCCACATATGTTTCCTTGCCATAGATCACATTCTTGGATTTCTGGTGGTGACCATTTCTTGGTCAAAAATCCGTAGGTGTTAGCCTTCGGTATTATTGAAAATGGTCGTTCATAGCTATTTTCGACAAAAAATGGGGGTTGTGTGGCCATTGATCATCAACCAAAGGCTCATACACCTCACCCCACATATATTTCCTTGCCATAGACCACATTCTTGGATTTCTAGTCGAGACCATTTGTTGGTCAAAAATCCGTAGGTGTTAGCCTTCGGTATTATTGAAAATGGTTGTTCATGGCTATTTTCATCAAAAATGGGGGTTGTGTGGCCATTTATCATCAACCAGAGGCTCGTACACCTCACCCCACATATGTTTCCTTGCCATAGATCACATTCTTGGATTTCTAGTGGAGACCATTTCTTGGTCAAAAATTCGTACGTGTTAGCCTTCGGTATTATTGAAAATGGTCTTGGTCGTTCATGGCTATTTTCGACAAAATGGGGGATGTGTGGCCATTGATCATCGACCAGAGGCTCGTACGCCTCACCCACATATGTTTCCTTGCCGTAGATCACATTCTTGGATTTCTGGTGGAGACCATTTCTTGGTCAAAAATCCGTACGTGTTAGCCTTCGGTATTATTGAAAATGGTCGTTCATGGCTATTTTCGACAAAATAGAGGTTCTGTGGCCATTGATCATCGACCAGGGGCTCATACACCTCACCCACATATGTTTCCTTGCCGTAGATCACATTCTTGGATTTCTGGTGGAGACCATTTCTTGGGCAAAAATCCGAATGTGTTAGCCTTCGGTATTATTGAAAATGGTTATTCATGGCTATTTTCGATAAAAATGGGGGTTGTGTGGCCATTTATCTTCAACCAGAGGCTCATACACCTCACTACACATATGTTTTCTTGCCATAGATCACATTCTTGGATCTATGGTGGAGACCAGTTCTTGGTCAAAAATCCATAGGTGTTAGCCTTCAGTGTCATTGAAAATAGTCGTTCATGGCTATTTTCGACAATAATGGGGGTTGTGTGGCCATTGATAATCGACCAGAGGCTCGTACACCTCACCCCACATATGTTTCCTTGCCATAGATCATATTCTTGGATTTCTGGTGGAGACCATTTCTTGGTCAAAAATCCGTAGGTGTTAGCCTTCGGTATTATTGAAAATGGTCGTTCATGGCTATTTTCGACAAAAATGGGGGTTGTGTGGCCATTGATCATCGATCAGAGGCTCGTACACCTCACCCCACATATGTTTTATTGCCATAGATCAAAATCTAGGATTTCTCGTGGAGACCATTTCTTGGTCAAAAATCCGTACGTGTTAGCCTTCGGTATTATTGAAAATGGTCGTTCATGACTATTTTCGACAAAAATGGGGGTTGTGTAGCCATTGATCATCGACCAGAGGCTCGTACACCTCACCCGACATATAATTCCTTGCCATAGATCATATTCTTGGATTTCTGGTGGAGACGATTTCTTGGTCAAAAATCCGTAGGTGTTAGCCTTCGGTATTATTCAAAATGGTCGTTCATGGTTATTTTCGACAAAAATGGGGGTTGTGTGGCCATTGATCATCGACCAGAGGCTCGTACACCTCACCCCACATATGTTTCCTTGCCATAGATCAAATTCTTGGATTTCTGGTGGAGACTATTTCTTGGTCAAAAATCCGTAGGTGTTAGCCTTCGATATTATTGTAAATGGTCGTTCATGGCTATTTTCGACAAAAATGGGGGTTGTGTGGCCATTGATCATCGACCAGAGGCTCATACACCTCACCCCACATATGTTTCCTTGCCATAGATCACATTCTTGGATTTCTGGTGGAGACCATTTCTTGGTCAAAAATCTGTAGGTGTTAGCCTCTAGTATTATTGAAAATGGTCATTCATGGCTATTTTGATAAAAAATGTGGGTTGTATGGCCATTTATCATCGACCAGAGGCTCGTACACCTCACCCCACATATGTTTCTTGCCATAGATCACATTCTTGGATTTCTGGTGGAGACCATTTCTTGGTCAAAAATTCGTACGTGTTAGCCTTCGGTATTATTGAAAATGGTCGTTCATGGCTATTTTCGACAAAATGCGGGTTGTGTGGCCATTGATCATCGACCAGAGGCTCGTACACCTCACCCCACATATGTTTCCTTGCCATAGATCACATTCTTGAATTTCTGGTGGAGTCCATTTCTTGGGCAAAAATCCGAATGTGTTAGCCTTCGGTATTTTTGAAAATGGTCATTCATGGCTATTTTCGATAAAAATGGGGGTTGTTTCGGCATTGATCTTCGACCAGAGGCTCATACACCTCACTACACATATGTTTCCTTACCATATATCACATTCTTGGATTTATGGTGGAGACCATTTCTTGGTCAAAAATCTATAGGTGTTAGCCTTCAGTGTCATTGAAAATGGTCGTTCATGGCTATTTTCGACAAAATAGAGGTTCTGTGGCCATTGATCATCGACCATAGGCTCATACACCTCACCCCACATATGTTTCCTTGCCATAGATCACATTCTTGGATTTCTGGTGGAGACCATTTCTTGGTCAAAAATCCGTAGGTGTTAGCATTCGATAATATTGAAAATGGTCATTCATGGCTATTTTCGACAAAAATGGGGGTTGTGTGGCCATTTATCTTTAACCAGAGGCTCATACACCTCACTACACATATGTTTTCTTGCCATATATCACATTCTTGGATCTATGGTGGAGACCAGTTCTTGGTCAAAAATCCGTAGGTGCCTTCAGTGTCATTGAAAATAGTCGTTCATGGCTATTTTCGACAAAAATGGGGGTTGTGTGGCCATTGATAATCGACCAGAGGCTCGTACACCTCACCCCACAAATGTTTCCTTGCCATAGATCACATTCTTGGATTTCTGGTGGATACCATTTCTTGGTCAAAAATTTGTATGTGTTAGCCATCGGTATTTTTGAAAATGGTCATTTATAGCTATTTTCGACAAAAATGGGGGTTGTGTGGCCATTTATCTTCGACCAGAGGCTCGTACACCTCACCCACATATGTTTCATTACCATAGATCACAATCTTGGATTTCTCGTGGAGACCATTTCTTAGTCAAAAATACGTACATGTTAGCCTTCTGTATTATTGAAAATGGTCGTTCATGGCTAGTTTCGACAAAAATGGGGGTTGTGTGGCCATTGATCATCGACCAGAGGCTCGTACACCTCACCCCACATATGTTTCCTTGCCATAGATAATATTCTTGGATTTCTGGTGGAGACAATTTCTTGGTCAAAAATCCGTAGGTGTTAGCCTTCTGTATTATTGAAAATGGTCGTTCATGGCTATATTCGACAAAAAATGGGGGTTGTGTGGCCATTGATCATCGACAAGAGGCTCGTAAACCTCACCCCACATATGTTTCCTTGCCATAGATCACATTCTTGGATTTCTGGTGGAGACCATTTCTTGGTCAAAAATCCGTAGGTGTTAGCCATGAATGACCATTTTCAAACCGAAGGCTAACACCTACGGATTTTTGACCAAGAAATGGTCTACACCAGAAATCCAAGAATGTGATCTATGGCAAGGAAACATATGTGGGGTGAGGTGTATGAGCCTCTGATCGATGATCAATGGCCACAGAACCTCTATTTTGTCGAAAATAGCCATGAACGACCATTTTCAATGACACTGAAGGCTAACACCTATGGATTTTTGACCAAGAAATGGTCTCCACCATAAATCCAAGAATGTGATATATGGCAAGGAAACATATGTGTAGTGAGGTGTATGAGCCTCTGGTTGAAGATCAATGGCGAAACAACCCCCATTTTTATCGAAAATAGCCATGAATGACCATTTTCAAAAATACCGAAGGCAAACACATTCGGATTTTTGCCCAAGAAATGGTCTCCACCAGAAATCCAAGAATGTGATCTATGGCAAGGAAACATATGTGGGGTGAGGTGTACGAGCCTTTGGTCGATGATCAATAGCCACACAACCCCCATTTTGTCGAAAATAGCCATGAACGACCATTTTCAATAATATCGAAGGCTAACACGTACAAATTTTTGACCAAGAAATGTGTTGGGACTATGCTTCGTCGCCGAAGGTCTTGTAGGAAGAAGCAGTTTTTGGCTGAAGCTGTTCATATGAGATGACCGAAGGTTCCTCTTCATGAAGCTTTGGAATTTACAAACCGACATAAAAGTAGAATGACCTTTTAGTCCATAAATGTTCGAGTCACCGTTGTAATCCCTTATGAGGGAAATAATTGTAATTCCTCACAGGCTACGCCCTGTGCCTATAAATAGGTGAACAGTACCTCTGTACTGTTCACGCAATCTTGTAATCACGGGCACATTACGCTGGAATTATTGCTTTCTGCTAAGACGAAGGTATAAATGTACCTAAATATTATGTTTCAATATTTAGGTTCACATAATAAAATATATGTCAATATTGTTATTCATTTTCGGCATGTCTTTCTATAATGCCTTATGTTTTACATTTTACTTCATATTGTTCTTCAAGTCTGATCACGAAGGTATGACCTTCGTGATATTTTGTTTATGGCCTTCGTCCGAAGCTCATTAAATCCTTGAGGAGATAATGCTTCCGAGGACGAAGGGCATTAATATTTAACATTTTATGTTGCCTTGTTCTTAATTCGAAGCATTTGAGAATAAGTCCCCAACATTGGCGCCCACCTCCGGTGAACTCACTTCCACTTTTTGAGCTGATGGCTTCGTTCAACGATCGAGCTGGAGCTGCTTCGGCTCCGAAGCTGGTGCTCCCGATACAGGTGGTTCGTGCTCAGAACCAGCCAACAAAAAGCAAAAGAAAGAGGCGCAGAGAAGGGTACAACATGTTGGAGTGCAGGGACCCTTCATCAAGTCAAGGTGGTCCCACATACCAATCACCTTCTCCCAGGAGGACCTCCAGCTCAAGGATTTCCCTCATAACGATGCTATGGTTATTTCTTGCGTTATCAAAGGGTTTCTGGTCCACAATGTCTTGGTTGATACAGGCAGTGCAGCTGATATCATATTTGCTAAGGCCTTCAGGCAAATGCAAGAGCCAGAAGATAAGATTCATGATGCTACACATCCTCTCTGTGGCTTTGGAGGAAGACAGATTGTAGCAATGGGCAAGATCACCATGCCAGTGACCTTCAGATTTATCAACAACACCAGAACTGAGCAAGTTGTGTTTGACATTGTTGACATAGAATACCCTTACAATGCAATTATTGGTCGTGGCACCCTCAATGCTTTCGAAGCAATTCTTCATCCTGCTTACCTTTGCATGAAGATACCTTCGGATCAAGGACCCATTGCTATTCATGGGAGTCAGGAAGCTGCCAGAAGGGCTGAGGGAAACTGGACTGACTCAAAAGCAATCCATAACATAGATGGAGCTGAAGCTTGTGAACAGTACAAATTCAGAAGGGAGAAAGCAGCTTCAGCAGATCAACCGAAGCCCATGCTCTTATGTAAGGACATAGCAGAGAAGAGGGTGCTGTTGGGCTCTCAATTATCCGAAGAACAGGAGAAAACCTTGATAAGGTTTTTGTTCAACAACAAAGATGTTTTTGCATGGTCAGCCAATGATCTTTGCGGAGTTAACAGGGATGTTATTGAACACTCGCTCAATGTTGATCCATCCTTTAGACCCAGAAAGTAGAGGCTTCGGAAAATGTCTGATGACAAGGCCGAAGGTGCTCGTAATGAAGTCAAAAGACTCCTCAGTGCAGGAGTTATCAGAGAAGTAAAGTACCCAGAATGGCTAGCTAACACTGTTATGGTAAAAAAGGCCAATGGCAAATGGCGAATGTGTATCGATTTTACAGATCTCAACAAGGCCTGTCCGAAGGACGAATTCCCTCTGCCAAGAATAGACTCCTTAGTTGATGCAGCAGCTTCGTCAGAGCTTATGAGTCTTCTCGATTGTTATTTAGGCTATCATCAAATTTGGATGAAGAAGGAGGATGAGCCAAAGACCAGTTTCATAACCCCTAGTGGAACATATTGTTACCTTCGGATGCCTGAGGGGCTCAAGAACGCTGGAGGAAGTTTCAGCAGAATGACTGCGAAGGTTCTCCAGTCTCAGATAGGCAGAAATGTGCTAACTTATGTTGATGACATCATTGTAAAAAGCACGAAACAGGAAAATCACATTGCTGATTTGCAGGAGACCTTCGCCAGTTTTAGACAAGCTGGCCTAAAGTTGAATCCAGAAAAATGTGTCTTCGGAGTAAAGAAGGGGAAATTTCTTGGATGCTTGGTTTCAACAAAGGGAATTGAAGCTAATCCAAGTAAAATTGAAGCTATACTTCGAATGGAGCCACCAACTACAAAAAAGGGGGCCCAAAGATTGACAGGGAGGCTGGCATCTCTTAATAGATTTATATCCAGATCAGCAGAAAGAAATTTACCATTCTTCGAAGTGCTGAAATCAGTCGAAGTCTTTCAATGGGGACTAAGCCAACAAAAAGCCTTCGAGGAACTGAAGCAATATTTGATAGATTTAACAACATTAACTCCACCAACGCCAGGGGCTCCTTTGTTATTATATGTGGCAGCTTCGCACTCAGTGGTAAGTGCAGCACTTGTTCAGGAGAAGTTTGATGGCCAAGTCAAGAAGCAGGTCCTAGTGTATTTTGTATCTGAAGTTCTTAGTATATCAAAGAAAAACTATACAGAATTGGAGAAGGTGTTATATGCTGTTTTGATGGCATCCAGGAAGCTTCGACATTACTTTCAAGCATACAATATTGTTGTTCCTTCTTCGCAGCCGCTGAAGGATATTATGAGAAATAGAGAAGCTACTGGGCGGATTGGAAAATGGGCTGCAGAGCTCAATGAATTTTGCATTGATTATGTGCATAGATCTTCGATCCAGTCTCAAGCGTTGGCAGATTTTATCGCCGATTGGACTGCCAGGGGCTCAGGATGAAGAAACAAGTAAAGATGCCGAAGTATGGACAATGTTTTGCGATGGGTCTTGGGGAACCTTCGGAGCAGGAGCAGCCGCTGTGTTGGTCTCACCATCCAAAGTTAAAACTTGTTATGCGGCAAGACTCGATTTTAGTTGTACAAACAATATTACTGAGTACGAAGCCCTGCTTTTGGGTCTTCGGAAGTTAAAAGCAATGGGAATCAGAAGGGCCATTCTTAAAACTGATTCCCAGGTTGTTTCGGGTCATATCGACAAGAGTTGCAAGGCTAAAGATCCGAAGCTCGAAAAATATCTAGACACGGTCCGAAAAGTCGAAGCTTCCTTCGAAGGATTTTCAGTCAAAAATATCCCTCGAGGACAAAATGAGCATGCTGATTTGCTAGCTAAGTCAGCAGCACAGGGGCTGCCCTTACCTTCGGATGTGTTCTTCGAAACAATAAAAGCACCTTCAGTGGAACTTCTTGAAAGAGCAGTCCTCAATATATCTCCTGTTTATAGCGAAGACTGGAGAACTGAGATCATCTCTTACCTTCAGGGTAAATTCCTTTCAGATGACGAAACTTATAACAGGAGGATAGAGGCAAGAGCTCGTCCATATGTCATGATAGAAGGGGAGTTGTACAAGCATGGAGTTTGTGCTCCACTACTCAAGTGTTTATCTAGAACCGAAGGCATAGAATTGATGAAAGAAATACATGCAGGCCTGTGTGGATCTCACATTGGATCTAGGCCGTTACTTGGAAAAGTTTTCCGCCAAGGGTTTTATTGGCCGAAGGCAGCTTCGGATGCAGCGGAATTAGTGCAAAAGTGCGAAGGTTGTCAGAAATGTGCAAGAGATCAAAAACAACCTTCGTCCTTAACCCAGCTCATACAACCCATCTGGCCATTGCAAAGGTGGGGCCTTGACTTGTTAGGTCGTTACCACCGGCCCAAGGGAACTTAAGATATGTTGTAGTGGCTGTGGAATATTTTTCTAAATGGATTGAGGCAAAGCCTTTAGCCACAATAACTTCGGCCACCATTCAAAGTTTTTCTGGCAGAATATTGTTTGTCGTTTCGGGGTACCAAAGGCCATCACTGTAGATAATGGAACACAGTTCGACTCCGAAGCTTTCAGAGATTTCTGTGATCAAATTGGTATGAAGATCCATTTTGCATCAGTCAGGCATCCGGAGTCAAACGGACTCGTTGAAAGAGCCAATGGCATTATAATGACAGGAATAATGAAGTTAATCTTCAATCAACCCAGGGGAAAGTGGCCAGATCAATTAATCAAAGTGGTATGGAGCCACAACACAACAATATCAAGGTCAACAGGCTTTACTCCATTCAAACTATTGTTTGGTGACGAAGCAATAACTCCGAAGGAAGCCAAAACTGGATCAATAAGAGTAGTAGCTTCGGCAGAATCAGATTCTGAAGCTGTTTATTCTGTGGAAAAAGATGCTATAGAAGGGATCAGGCTTCAAGCTGTGGAGAACATCAATAAGTATCAAGCCGAAACAATCAAATGGCGTGATAGAAAGGTTCGGCTAAAGAATATTGAGCCAGGACATTTGGTGCTTCGGCGAGTAGCTAACCCAGATACAGTGGGCAAGTTGCAGTTGAAATGGGAGGGACCTTTTTTGGTAGCATCTTCGTCAAGACCCGGTTCATACAGATTGAAGGATATGGACGGCAACGACATTCCTAGATCTTGGAATGCGGATGAGCTTCGACGATATTATGTGTAACTTGATGTAATTTTTATATTTTCTCTTTCATGGCACCCTTTTCCTTTCTGAAGGGGGAGAAAGGTTTTTAATGGGGCCATCATATGTAATTTCCTTTTTTAGTTCTATAAGAACAAAATCCCCCAAGGATGTAAATGTAAAAGCTGAGAACGCACCATCGAGTGCCGAAAAGTAAAAGGCGAAGAAGCTCCAAAGTCGTTCCTAAGGGAATGCAGAGCTTACAGCGAAAAGTCAACGCTGATTCCGCCGAAAGTAAAAGGCGAAGAAGCTCCAAAGTCGTTCCTAAGGGAATGCAGAGCTTACAACGAAAAGTCAACGCTGATTCCGCCGAAAGTAAAAGGCGAAGAAGCTCCAAAGTCGTTCCTAAGGGAATGCAGAGCTTACAGCGAAAAAGTCAGCGCTGATATGTGATTGTTTCTAAGGAAATAACGGCTGTGATTATGGCTTCGGATATTATGGCTTCGGATATGTGTTTGGACATTCATTTGCACATCACATTACATCATAGCATTTGCATTCATAAACATTCATCCAGGCATATGTAGGATAACCATCATCATAGCATAAGTGGTTGCTTCGGCAAAAAGAAAAAAACTGTCTTTTGTACTTCTTCGTGTACGAAAAGAAGAGCTTCGGAAGAAAGGGAAATGTTGTTTTTTATGCTTCGCTGTGTACGAAAAGAAGGGAAGGTGTTTTTTCGCTTTCGGCTCAAAAAGAAAATTTCGTCCACATCAAAGCACCTCTCATACATTAATGGAAGGGTAAGAGCATATTACAAGGTGTGAACAGAATTCATTAAAGACAAGTTTAGTCACATTTACAAAAGTTATCTCAAAAGTTTCTTGAGTCTGTCTATAGTCTACTATTTAATCTTCAAGGGACCTCAGCTTCGGCGTCATTCTCTTTAACCATCGGCCTCGGCTTCGTCATCCTACATGAATTAAGTTGTTGTAAGTCAAAATCGAGCTTGAAGGAAGAGGTAAGCACAAGGTATGATTTCTTACTGGTTGAAGATGACTCCGAGCTTCGTCTCCAGCCTTTTCTCGCCTGCCTTTTGTCCATATCATCTTTACAAATCTATTAGAAATGCTTCGGGCGAGATCAGGAATGTCATCTAGAATTGATGGTGATAAAGTGAAATTGGGCCTATTGACAATTTTTCCATGATCACAGCCAGCTTTTAGGAAAGCTGCAGCAGTGCCCCGAGAAGCTACCCAGGCGCAGAAATCATCGTGCCCGGCTATAACTTCGTCAAGCTCATCAATTTCACCCTCAATATGTTCAAAGGTCTTTGGTAAATCTTCAGCTGACGGGGTGAATTTCTCACTGCTAGCTCCAACTGAGTGCAAAATTTTTCTCAGTCGTTGAATACATTTGTTGCTAAATTCCAAACATTTGTCTTGAAGGCCCGCCAATAGTTTTTTCAAATCTGAATTTTGTTGGACTTCGGCTTCAAGTTTTGCATTAAGTTCTTACTTTTCTTGTTCAAACTGTTCAGATTGGCAGAGAAGCTTCGTGTTCAGTTCTGTTATTTTAGCTTCGGCTTCCACCAATAAGCCTTCAGTTGCTTGAAGCTCGAAGTTCTTCTTTTCAATAGTAGCTGATTGCTCTTTTATTTTGCCTTCTAAATTTTCAATTATAACCTCGTGTTTCTTGTCTTCCAGATCTTGCTGCATTTTCAAAGCTTTGCTCAACAGCATACTCTGCAAGAAAACAACCTTCGTTAGACATGTCTTCATTATTAAAAACAATAAAAGTCAAGGGAAAAGTAGTTCACCTTGAAATTGGAATAAAATAAACTACCAACGATATGTTGTCGTCGGTAGCGGCTAATGTCCGTTTCTAGCTTCGGAAAGCCGATACTCTTTGACAGAGTACCGATAACCTTAGCTCCAGTTTGATCCCGGATACAGTCTAATTTTTCATCATCAATACCTCCGAAGAGGAGTGCTCCTGGTTTATATCCGCAAGATTTGGCATACTCTTTAAGCTCTTCTATTTCGGTTTTTGACAATTTTTCTCCAACTAAATTTTGAAATATGAAGGCCTCGTCCTCTGAAGCTTCGTCAGCAATTTCCTTTTCTTTCCCCGACACTGAGGCCATGGCCTCTTCGGCGGCAGTAGTAGCTTCTTCTGTGGCCATGTCTAGCAGCATTTTGTCGATGTGTTCGATTGTGCTTTCCAAGTTCAAATCATCAATTGAGGTAGCTTCGGCAGCCGCGACATCCGAAGGTGTGATTTCAATATTTGTTATTCCCTCAGCCACTGGTATCTTTTGAGCTGAAGCTCTCGGTGGTGTCTTGTCAATGACCTCTGTCACAGCGATGATTCTTTGTCTCTTTGCTTTAGTCGTTTTCTTTGTTTTTTCGGGCTCCTTTTCCTTCTGAAAAAACTTTGTCAGTTGAGGCCCCAATGGACTTAGCTTCGCAGGCAGGGATTCAGTCATTACCTTCAAAATTTCCTCCACGTCAGTGGCAGAGTGTGATGCAGGAGTTTCTTCTTCGTCAGATACTTTTTGCTTCGGAGAAGACACTTTCCTCTTCTTCGGAATTTTCTTCTTTGATGGTTCTTTCTCATCTTCATTTAAGGCTTCGGTTATCCTTTTCCTTTTCCGGCCTCCGACACCTTTATTCAGATTTTCGTAGTCAGGGTATTCAAAACCCAAGGCGTCCAGCACTCGATTCAGTCTTCGCTTCGGACGGGTGCCGAAGGCCGCAGTCATCAACTGATCTTCTTTTTTGGAGTAGTTGCCAAGTATTTCATTGCACATTATTTCAATTGTTTCCAACAACTCTTGGCAAGGTGTTTTAAAGTATTTCTTAAACTTGTAATAGTAAGGTAACCGCACAAGTTCCCCTTCTTTCTTCTCCCCCTCTAGCTTCGGCATTTCCCATTCTTTTAAACTAGGAAAAACTCTGAAAGCCAAAAACTCCTGAACCAGGTCTCTTGTACTGATATGTTCTGCAATAATTCTGAATTCATCCAACACTTGTTGGGTTGGACCTTCTGGTGTCATGTTGCAACGAGGTCGGGTTTCTCCGAAGATTAGTTCAAGTGGACTTTGCACAAGCTTCTCCTTGTCGTCATCAACCTTGACATAGAACCACTCCGACTTCCAGCCTGCTGCCCATTTGCTTCGGTAGCTGATTACAAGAAACTTTGTGGTTTTCCGATAAGCAAAATTATAGCAACCAAAATTGTCATGCAATCCATCTTTTCTAGCCTTCGTCTGATAGTGCAGCTCGTGAACTCAACAAAAGCTGTCCGCAAACGGCTCCACCGCTTGGCTTCGGAGGGCCCAGATATAAACACTAAGCCTAACGATAGTGTTAGGAGTCAATTGATGAAAGTAGATACCAAACCTCTTCAGTACCTCTGCAATAATCCCATGTAGGGGGAATCTTAATCCAGCCTTTAGAAAGCTCTTGAAAATGACTATTTCATCCTTCTCCGGCTTTGGGGTAGTTTCTTCCCCCCCGAAGCGTAGTAGCTTCTTCTGACTTTCACTGAAATAACCCGACTTTACCATCTTGGAGAGATCAGCCTTTGAAATAGTAGACTTTCCGAAGTCCAAGTGGCTGGGTTTACTTGGCATGGCAATACGATAATCATCTTCGGGATCAGTTTCCTCAATGTTTTCTTCTTCTGCTTCGGCAGTTGTTTGTTCTGCTTGTTCTGCATCAGCACTGGGGATTTTTTCCGAAGTTACCAGCCCGGATCGTTGCATCGCTTCGGAGATGGGAATAGTCTCCGAACCTTCAGCTTCGCCTCCCTCACGCTCAACCCTAGCGGTAGAACGCACTCTGGCCATTTAATTCTGAATTTGTGGGAATTTAATTCTGACGAAGCAGGCTTCAAGCTAGAGCTTCGTTCGATTCCGAGAGTCAAGCTTCGGCTATGGTTAAAAATTTTGGCAGCAAAACAGTGCAAATAGCAATGAATGCTGTGGTAACTTCACACCTACTCGTTTGTTTATATATTACTGCAGGTAAGAAGGCGAAGCGCCAGGATTTTTACACCAGGCGGACAGCCGCTTGCACTCGCTGCGCGGTAGACCGCAGAGACCAAACAGTAACTCTGCAAGGTGGGACCGCTATGCGCTGGGAAACTGAATCGTTTCTCGACAACGAGCTCAGGGAAGGTGTTTTTTTGGACCTTCGGCTTCCTGAAGCTTAGGAGACTTTTTTCACGGATCAAGCTCGTTACGAAAAACGATCTAGCACCGCGAAAGGGGTTACTGTTGGGACTATGCTTCGTCGCCGAAGGTCTTGTAGGAAGAAGCAGTTTTCGGCTGAAGCTGTTCATATGAGATGACCGAAGGTTCCTCTTCATGAAGCTTCGGAATTTACAAACCGACATAAAAGTAGAATGACCTTTTAGTCCATAAATGTTTGAGTCACCGTTGTAATCCCTTATGAGGGACATAATTGTAATTCCTCACAGGCTACGCCCTGTGCCTATAAATAGGTGAACAGTACCTCTGTACTGTTCACGCAATCTTGTAATCACGGGCACATTACGCTGGAATTATTGCTTTCTTCTAAGACGAAGGTATAAATGTACCTAAATATTATGTTTCAATATTTAGGTTCACATAATAAAATATATGTCAATATTGTTATTCATTTTCGGCATGTCTTTCTATAATGCCTTATGTTTTACATTTTACTTCATATTGTTCTTCAAGTCTGATCACGAAGGTATGACCTTCGTGATATTTTGTTTATGGCCTTCGTCCGAAGCTCATTAAATCCTTGAGGATATAATGCTTCCGAGGACGAAGGGCATTAATATTTAACATTTTATGTTGCCTTGTTCTTAATTCGAAGCATTTGAGAACAAGTCCCCAACAAAATGGTCTCCACCAGAAATCCAAGAATGTGATCTATGGCAAGAAACATATGTGGGGTGAGGTGTACGAGCCTCTGGTCGATGATAAATGGCCATACAACCCCCATTTTTTTATCAAAATAGCCATGAACGACCATTTTCAATAATACCAGAGGCTAACACCTACAGATTTTTGACCAAGAAATGGTCTCCACTAGAAATCCAAGAATGTGATCTATGGCAAGGAAACATATGTGGGCTGAGGTGTATGAGCCTCTGGTCGATGATCAATGGCCACACAACCCCCATTTTTGTCGAAAATAGCCATGAACGACCATTTACAATAATATCGAAGGCTAACACCTACGGATTTTTGACCAAGAAATGGTCTCCACCAGAAATTCAAGAATTTGATCTATGGCAAGGAAACATATGTGGGGTGAGGTGTATGAGCCTCTGGTCGATGATCAATGGCCACACAACCCCCATTTTTTTCGAAAATAGCCATGAACGACCATTTTCAATAATACCGAAGGCTAACACCTACGGATTTTTGACCAAGAAATCGTCTCCACCAGAAATCCAAGAATATGATCTATGGCAAGGAATTATATGTCGGGTGAGGTGTACGAGCCTCTGGTCAATGATCAATGGCCACACAACCCCCATTTTGTCAAAAATAGCCATGAACGACCATTTTCAATAATACAGAAGGCTAACACGTACGGATTTTTGACCAAGAAATGGTCTCCATGAGAAATCTAAGATTTTGATCTATGGCAATAAAACATATGTGGGGAGAGGTGTACGAGCCTCTGGTCGATGATCAATGGCCACACAACCCCCATTTTTGTCGAAAATAGACATGACGACCATTTTCAATAATACCGAAGGCTAACACCTAAGGATTTTTGACCAAGAAATGGTCTCCACCAGAAATCCAAGAATGTGATCTATGGCAAGGAAACATATGTGGGGTGAGGTGTATGAGCCTCTGGTCGATTATCAATGGCCACACAACCCCCATTATTGTCGAAAATAGCCATGAACGACTATTTTCAATGACACTGAAGGCTAACACCTATGGATTTTTGACCAAGAACTGGTCTCCACCATAGATCCAAGAATGTGATCTATGGCAAGAAAACATATGTGTAGTGAGGTGTATGAGCCTCTAGTTGAAGATAAATGGCCACACAACCCCCATTTTTGTCGAAAATAGCCATGAATAACCATTTTCAATAATACCGAAGGCTAACACATTCGGATTTTTGCCCAAGAAATGGTCTCCACCAGAAATCCAAGAATGTGATCTACGGCAAGGAAACATATGTGGGTGAGGTGTATGAGCCTCTGGTCGATGATCAATGGCCACAGAACCTCTATTTTGTCGAAAATAGCCATGAACGACCATTTTCAATAATACCGAAGGCTAACACGTACGGATTTTTGACCAAGAAATGGTCTCCACCAGAAATCCAAGAATGTGATCTACGACAAGGAAACATATGTGGGTGAGGTGTATGAGCCTCTGGTCGATGATCAATGGCCACACAACCCCCATTTTGTCGAAAATAGCCATGAACGACCACCACCATTTTCAATAATACCGAAGGCTAACACGTACGAATTTTTGACCAAGAAATGCTCTCCACTAGAAATCCAAGAATCTGATCTATGGCAAGGAAACATAAGTGGGGTGAGGTGTACGAGCCTCTGGTTGATGATAAATGGCCACACAACCCCCATTTTTGATGAAAATAGCCATGAACGACCATTTTCAATAATACAGAAGGCTAACACCTATGGATTTTTGACCAACAAATGGTCACCACCAGAAATCCAAGAATGTGGTCTATGGCAAGGAAACATATGTGGGGTGAGGTGTATGAGCCTTTGGTCGATGATCAATGGCCACACAACCCCCATTTTTGTCGAAAATAGCTATGAACGACCATTTTCAATAATACCGAAGGCTAACACCTACGAATTTTTGACCAAGAAATGGTCACCACCAGAAATCCAAGAATGTGATCAATGGCAAGGAAACATATGTGGGGTGAGGTGTACGAGCCTCTGGTCGATAATCAATGGCCACACAACCCCCATTTTTGTCGAAAATAGCCATAAATGACCATTTTCAATAATACCGAAGGCTAACACGTACGGATTTTTAACCAAAATATGGTCTCCACCAGAAATCCAAGAATATGATCTATGGCAAGTAAACATATGTGGGGTGAGGTGTACGAGCCTCTGGTCGATGATAAATGGCCACATAACCCCCATTTTAGTCGAAAGTAGCCATGAACGACCATTTTCAATAATACCGAAGGCTAACACCTACGGATTTTTGACCAAGAAATGGTCTCCACCAGAAATCCAAGAATGTGATCTATAGCAAGAAAACATATGTGGGGTGAAGTGTACGAGCCTCTGGTCGATGATCAATGGCAACACAACCCCCATTTTTGTCGAAAATAGCCATGAACGATCATTTTCAATGACACTGAAGGCTAACACCTATGGATTTTTGACCAAGAAATGGTCTCCACCAGAAATCCAAGAATGTGGTCTATGGCAAGGAAACATATGTGGGGTGAGGTGTATGAGCCTTTGGTCGATGATCAATTGCCACACAACCCCCATTTTTGTCGAAATAGCCATGAACGACCATTTTCAATAATACCGAAGGCTAACACCTACGGATTTTTGACCAAGAAATGGTCTCCACCAGAAATCCAAGAATGTGATCTATGGCAAGGAAACTTATGTGGGGTGAGGTGTACGAGCCTCTGGTCGATGATCAATGGCGACACAACCCCCATTTTTGTCGAAAATAGCCATGAATGACCATTTTCAATGACACTGAAGGCTAACACCTACGAATTTTTGACCAACAAATGGTCTCCACGAGAAATCCAAGATTGTGATCTATGGCAAGAAAACATATGTGGGGTGAAGTGTACGAGCCTCTGGTCGATGATCAATGGCCACACAACCCCCATTTTTGTCGAAAATAGCCATGAACGACCATTTTCAATGACACTGAAGGCTAACACCTATGGATTTTTGACCAAGAAATGGTCTCCACCATAAATCCAAGAATGTGATCTATGGCAAGGAAACATATGTGTAGTGAGGTGTATGAGCCTCTGGTTGAATATTAATGGCCACACAACCCCCATTTGTGTCGAAAATAGGCATGAATGACCATTTTCAATAATACCGAAGGCTAACACGTACGGATTTTTGACCAAGAAATGGTCTCCACCAGAAATCCAAGAATGTGATCTATGGCAAGGAAACATATGTGTGGTGAGGTGTATGAGCCTCTGGTCGATGATCAATGGCCACACAACCCCCATTTTTGTCGAAAATAGCCATGAACGACCATTTACAATAATACCGAAGGCTAACACCTACGGATTTTTGACCAAGAGAAGATCTCCACCAGAAATCCAAGAATGTGATCTATGGCAAGGAAACATATGTGGGTGAGGTGTACGAGCCTCTGATCGATGATCAATGGCCACACAACCCCCATTTTTGTCGAAAATAGCCATGAACGACCATTTTCAATAATTCCGAAGGCTAACACCTACGGATTTTTGACCAAGAAATCGTCTCCACCAGAAATTCAAGAATATGATCTATGGCAAGGAAACATATTGGGGTGAGGTGTACGAGCCTCTGGTCGATGATCAATGGCCACACAACCCCCATTTTTGTCGAAAACAACCATGAACGACCATTTTCAATAATACCAAAGGCTAACACGTACGGATTTTTGACCAAGAATTGGCCTCCACAAGAAATCCAAGATTGTGATCTATGGCAATTAAACATATGTGGGGTGAGGTGTACGAGCCTCTGGTCGATGATAAATGGCCACACAACCCCCATTTTTGTCAAAAATAGCCATGAACGACCATTTTCAATAATACCGAAGGCTAACACCTACGGATTTTTGACCAAGAAATGGTCTCCACTAGAAATCCAAGAATGTGACCTATGGCAAGGAAACATATGTGGGGTGAGGTGTATGAGCCCCTGGTCGATTATCAATGGCCACACAACCCCCATTTTTGTCGAAAATTGCCATGAACGACTATTTTCAATGACACTGAAGGCTAACACCTATGGATTTTTTTACCAAGAACTGGTCTCCACCATAGATCCAAGAATGTGATCTATGGCAAGAAAACATATGTGTAGTGAGGTGTATGAGCCTCTGGTTGAAGATAAATGGCCACACAACCCCCATTTTTGTCGAAAATAGCCATGGATGACCATTTTCAATAATACCGAAGGCTAACACATTCAGATTTTTGCCCAAGAAATGGTCTCCACCAGAAATCCAAAAATGTGATCTATGTCAAGGAAACATATGTGGGGTGAGGTGTATGAGCCTCTGGTCGATGATCAATGGCCACAGAACCTCTATTTTGTCAAAAATAGCCATGAATGACCATTTTCAATAATACCGAAGGCTAACACGTACAGATTTTTGACCAAGAAATGGTCTCCACCAGAAATCCAAGAATGTGATCTACGGCAAGGAAACATATGTGGATGAGGTGTATGAGCCTCTAGTCGATGATCAATGGCCACACAACCCCCATTTTGTCGAAATAGCCATGAACGACCATTTTCAATAATACCGAAGGCTAACACGTACGAATTTTTAACCAAGAAATGGTCTCCACCAGAAATCCAAGAGTGTGCTCTATGGCAAGGAAACATATGTGGGGTGAGGTGTACGAGCCTCTGGTCGATGATAAATGGCCACACAACCCCCATTTTTGATGAAAATAGCCATGAACGACCATTTTCAATAATACCGAAAGCTAACACCTACGGATTTTTGACCAACAAATGGTCTCCACCAGAAATCCAAGAATGTGGTCTATGGCAAGGAAACATATGTGGGGTGAGGTGTATGAGCCTTTGGTCGATGATCAATGGCCACACAACCCCCATTTTTGTCGAAAATAGCCATGAACGACCATTTTCAATAATACCGAAGGCTAACACCTACGGATTTTTGACCAAGAAATGGTCACCACCAGAAATCCAAGAATGTGGTCTATGGCAAGGAAAAACATGTGGGTGAGGTGTATGAGCCTTTGGTCGATGATCAATTGCCACACAACCCCCATTTTGTCGAAAGTAGCCATGAACGACCATTTTCAATAATACCGAAGGCTAACACCTACAGATTTTTGACCAAGAAATGGTCTCCACCAGAAATCCAAGAATGTGATATATGGCAAGGAAACTTATGTGGGGTGAGGTGTACGATCCTCTAGACGATGATCAATGGCGACACAACCCCCATTTTTGTCGAAAATAGCCATGAATGACCATTTTCAATGACACTGAAGGCTAACACCTACGAATTTTTGACCAACAAATGGTCTGCACGAGAAATCCAAGATTCTGATCTATGGCAAGAAAACATATGTGGGGTGAAGTGTACGAGCCTCTGGTCGATGATCAATGGCCACACAATCCCCATTTTTGTCGAAAATAGCCATGAACGACCATTTTCAATGACACTGAAGGATAACACCTATGGATTTTTGACCAAGAAATGGACTCCACCGTAAATCCAAGAATGTGATCTATTGCAAGGAAACATATGTGTAGTGAGGTGTATGAGCCTCTGGTCGAAGATCAACGGCGACACAACCCCCATTTGTGTCAAAAATAGCCATGAATGACCATTTTCAATAATACCGAAGGCTAACACGTACGGATTTTTGACCAAGAAATGGTCTCCACCAGAAATCCAAGAATGTGATCTATGGCAAGGAAACATATGTGGGGTGAATTGTACGAGCCTCTGATCGATGATAAATGGCCACACAACCCCCATTTTAGTCTAAAATAGCCATGAACGACCATTTTCAACAATACCGAAGGCTAACACCAACAGATTTTTGACCAAGAAATGGTCTCCTCCAGAAATCCAAGAATTTGATATATGGCAAGAAAACATATGTGGGGTGAAGTGTACGAGCCTTTGGTCGATGATCAATGGCCACACAACCCCCATTTTTGTCGAAAATAACCATGAACGACCATTTTCAATGACACTAAAGGCTAACACCTATGGATTTCTGACCAAGAAATGGTCTCCACCATAAATCCAAGAATGTGATCTACGGCAAGGAAACATATGTGTAGTGAGGTGTATGAGCCTCTGGTCGAAGATCAATGGCCACACAACCCCCATTTTTATCAAAAATAGCCATGAATGACCATTTTCAAAAATACCAAAGGCTAACACATTCGGATTTTTTCCTAAGAAATGGTCTCCACCAAAAATCCAAGAATGTGATCTATGGCAAGGAAACATATGTGGGGTGAGGTGTACGAGCCTCTAGTCGATGATCAATGGCCACACAACCCCCATTTTGCCGAAAATAGCCATCAACGACCATTTTCAATAATACCGAAGGCTAACACGTACGAATTTTTGACCAAGAAATGGTCTCCACCAGAAATCCAAGAATGTGATCTATGGCAAGGAAACATATGTGGGGTGAGGTTTACGAGCCTCTAGTCGATGATAGATGGCCACACAACCCCCATTTTTGATGAAAATAGCCATGAGCGACCATTTTCAATAATACTAGAGGCTAACACCTACGGATTTTTGACTAAGAAATGGTCTCCACCAGAAATCCAAGAATGTGATCTATGGCAAGGAAACATATGTGGGGTGAGGTGTATGAGCCTCTGGTCGATGATCAATGGCCACACAACCCCCATTTTTGTCGAAAATAGCCATGAACGACCATTTTCAATAATACCGAAGGCTAACACCTACGGATTTTTGACCAAGAAATGGTCTCCACCAGAAATCCAAGAATGTGATCTACGACCAGGAAATATATGTGGGGTGAGGTGTACGAGCCTCTGGTCGATGATCAATGGCCACACAACCCTAATTTTTGTCGAAAATAGCCATGAACGACCATTTTCAATGACACTGAAGGCTAACAACTACGGATTTTTGACCAAAAAATGGTCTCCACCATAAATCCAAGAATGTGATCTACGGCAAGGAAACATATGTGGGTTTAGGTGTACGAGCCTCTGGTCGATGATCAATGGCCACACAACCCTAATTTTTGTCAAAAATAGCCATGAACGACCATTTTCAATGACACTGAAGGCTAACACCTACGTATTTTTGACCAAGAAATGGTCTCCACCAGAAATCAAAGATTGTGGGGTGAGGTGTACGAGCCTTTGGTCGATGATCAATGGCCACATGACGCCCATTTTTGTCGAAAATAGCCATGAATGACCATTTTCAATAATACCGAAGGCTAACACGTACGGATTTTTAACCAAGAAATGGTCTCCACCAGAAATCCAAGAATGTGATCTATGGCAAGAAAACATATGTGGGGTGAAGTGTACGAGCCTCTGGTCTATGATCAATGGCCACACAACCCCCATTTTTGTCCAAAATAGCCATGAACGACCATTTTCAATGACACTGAAGGCTAACACCTATGGATTTTTGACCAAGAAATGGTCTCCACCATAAATCCAAGAATTTGATCTATGGCAAGGAAACATATGTGTAGTGAGGTGTATGAGCCTCTGGTCGAAGATCAATGGCCACACAACCCCCATTTTTGTCGAAAATAGCCATGAATGACCATTTTCAAGAATACCGAAGGCTAACACATTCGAATTTTTGCCCAAGAAATGGTCTCCACTTGAAATCCAAGAATGTGATCTATGGCAAGGAAACATATGTGGGGTGAGGTGTACGAGGCTCTAGTCGATGATCAATGGCCACACTACCCCCATTTTATCGAAAATAGCCATGAACGACCATTTTCAATAATACCGAAGGCTAACACGTACGAATTTTTGACCATGAAATGGTCTCCACCAGAAATCCAAGAATGTGATCTATGGCAAGGAAACATATGTGGGGTGAGGTGTACGAGCCTCTGGTCGATGATAAATGGCCACACAACCCCAATTTTTGATGAAAATAGCCATGAACGACCATTTTCAATAATACTAGAGGCTAGCACCTACGAATTTTTTACCAAGAAATGGTCTCCACCAGAAATCCAAGAATGTGATCTATAGCAAAGAAACATATGTGGGGTGAGGTGTATGAGCCTCTGGTTGATGATCAATGGCCACACAACCCCCATTTTTGTCGAAAATAGCCATGAACGACCATTTTCAATAATACCGAAGGCTAACACCCACGGATTTTTGACCAAGAAATGGTCTCCACTAGAAATCCAAGAATATGATCTATGGCAAGGAAACATATGTGGGGTGAGGTGTACGAGCCTCTGGTCGATGATCAATGGCCACACAACCCCTATTTTTGTCGAAAATAGCCATGAACAACCATTTTCAATGACACTTAAGGCTAACACCTACGAATTTTTGACCAAGAAATGGTCTCCACCATAAATCCAAGAATGTGATCTATGGCTAGGAAACATATGTGTAGTGAGGTCTACGAGCCTCTGGTCGAATATCAATGGCCACACAACTCCCATTTTTGTCGAAAATAGCCATGAACGACCATTTTCAATAGTACCGAAGGCTAACACATTCGGATTTTTTACCAAAAAATGGTCTCCACCAGAAATCAAAGAATGTGATCTATGGCAAGGAAACATATGTCGGGTGAGGTTTACGAGCCTCTAGTTGATGATCATTGACCACACAACCCCCATTTTTGTCGAAAATAGCCATGAATGACCATTTTCAATAATACCGAAGGCTAACAAGTACGGATTTTTGAACAAGAAATGGTCTCCACCAGAAATCCAAGAATGTGATCTATGGCAAGGAAACATATGTGGGGTGAGGTGTATGAGCCTCTGGTCGATGATCAATGGCCACACAACCCCCATTTTTGTCGAAAATAGCCATGAACGACCATTTTCAATAATACCGAAGGCTAACACCTACGGATTTTTGACCAAGAAATGGTCTCCACCAGAAATCCAAGAATGTGATCTACGACAAGGAAATATATGTGGGGTGAGGTGTACGAGCCTCTGGTCGATGATCAATGGCCACACAACCCTAATTTTTGTCGAAAATAGCCATGAACGACCATTTTCAATGACACTGAAGGCTAACAACTACGGATTTTTGACCAAAAAATGGTCTCCACCATAAATCCAAGAATGTGATCTACGGCAAGGAAGCATATGTGGGTTTAGGTGTACGAGCCTCTGGTCGATGATCAATGGCCACACAACCCTAATTTTTGTCAAAAATAGCCATGAACGACCATTTTCAATGACACTGAAGGCTAACACCTACGTATTTTTGACCAAGAAATGGTCTCCACCAGAAATCAAAGATTGTGGGGTGAGGTGTACGAGCCTTTGGTCGATGATCAGTGGCCACATGACCCCCATTTTTGTCGAAAATAGCCATGAATGACCATTTTCAATAATACCGAAGGCTAACACGTACGGATTTTTAACCAAGAAATGGTCTCCACCAGAAATCCAAGAATGTGATCTATGGCAAGAAAACATATGTGGGGTGAAGTGTACGAGCCTCTGGTCTATGATCAATGGCCACACAACCCCCATTTTTGTCCAAAATAGCCATGAACGACCATTTTCAATGACACTGAAGGCTAACACCTATGGATTTTTGACCAAGAAATGGTCTCCACCATAAATCCAAGAATTTGATCTATGGCAAGGAAACATATGTGTAGTGAGGTGTATGAGCCTCTGGTCGAAGATCAATGGCCACACAACCCCCATTTTTGTCGAAAATAGCCATGAATGACCATTTTCAAGAATACCGAAGGCTAACACATTCGAATTTTTGCCCAAGAAATGGTCTCCACTTGAAATCCAAGAATGTGATCTATGGCAAGGAAACATATGTGGGGTGAGGTGTACGAGGCTCTAGTCGATGATCAATGGCCACACTACCCCCATTTTATCGAAAATAGCCATGAACGACCATTTTCAATAATACCGAAGGCTAACACGTACGAATTTTTGACCATGAAATGGTCTCCACCAGAAATCCAAGAATGTGATCTATGGCAAGGAAACATATGTGGGGTGAGGTGTACGAGCCTCTGGTCGATGATAAATGGCCACACAACCCCAATTTTTGATGAAAATAGCCATGAACGACCATTTTCAATAATACTAGAGGCTAGCACCTACGAATTTTTTACCAAGAAATGGTCTCCACCAGAAATCCAAGAATGTGATCTATAGCAAAGAAACATATGTGGGGTGAGGTGTATGAGCCTCTGGTTGATGATCAATGGCCACACAACCCCCATTTTTGTCGAAAATAGCCATGAACGACCATTTTCAATAATACCGAAGGCTAACACCCACGGATTTTTGACCAAGAAATGGTCTCCACTAGAAATCCAAGA
This sequence comes from Zea luxurians, assembly GCA_029449295.1. Classification (NCBI taxonomy): domain Eukaryota; kingdom Viridiplantae; phylum Streptophyta; class Magnoliopsida; order Poales; family Poaceae; genus Zea; species Zea luxurians. The sequence goes on from JAOPSE010001109.1 coordinate 41,626, forward strand.
ATATGATCTATGGCAAGGAAACATATGTGGGGTGAGGTGTACGAGCCTCTGGTCGATGATCAATGGCCACACAACCCCTATTTTTGTCGAAAATAGCCATGAACAACCATTTTCAATGACACTTAAGGCTAACACCTACGAATTTTTGACCAAGAAATGGTCTCCACCATAAATCCAAGAATGTGATCTATGGCTAGGAAACATATGTGTAGTGAGGTCTACGAGCCTCTGGTCGAATATCAATGGCCACACAACTCCCATTTTTGTCGAAAATAGCCATGAACGACCATTTTCAATAGTACCGAAGGCTAACACATTCGGATTTTTTACCAAAAAATGGTCTCCACCAGAAATCAAAGAATGTGATCTATGGCAAGGAAACATATGTCGGGTGAGGTTTACGAGCCTCTAGTTGATGATCATTGACCACACAACCCCCATTTTTGTCGAAAATAGCCATGAATGACCATTTTCAATAATACCGAAGGCTAACAAGTACGGATTTTTGAACAAGAAATGGTCTCCACCAGAAATCCAAGAATGTGATCTATGGCAAGGTAACATATGTGGGGTGAGGTGTATGAGCCTCTGGTCAATGATAAATGGCCACACAACCCCCATTTTAGTCGAAAATAGCCATGAACGACCATTTTCAATAATACCGAAGGCTAACACCAACGGATTTTTGACCAAGAAATGGTCTCCACCAAAAATCCTAGAATGTGATCTCTGGCAGGAAAACATATGTGGGGTGAAGTGTACGAGCCTCTGGTCGTTGATCAATGGCCACACAAACCCCATTTTTGTCGAAAATAGCCATGAACGACCATTTTCAATGACACTGAAGGCTAAAACCAACAGATTTTTGACCAAGGAATGGTCTCCTCCAGAAATCCAAGAATGTGATCTATGGAAAGAAAACATATGTGGGGTGAAGTGTACGAGCCTCTGGTCGATGATCAATGGCCACACAACCCCCATTTTTGTCGAAAATGGCCATGAACGACCATTTTCAATGACACTAAAGGCTACCACCTATGGATTTCTGACCAAGAAATGGTCTCCACCATAAATCCAAGAATGTGATCTATGGCAAGGAAACATATGTGTAGTGAGGTGTATGAGCCTCTGGTCGAAGATCAATGGCCACACAACCCCCATTTTTGTCGCAAATAGCCATGAATCACCATTTTTTAAAAATACCAAAGGCTAACACATTAGGATTTTTTCCCAAGAAATGGTCTCCACCAGAAATCCAAGAATGTGATCTATGGCAAGGAAACATATGTGGGGTGAGGTGTACGTGCCTCTGGTCGATGATCAATGGCCACACAACCCCCATTTTGCCGAAAATAGCCATGAACGACCATTTTCAATAATACCGAAGGCTAACACGTACGAGTTTTTGACCAAGAAATGGTCTCCACCAGAAATCCAAGAATGTGATCTATGGCAATGAAACATATGTGGGGTGAGGTTTATGAGCCTCTAGTCGATGATAAATGGCCACACAACCCCCATTTTTATGAAAATAGCCATGAGCGACCATTTTCAATAATACTAGAGGCTAACACCTACGGATTTTTGTCCAAGAAATGGTCTCCACCAGAAATCCAAGAATGTGATCTATGGGAAGGAAACATATGTGTGGTGAGGTGTATGAGCCTCTGGTCGATGATCAATGGCCACACGACCCCCATTTTTGTCGAAAATAGCCATGAACGACCATTTTCAATAATACCGAAGGCTAACACCTACGGATTTTTGACCAAGAAATGGTCTCCACCAGAAATCCAAGAATGTGATCTACGGCAAGGAAACATATGTGGGGTGAGGTGTATGAGCCTCTGGTCGACGATCAATGGCCACACAACCCTAATTTTTGTCAAAAATAGCCATGAACGACCATTTTCAATGACACTGAAGGCTAACACCTACGGATTTTTGACTAAGAAATGGTCTCCACCATAAATCAAAGAATGTGATATATGGCAAGGAAACATATGTGTAGTGAGGTGTATGAGCCTCTGGTCGAAGATCAATGGCCACACAACCCCCATTTTTGTCGAAATAAGGCATGAATGACCATTTTCAAAAATACCAAAGGCTAACACATTCAGATTTTTGCCCAAGAAATGGTCTCCACCAGAAATCCAAGAATGTGATCTATGGCAAGGAAACATATGTGGGGTGAGGTGTACGATCCTCTGGTCGATGATCAATGGCCACACAACCCCCATTTTGCCGAAAATAGCCATGAACGACCATTTTCAATAATACCGAAGGCTAACACGTACGAGTTTTTGACCAAGAAATGGTCTCCACCAGAAATCCAAGAATGTGATCTATGGCAAGGAAACATATGTGGGGTGAGGTTTATGAGCCTCTAGTCGATGATAAATGGCCACACAACCCCCATTTTTATGAAAATAGCCATGAGCGACCATTTTCAATAATACTAGAGGCTAAGACCTATGGATTTTTGACCAAGAAATGGTCTCCACCAGAAATCCAAGAATGTGATCTATGGCAAGGAAACATATGTGGGGTGAGGTGTATGAGCCTCTAGTTGATGATCAATGGCCACACAACCCCCATTTTTGTCGAAAATAGCCATGAACGACCATTTTCAATAATACCGAAGGCTAACACCTACGGATTTTTGACCAAGAAATGGTCTCCACCAGAAATCCAAGAATGTGATCTACGGCAAGGAAACATATGTGGGGTGAGGTGTATGAGCCTCTGGTCGACGATCAATGGCCGCACAACCCTAATTTTTGTCGAAAATAGCCATGAACGACCATTTTCAATGACACTGACGGCTAACACCTACGGATTTTTGACCAAGAAATGGTCTCCACCATATATCCAAGAATGTGATCTATGGCAAGGAAACATATGTGTAGTGAGGTGTATGAGCCTCTGGTCGAAGATCAATGGCCACACAACCCCCATTTTTTGTCGAAAATAGCAATGAATGACCATTTTCAAAAATACCAAAGGCTAACACATTCGGATTTTTGCCCAAGAAATGGTCTCCACCAGAAATCCAAGAATGTGATCTATGGCAAGGAAACATATGTGGGGTGAGGTGTACGAGCCTCTGGTCGATGATCAATGGCCACACAACCCCCATTTTGCCGAAAATAGCCATGAACGACCATTTTCAATAATACCGAAGGCTAACACGTACGAGTTTTTAACCAAGAAATGGTCTCCACAAGAAATCCAAGAATGTGATCCATGTCAAGGAAACATATGTGGGGTGAGGTTTATGAGCCTCTAGTCGATGATAAATGGCCACACGACCCCCATTTTTTATGAAAATAGCCATGAGCGACCATTTTCAATAATACTAGAGGCTAACACCTACGGATTTTTGACCAAGAAATGGTCTCCACCAGAAATCCAAGAATGTGATCTATGGCAAGGAAACATATGTGGGGTGAGGTGTATGAGCCTCTGGTCGATGATTAATGGCCACACAACCCCCATTTTTGTCGAAAATAGCTATGAACGACCATTTTCAATAATACCGAAGGCTAACACCTACGGATTTTTGACCAAGAAATGGTCTCCACCAGAAATCCAAGAATGTGATCTACGGCAAAGAAACATATGTGCGGTGAGGTGTATGAGCCTCTGGTCGACGATCAATGGCCACACAACCCTAATTTTTGTCGAAAATAGCCATGAACGACCATTTTCAATGACACTTACGGCTAACATCTACGGATTTTTGACCAAGAAATGGTCTCCACCATATATCCAAGAATGTGATCTATGGCAAGGAAACATATGTGTAGCGAGGTGTATGAGCCTCTGGTCGAAGATCAATGGCCACACAACCCCCATTTTTGTCGAAAATAGCCATGAATGACCATTTTCAAAAATACCAAAGGCTAACACATTCGGATTTTTGCCCAAGAAATGGTCTCCACCAGAAATCCAAGAATGTGATCTATGGCAAGGAAACATATGTGGGGTGAGGTGTACGAGCCTCTGGTCGATGATCAATGGCCACACAACCCCCATTTTGCCGAAAATAGCCATGAACGACCATTTTCAATAATACCGAAGGCTAACACGTACGAGTTTTTAACCAAGAAATGGTCTCCACCAGAAATCCAAGAATGTGATCTATGGCAATGAAACATATGTGGGGTGAGGTTTATGAGCCTCTAGTCGATGATAAATGGCCACACGACCCCCATTTTTTATGAAAATAGCCATGAGCGACCATTTTCAATAATACTAGAGGCTAACACCTACGGATTTTTGACCAAGAAATGGTCTCCACCAGAAATCCAAGAATGTGATCTATGGCAAGGAAACATATGTGGGGTTAGGTGTATGAGCCTCTGGTCGATGATCAATGGCCACACAACCCCCATTTTTGTCGAAAATAGCCATGAACGACCATTTTCAATAATACCGAAGGCTAACACCTACGGATTTTTGACCAAGAAATGGTCTCCACCAGAAATCCAAGAATGCGATCTACGGCAAGGAAACATATGTGGGGTGAGGTGTATGAGCCTCTGGTCGACGATCAATGGCCACACAACCCTAATTTTTGTCAAAAATAGCCATGAATGACCATTTTCAATGACAATGAAGGCTAACACCTACGGATTTTTGACCAAGAAATGGTCTCCACCATAAATCCAAGAATGCGATCTATGGCAAGGAAACATATGTGTAGTGAGGTGTATGAGCCTCTGGTCGATGATCAATGGCCACACAACGCCCATTTTTGTCGAAAATAGCCATGAATGACCATTTTCAAAAATACCAAAGGCTAACACATTCGGATTTTTGCCCAAGAAATGGTCTCCACCAGAAATCCAAGAATGTGATCTATGGCAAGCAAACATATGTGGGGTGAGGTGTACGAGCCTGTGGTTGATGATCAATGGCCACACAACCCCCATTTTGCCGAAAATAGCCATGAACGACCATTTTCAATAATACCGAAGGCTAACAGGTACGAGTTTTTGACCAAGAAATGGTCTCCACCAGAAATCCAAGAATGTGATCTATGGCAAGGAAACATATGTGGGGTGAGGTTTATGAGCCTCTAGTCGATGATAAATGGCCACACAACCCCCATTTTTTATGAAAATAGCCATGAGCGACCATTTTCAATAATACTAGAGGCTAAGACCTACGGATTTTTGACCAAGAAATGGTCTCCACCAGAAATCCAAGAATGTGATCTATGGCAAGGAAACATATGTGGGGTGAGGTGTATGAGCCTCTAGTCGATGATCAATGGCCACACAACCCACATTTTTGTCGAAAATAGCCATGAACGACCATTTTCAATAATACCGAAGGCTAACACCTACGGATTTTTGACCAAGAAATGGTCTCCACCAGAAATCCAAGAATGTGATCTACAGCAAGGAAACATATGTGGGGTGAGGTGTATGAGCCTCTGGTCGACGATCAATGGCCACACAACCCTAATTTTTGTCAAAAATAGCCATGAACGACCATTTTCAATGACAATGAAGGCTAACACCTACGGATTTTTGACCAAGAAATGGTCTCCACCATAAATCCAAGAATGTGATCTATGGCAAGGAAACATATGTGTAGTGAGGTGTATGAGCCTCTGGTCGAAGATCAATGGCCACACAACCCCCATTTTTGTCGAAAATAGCCATGAATGACCATTTTCAAAAATACCAAAGGCTAACACATTCGGATTTTTGCCCAAGAAATGGTCTCCACCAGAAATCCAAGAATGTGATCTATGGCAAGCAAACATATGTGGGATGAGGTGTACGAGCCTGTGGTTGATGATCAATGGCCACACAACCCCCATTTTGCCAAAAATAGCCATGAACGACCATTTTCAATAATACCGAAGGCTAACACGTACGAGTTTTTGACCAAGAAATGGTCTCCACCAGAAATCCAAGAATGTGATCTATGGCAAGGAAACATATGTGGGGTGAGGTTTATGAGCCTTTAGTCGATGATAAATGGCCACACAACCCCCATTGTTTATGAAAATAGCCATGAGCGACCATTTTCAATAATACTAGAGGCTAAGACCTATGGATTTTTGACCAAGAAATGGTCTCCACCAGAAATCCAAGAATGTGATCTATGGCAAGGAAACATATGCGGGGTGAGGTTTATGAGCCTCTAGTCGATGATAAATGGCCACACAACCCCCATTTTTTATGAAAATTGCCATGAGTGACCATTTTCAATAATACTAGAGGCTAAGACCTATGGATTTTTGACCAAGAAATGGTCTCCACCAGAAATCCAAGAATGTGATCTATGGCAAGGAAACATATGTGGGGTGAGGTGTATGAGCCTCTAGTCGATGATCAATGGCCACACAACCCACATTTTTGTCGAAAATAGCCATGAACGACCATTTTCAATAATACCGAAGGCTAACACCTACGGATTTTTTACCAAGAAATGGTCTCCACCAGAAATCCAAGAATGTGATCTACGGCAAGGAAACATATGTGGGGTGAGGTGTATGAGCCTCTGGTCGACGATCAATGGCCACACAACCCTAATTTTTGTCGAAAATAGCCATGAACGACCATTTTCAATGACACTGACGGCTAACACCTATGGATTTTTGACCAAGAAATGGTCTCCACCATAAATCCAAGAATGTGATCTATGGCAAGGAAACATATGTGTAGTGAGGTGTATGAGCCTCTGGTCGAAGATCAATGGCCACACAACCCCCATTTTTTCGAAAATAGCCATTAATGACCATTTTCAAAAATACCAAAGGCTAACACATTCGGATTTTTGCCCAAGAAATGGTCTCCACCAGAAATCCAAGAATGTGATCTATGGCAAGGAAACATATATGGGGTGAGGTGTACGAGCCTCTGGTCGATGATCAATGGCCACACAACCCCCATTTTGCCGAAAGTAGCCATGAACGACCATTTTCAATAATACCGAAGGCTAACACCTACAGATTTTTGACCAAGAAATGGTCTCCACCAGAAATCCAAGAATGTGATATATGGCAAGGAAACTTATGTGGGGTGAGGTGTACGATCCTCTGGACGATGATCAATGGCGACACAACCCCCATTTTTGTCGAAAATAGCCATGAATGACCATTTTCAATGACACTGAAGGCTAACACCTACGAATTTTTGACCAACAAATGGTCAGCACGAGAAATCCAAGAATGTGATATATGGCAAGAAAACATATGTGGGGTGAAGTGTACGAGCCTTTGGTCGATGATCAATGGCCACACAACCCCCATTTTTGTCGAAAATAGCCATGAACGACCATTTTCAATGACACTAAAGGCTAACACCTATGGATTTCTGACCAAGAAATGGTCTCCACCATAAATCCAAGAATGTGATCTATGGCAAGGAAACATATGTGGGGTGAGGTTTACGAGCCTCTAGTCGATGATAGATGGCCACACAACCCCCATTTTTGATGAAAATAGCCATGGGCGACCATTTTCAATAATACTAGAGGCTAACACCTACGAATTTTTGACTAAGAAATGGTCTCCACCAGAAATCCAAGAATGTGATCTATGGCAAGGAAACATATGTGGGGTGAGGTGTATGAGCCTCTGGTCGATGATCAATGGCCACACAACCCCCATTTTTGTCGAAAATAGCCATGAACGACCATTTTCAATAATATCGAAGGCTAACACCTACAGATTTTTGACCAAGAAATGGTCTCCACCAGAAATCCAAGAATGTGATCTACGACAAGGAAATATATGTGGGGTGAGGTGTACGAGCCTCTGGTCGATGATCAATGGCCACACAACCCTAATTTTTGTCGAAAATAGCCATGAACGACCATTTTCAATGACACTGAAGGCTAACAACTACGAATTTTTGACCAAAAAATGGTCTCCACCATAAATCCATGAATGTGATCTATGGCAAGGAAACATATGTGGGTTTAGGTGTACGAGCCTCTGGTCGATGATCAATGGCCACACAACCCTAATTTTTGTCAAAAATAGCCATGAACGACCATTTTCAATGACACTGAAGGCTAACACCTACGGATTTTTGACCAAGAAATGGTCTCCACCAGAAATCAAAGAATGTGGGGTGAGGTGTACGAGCCTTTGGTCGATGATCAATGGCCACATGACCCCCATTTTTGTCGAAAATAGCTATGAATGACCATTTTCAATAATACCGAAGGCTAACACGTACAGATTTTTGACCATGAAATGGTCTCCACCAGATATCCAAGAATGTGATCTATGGCAAGGAAACATATGTGGGGTGAGGTGTATGAGCCTCTGGTCGATGATAAATGGCCACACAACCCCCATTTTAGTCGAAAATAGCCATGAACGACCATTTTCAATAATACCGAAGGCTAACACCTACGGATTTTTGACCAAGAAATGGTCTCCACTAGAAATCCAAGAATGTGATCTACGACAAGGAAATATATGTGGGGTGAGGCGTACGAGCCTCTGGTCGATGATCAATGGCCACACAACCCTAATTTTTGTCGAAAATAGCCATGAACGACCATTTTCAATGACACTGAAGGCTAACAACTACGGATTTTTGACCAAAAAATGGTCTCCACCATAAATCCAAGAATGTGATCTACGGCAAGGAAACATATGTGGGTTTAGGTGTACGAGCCTCTGGTCGATGATCAATGGCCACACAACCCTAATTTTTGTCAAAAATAGCCATGAACGACCATTTTCAATGACACTGAAGGCTAACACCTACGTATTTTTGACCAAGAAATGGTCTCCACCAGAAATCAAAGAATGTGGGGTGAGGTGTACAAGCCTTTGGTCGATGATCAATGGCCACATGACCCCCATTTTTGTCGAAAATAGCCATGAATGACCATTTTCAATAATACCGAAGGCTAACACGTACGAATTTTTGACCAAGAAATGGTCTCCACCAGAAATCCAAGAATGTGATCTATGACAAGAAAACATATGTGGGGTGAAGTGTACGAGCCTCTGGTCGATGATCAATGGCCACACAACCCCCATTTTTGTCCAAAATAGCCATGAACGACCATTTTCAATGACACTGAAGGCTAACACCTATGGATTTTTGACCAAGAAATGGTCTCCACCATAAATCCAAGAATTTGATCTATGGCAAGGAAACATATGTGTAGTGAGGTGTATGAGCCTCTGGTCGAAGATCAATGGCCACACAACCCCCATTTTGGTCGAAAATAGCCATGAATGACCATTTTCAAGAATACCGAAGGCTAACACATTTGAATTTTTGCCCAAGAAATGGTCTCCACCAGAAATCCAAGAATGTGATCTATGGCAAGGAAACATATGTGGGGTGAGGTGTACGAGGCTCTAGTCGATGATCAATGGCCACACAACCCCCATTTTATCGAAAATAGCCATGAACGACCATTTTCAATAATACCGAAGGCTAACACGTACGAATTTTTGACCAAGAAATGGTCTCCACCAGAAATCCAAGAATGTGATCTATGGCAAGGAAACATTTGTGGGGTGAGGTGTACGAGCCTCTGGTCGATGATAAATGGCCACACAACCCCAATTTTTGATGAAAATAGCCATGAATGACCATTTTCAATAATACTAGAGGCTAACACCTACGAATTTTTTACCAAGAAATGGTCTCCACCAGAAATCCAAGAATGTGAACTATAGCAAGGAAACATATGTGGGGTGAGGTGTATGAGCCTCTGGTTGATGATCAATGGCCACACAACCCCCATTTTTGTCGAAAATAGCCATGAACGACCATTTTCAATAATACCGAAGGCTAACACCTACGGATTTTTGACCAAGAAATGGTCTCCACTAGAAATCCAAGAATATGATCTATGGCAAGGAAACATATGTGGGGTGAGGTGTACGAGCCTCTGGTCGATGATCAATGGCCACACAACCCCTATTTTTGTCGAAAATAGCCATGAACAACCATTTTCAATGACACCTAAGGCTAACACCTACGAATTTTTGACCAAGAAATGGTCTCCACCATAAATCCAAGAATGTGATCTATGGCTAGGAAACATATGTGTAGTGAGGTCTATGAGCCTCTGGTCGAATATCAATGGCCACACAACTCCCATTTTTGTCGAAAATAGCCATGAACGACCATTTTCAATAGTACCGAAGGCTAACACATTCGGATTTTTTACCAAAAAATGGTCTCCACCAGAAATCAAAGAATGTGATCTATGGCAAGGAAACATATGTCGGGTGAGGTTTACGAGCCTCTGGTTGATGATCATTGGCCACACAACCCCCATTTTTTTCGAAAATAGCCATGAATGACCATTTTCAATAATACCGAAGGCTAACAAGTACGGATTTTTGAACAAGAAATGGTCTCCACCAGAAATCCAAGAATGTGATCTATGGCAAGGAAACATATGTGGGGTGAGGTGTATGAGCCTCTGGTCAATGATAAATGGCCACACAACCCCCATTTTAGTCGAAAATAGCCATGAATGACCATTTTCAATAATACCGAAGGCTAACACCAACAGATTTTTGACCAAGAAATGGTCTCCACCAAAACTCCAAGAATGTGATCTCAGGCAGGAAAACATATGTGGGGTGAAGTGTACGAGCCTCTGGTCGTTGATCAATGGCCACACAAACCCCATTTTTGTCGAAAATAGCCATGAACGACCATTTTCAATGACACTGAAGGCTAACACCAACAGATTTTTGACCAAGGAATGGTCTCCTCCAGAAATCCAAGAATGTGATCTATGGAAAGAAAACATATGTGGGGTGAAGTATACGAGCCTCTGGTCGATGATCAATGGCCACACAACCCCCATTTTTGTCGAAAATGGCCATGAACGACCATTTTCAATGACACTAAAGGCTACCACCTATGGATTTCTGACCAAGAAATGGTCTCCACCATAAATCCAAGAATGTGATCTATGGCAAGGAAACATATGTGTAGTGAGGTGTATGAGCCTCTGGTCGAAGATCAATGGCCACACAACCCCCATTTTTGTCGCAAATAGCCATGAATCACCATTTTTTAAAAATACCAAAGGCTAACACATTCAGATTTTTTCCCAAGAAATGGTCTCCACCAGAAATCCAAGAATGTGATCTATGGCAAGGAAACATATGTGGGGTGAGGTGTACGTGCCTCTGGTCGATGATCAATGGCCACACAACCCCCATTTTGCCGAAAATAGCCATGAACGACCATTTTCAATAATACCGAAGGCTAACACGTACGAGTTTTTGACCAAGAAATGGTCTCCACCAGAAATCCAAGAATGTGATCTATGGCAATGAAACATATGTGGGGTGAGGTTTATGAGCCTCTAGTCGATGATAAATGGCCACACAACCCCCATTTTTTATGAAAATAGCCATGAGCGACCATTTTCAATAATACTAGAGGCTAACACCTACGGATTTTTGTCCAAGAAATGGTCTCCACCAGACATCTAAGAATGTGATCTATGGCAAGGAAACATATGTGGGGTGAGGTGTATGAGCCTCTGGTCGATGATCAATGGCCACACGACCCCCATTTTTGTCGAAAATAGCCATGAATGACCATTTTCAATAATACCGAAGCCTAACACCTACGGATTTTTGACCAAGAAATGGTCTCCACCAGAAATCCAAGAATGTGATCTACGGCAAGGAAACATATGTGGGGTGAGGTGTATGAGCCTCTGGTCGACGATCAATGGCCACATAACCCTAATTTTTGTCAAAAATAGCCATGAACGACCATTTTCAATGACACTGAAGGCTAACACCTACGGATTTTTGACTAAGAAATGGTCTCCACCATAAATCAAAGAATGTGATATATGGCAAGGAAACATATGTGTAGTGAGGTGTATGAGCCTCTGGTCGAAGATTAATGGCCACACAACCCCCATTTTTGTCGAAATAAGGCATGAATGACCATTTTCAAAAATACCAAAGGCTAACACATTCGGATTTTTGCCCAAGAAATGGTCTCCACCAGAAATCCAAGAATGTGATCTATGGCAAGGAAACATATGTGGGGTGAGGTGTACGATCCTCTGGTCGATGATCAATGGCCACACAACCCCCATTTTACCGAAAATAGCCATGAACGACCATTTTCAATAATACCGAAGGCTAACACGTACGAGTTTTTGACCAAGAAATGGTCTCCACCAGAAATCCAAGAATGTGATCTATGGCAAGGAAACATATGTGGGGTGAGGTTTATGAGCCTCTAGTCGATGATAAATGGCCACACAACCCCCATTTTTATGAAAATAGCCATGAGCGACCATTTTCAATAATACTAGAGGCTAAGACCTACGGATTTTTGACCAAGAAATGGTCTCCACCAGAAATCCAAGAATGTGATCTATGGCAAGGAAACATATGTGGGGTGAGGTGTATGAGCCTCTAGTTGATGATCAATGGCCACACAACCCCCATTTTTGTCGAAAATAGCCATGAACGACCATTTTCAATAATATCGAAGGCTAACACCTACGGATTTTTGACCAAGAAATGGTCTCCACCAGAAATCCAAGAATGTGATCTACGGCAAGGAAACATATGTGGGGTGAGGTGTATGAGCCTCTGGTCGACGATCAATGGCCGCACAACCCTAATTTTTGTCGAAAATAGCCATGAACGACCATTTTCAATGACACTGACGGCTAACACCTACGGATTTTTGACCAAGAAATGGTCTCCACCATATATCCAAGAATGTGATCTATGGCAAGGAAACATATGTGTAGTGAGGTGTATGAGCCTATGGTCGAAGATCAATGGCCACACAACCCCCATTTTTTGTCGAAAATAGCAATGAATGACCATTTTCAAAAATACCAAAGGCTAACACATTCGGATTTTTGCCCAAGAAATGGTCTCCACCAGAAATCCAAGAATGTGATCTATGGCAAGGAAACATATGTGGGGTGAGGTGTACGAGCCTCTGGTCGATGATCAATGGCCACACAACCCCCATTTTGCCGAAAATAGCCATGGACGACCATTTTCAATAATACCGAAGGCTAACACGTACGAGTTTTTAACCAAGAAATGGTCTCCACCAGAAATCCAAGAATGTGATCCATGGCAAGGAAACATATGTGGGGTGAGGTTTATGAGCCTCTAGTCGATGATAAATGGCCACACGACCCCCATTTTTTATGAAAATAGCCATGATCGACCATTTTCAATAATACTAGAGGCTAACACCTACGGATTTTTGACCAAGAAATGGTCTCCACCAGAAATCCAAGAATGTGATCTATGGCAAGGAAACATATGTGGGGTGAGGTGTATGAGCCTCTGGTCGATGATTAATGGCCACACAACCCCCATTTTTGTCGAAAATAGCCATGAACGACCATTTTCAATAATACCCAAGGCTAACACCTACGGATTTTTGACCAAGAAATGGTCTCCACCAGAAATCCAAGAATGTGATCTAAGGCAAAGAAACATATGTGGGGTGAGGTGTATGAGCCTCTGGTCGACGATCAATGGCCACACAACCCTAATTTTTGTCGAAAATAGCCATGAACGACCATTTTCAATGACACTGACGGCTAACACCTACGGATTTTTGACCAAGAAATGGTCTCCACCATATATCCAAGAATGTGATCTATGGCAAGGAAACATATGTGTAGTGAGGTGTATGAGCCTCTGGTCGAAGATCAATGGCCACACAACCCCCATTTTTGTCGAAAATAGCCATGAATGACCATTTTCAAAAATACCAAAGGCTAACACATTCGGATTTTTGCCCAAGAAATGGTCTCCACCAGAAATCCAAGAATGTGATCTATGGCAAGGAAACATATGTGGGGTGAGGTTTATGAGCCTCTAGTCGATGATAAATGGCCACACAACCCCCATTTTTATGAAAATAGCCATGAGCGACCATTTTCAATAATACTAGAGGCTAAGACCTACGGATTTTTGACCAAGAAATGGTCTCCACCAGAAATCCAAGAATGTGATCTATGGCAAGGAAACATATGTGGGGTGAGGTTTATGAGCCTCTAGTCGATGATAAATGGCCACACGACCCCCATTTTTTATGAAAATAGCCATGAGCGACCATTTTCAATAATACTAGAGGCTAACACCTACGGATTTTTGACCAAGAAATGGTCTCCACCAGAAATCCAAGAATGTGATCTATGGCAAGGAAACATATGTGGGGTGAGGTGTATGAGCCTCTAGTCGATGATCAACGGCCACACAACCCCCATTTTTGTCGAAAATAGCCATGAACGACCATTTTCAATAATACCGAAGGCTAACACCTACGGATTTTTGACCAAGAAATGGTCTCCACTAGAAATCCAAGAATGTGATCTACGGCAAGGAAACATATGTGGGGTGAGGTGTATGAGCCTCTGGTCGACGATCAATGGCCACACAACCCTATTTTTTGTCAAAAATAGCCATGAACGACCATTTTCAATGACAATGAAGGCTAACACCTACGGATTTTTGACCAAGAAATGGTCTCCACCATAAATCCAAGAATGTGATCTATGGCAAGGAAACATATGTGTAGTGAGGTGTATGAGCCTCTGGTCGAAGATCAATGGCCACACAACCCCCATTTTTGTCGAAAATAGCCATGAATGACCATTTTCAAAAATACCAAAGGCTAACACATTCGGATTTTTGCCCAAGAAATGGTCTCCACCAGAAATCCAAGAATGTGATCTATGGCAAGCAAACATATGTGGGGTGAGGTGTACGAGCCTGTGGTCGATGATCAATGGCCACACAACCCCCATTTTGCCGAAAATAGCCATGAACGACCATTTTCAATAATACCGAAGGCTAACACGTACGAGTTTTTGACCAAGAAATGGTCTCCACCAGAAATCCAAGAATGTGATCTATGGCAAGGAAACATATGTGGGGTAAGGTTTATGAGCCTCTAGTCGATGATAAATGGCCACACAACCCCCATTTTTTATGAAAATAGCCATGAGCGACCATTTTCAATAATACTAGAGGCTAAGACCTACAGTTTTTTGACCAAGAAATGGTCTCCACCAGAAATCCAAGAATGTGATCTATGGCAAGGAAACATATGTGGGGTGAGGTGTATGAGCCTCTAGTCGATGATCAATGGCCACACAACCCACATTTTTGTCGAAAATAGCCATGAACGGCCATTTTCAATAATACCGAAGGTTAACACCTATGGATTTTTGACCAAGAAATGGTCTCCACCAGAAATCCAAGAATGTGATCTACAGCAAGGAAACATATGTAGGGTGAGGTGTATGAGCCTCTGGTCGACGATCAATGGACACACAACCCTAATTTTTGTCAAAAATAGCCATGAACGACCATTTTCAATGACAATGAAGGCTAACACCTACGGATTTTTGACCAAGAAATGGTCTCCACCATAAATCCAAGAATGTGATCTATGGCAAGGAAACATATGTGTAGTGAGGTGTATGAGCCTCTGGTCGAAGATCAATGGCCACACAACCCCCATTTTTGTCGAAAATAGCCATGAATGACCATTTTCAAAAATACCAAAGGCTAACACATTCCGATTTTTGCCCAAGAAATGGTCTCCACCAGAAATCCAAGAATGTGATCTATGGCAAGCAAACATATGTGGGGTGAGGTGTACGAGCCTGTGGTCGATGATCAATGGCCACACAACCCCCATTTTGCCAAAAATAGCCATGAACGACCATTTTCAATAATACCGAAGGCTAACACGTACGAGTTTTTGACCAAGAAATGGTCTCCACCAGAAATCCAAGAATGTGATCTATGGCAAGGAAACATATGTGGGGTGAGGTTTATGAGCCTCTAGTCGATGATAAATGGCCACACAACCCCCATTTTTTTATGAAAATAGCCATGAGCGACCATTTTCAATAATACTAGAGGCTAAGACCTATGGATTTTTGACCAAGAAATGGTTCCACCAGAAATCCAAGAATGTGCTCTATGGCAAGGAAACATATGTGGGGTGAGGTTTATGAGCCTCTAGTCGATGATAAATGGCCACACAACCCCCATTTTTTATGAAAATAGCCATGAGCGACCATTTTCAATAATACTAGAGGCTAAGACCTATGGATTTTTGACCAAGAAATGGTCTCCACCAGAAATCCAAGAATGTGATCTATGGCAAGGAAACATATGTGGGGCGAGGTGTATGAGCCTCTAGTCGATGATCAATGGCCACACAACCCACATTTTTGTCGAAAATAGCCATGAACGACCATTTTCAATAATACCGAAGGCTAACACCTACGGATTTTTGACCAAGAAATGGTCTCCACCAGAAATCCAAGAATGTGATCTACGGCAAGGAAACATATGTGGGGTGAGGTATATGAGCCTCTGGTCGACGATCAATGGCCACACAACCCTAATTTTTGTCGAAAATAGCCATGAACGACCATTTTCAATGACACTGACGGCTAACACCTATGGATTTTTGACCAAGAAATGGTCTCCACCATAAATCCAAGAATGTGATCTATGGCAAGGAAACATATGTGTAGTGAGGTGTATGAGCCTCTGGTCGAAGATCAATGGCCACACAACCCCCATTTTTTTCGAAAATAGCCATGAATGACCATTTTCAAAAATACCAAAGGCTAACACATTCGGATTTTTGCCCAAGAAATGGTCTCCACCAAAAATCCAAGAATGTGATCTATGGCAAGGAAACATATGTGGGGTGAGGTGTACGAGCCTCTGGTCGATGATCAATGGCCACACAACCCCCATTTTGCCGAAAATAGCAATGAACGACCATTTTCAATAATACCGAAGGTTAACACGTACGAGTTTTTGACCAAGAAATGGTCTCCACCAGAAATCCAAGAATGTGATCTATGGCAAGGAAACATATGTGGGGTGAGGTTTATGAGCCTCTAGTGGATGATAAATGGCCACACAACCCCCATTTTTTATGAAAATAGCCATGAGCGACCATTTTCAATAATACTAGAGGCTAAGACCTACGGATTTTTGACCAAGAAATGGTATCCACCAGAAATCCAAGAATGTGATCTATGGCAAGGAAACATATGTAGGGTGAGGTGTATGAGCCTCTGGTCGATGATCAATGGCCACACAACCCCCATTTTTTGTCGAAAATAGCCATGAATGACCATTTTCAATAATACCGAAGGCTAACACCTACGGATTTTTGACCAAGAAATGGTCTCCACCAGAAATCCAAGAATGTGATCTACGGCAAGGAAACATATGTGGGGTGAGGTGTATGAGCCTCTGGTCGACGATCAATGGCCACACAACCCTAATTTTTGTCAAAAATAGCCATGAACGACCATTTTCAATGACACTGAAGGCTAACACCTACGGATTTTGGACCAAGAAATGGTCTCCACCGTAAATCCAAGAATGTGATCTATGGCAAGGAAACATATGTGTAGTGAGGTGTATGAGCCTCTGGTCGAAGATCAATGGCCACACAACCCCCATTTTTGTCGAAAATAGCCATGAATGACCATTTTCAAAAATACCAAAGGCTAACACATTCGGATTTTTGCCCAAGAAATGGTCTCCACCAGAAATCCAGGAATGTGATCTATGGCAAGGAAACATATGTGGGGTGAGGTGTACGAGCCTCTGGTCGATGATCAATGGCCACACAACCCCCATTTTGCCGAAAATAGCCATGAACGACCATTTTCAATAATACCGAAGGCTAACACGTACGAGTTTTGGACCAAGAAATGGTCTCCACCAGAAATCCAAGAATGTGCTCTATGGCAAGGAAACATATGTGGGGTGAGGTTTATGAGCCTGTAGTTGATGATAAATGGCCACACAACCCCCATTTTTTATGAAAATAGCCATGAGCGACCATTTTCAATAATACTAGACGCTAAGACCTACGGATTTTTGACCAAGAAATTGTCTCCACCAGAAATCCAAGAATGTGATCTATGGCAAGGAAACATATGTGGGGTGAGGTGTATGAGCCTCTAGTCGATGATCAATGGCCACACAACCCACATTTTTGTCGAAAATAGCCATGAACAACCATTTTCAATAATACAGAAGGCTAACACCTACGGATTTTTGACCAAGAAATGGTCTCCACCAGAAATCCAAGAATGTGATCTACGGCAAGGAAACATATGTGGGGTGAGGTGTATGAGCCTCTGGTCGACGATCAATGGCCACACAACCCTAATTTTTGTCGAAAATAGCCATGAACGACCATTTTCAATGACACTGACGGCTAACACCTATGGATTTTTGACCAAGAAATGGTCTCCACCATAAAACCAAGAATGTGATCTATGGCAAGCAAACATATGTGTAGTGAGGTGTATGAGCCTCTGGTCGAAGATCAATGGCCACACAACCCCCATTTTTGTCGAAAATAGCCATGAATAACCATTTTCAAAAATACCAAAGGCTAACACATTCGGATTTTTGCCCAAGAAATGGTCTCCACTAGAAATCCAAGAATGTGATCTATGGCAAGGAAACATATGTGGGGTGAGGTGTACGAGCCTCTGGTCGATGATCAATGGCCACACAACCCCCATTTTGCCGAAAATAGCCATGAACGACCATTTTCAATAATACCGAAGGCTAACACGTACGAGTTTTTGACCAAGAAATGGTCTTCACCAGGAATCCAAGAATGTGATCTATGGCAAGGAAACATATGTGGGGTGAGGTTTATGAGCCTCTAGTCGATGATTAATGGCCACACAACCCCCATTTTTTATGAAAATAGCCATGAGCGACCATTTTCAATAATACTAGAGGCTAAGACCTACGGATTTTTGACCAAGAAATGGTCTCCATCAGAAATCCAAGAATGTGATCTATGGCAAGGAAACATATGTGGGGTGAGGTGTATGAGCCTCTGGTCGATGATCAATGGCCACACAACCCCCATTTTTGTCGAAAATAGCCATGAATGACCATTTTCAATAATACCGAAGGCTAACACCTACGGATTTTTGACCAAGAAATGGTCTCCACCAGAAATCCAAGAATGTGATCTACGACAAGGAAACATATGTGGGGTGAGGTGTATGAGCCTCTGGTCGATGATCAATGGCCACACAACCCTAATTTTTGTCAAAAATAGCCATGAACGACCATTTTCAATGACACTGAAGGCTAACACCTACGGATTTTTGACCAAGAAATGGTCTCCACCATAAATCGAAGAGTGTGATCTATGGCAAGGAAACATATGTGTAGTGAGGTGTATGAGCCTCTGGTCGAAGATCAATGGCCACACAAACCCCATTTTTGTCGAAAATAGCCATGAACGACCATTTTCAATGACACTGAAGGCTAACACCTACGAATTTTTGACCAAGAAATGGTCTCCACAATAAATCCAAGAATGTGATCTATGACAAGGAAACATATGTGTAGTGAGATGTATGAGCCTTTGGTCAAATATCAATGGCCACACAACCCCCATTTTTGTCGAAAGTAGCCATGAACGACCATTTTCAATAGTACCAAAGGCTAAAACATTCAGATTTTTGACCAAGAAATGGTCTCCACCAGAAATCAAAGAATGTGATCTATGGCAAGGAAACATATGTGGGGTGAGGTGTACGAGCCTCTGGTCGATGATCAATGGCCACACAACCCCCATTTTTGTCGAAAATAGCCATGAATGACAATTTTCAATAATACTGAAGGCTAACACGTACAGATTTTTGACCAAGAAATGGTCTCCACCGGAAATCCAAGAATGTGATATATGGCAAGGAAACATATGTGGGGTGAGGTGTACGAGCCTTTGGTCGATGATCATTGGCCACACAACCCCATTTTTGTCGAAAATAGCCATGAATGACCATATTCAATAATACCGAAGGCTAACACGTACGGATTTTTGACCAAGAAATGGTCTCCACTATAAATCCAAGAATGTGATCTATGGCAAGGAAACATATGTGGGGTGAATTGCACGAGCCTCTGGTCGATGATAAATGGCTACACAACCCCCATTTTAGTCGAAAATAGCCATGAACGACCATTTTCAATAATACTGAAGGCTAACACCAACAGATTTTTGACCAAGGAATGGTCTCCTCCAGAAATCCAAGAATGTGATCTATGGAAAGAAAACATATGTGGGGTGAAGTGTACGAGCCTCTGGTAGATAATCAATGGCCACACAACCCCCATTTTTGCCGAAAATAGCCATGAACGACCATTTTCAATGACACTAAAGGCTAACACCTATGGATTTCTGACCAAGAAATGGTCTCCGCCATAAATCCAAGAATGTGATCTATGGCAAGAAACCTTTATGTAGTGAGGTGTATGAGCCTCTGGTCGAAGATCAATGGCCACACAACCCCCATTTTTGTCGAAAATAGCCATGAATCACCATTTTTAAAAATACCAAAGGCTAACACATTCGGATTTTTGCCCAAGAAATGGTCTCCACCAGAAATCCAAGAATGTGATCTATGGCAAGGAAACATATGTGGGGTGAGGTGTACGAGCCTCTGGTCGATGATCAATGGCCACACAACCCCCATTTTGCCGAAAATAGCCATGTACGACCATTTTCAATAATACCGAAGGCTAACACGTACGAGTTTTTGACCAAGAAATGGTCTCCACCAGAAATCCAAGAATGTGATCTATGGCAAGGAAACATATGTGGGGTGAGGTTTATGAGCCTCTAGTCGATGATAAATGGCCACACAACCCCCATTTTTTATGAAAATAGCCATGAGCGACCATTTTCAATAATACTAGAGGCTAACACCTACGGATTTTTGTCCAAGAAATGGTCTCCACCAGAAATCCAAGAATGTGATCTATGGCAAGGAAACATATGTGGGGTGAGGTGTATGAGCCTCTTGTCGATGATCAATGGCCACACAACCCCCATTTTTGTCGAAAATAGCCATGAACGACCATTTTCAATAATACCGAAGGCTAACACCTACGGATTTTTGACCAAGAAATGGTCTCCACCAGGAATCCAAGAATGTGATCTACGGCAAGGAAACATATATGGGGTGAGGTGTATGAGCCTCTGGTCGACGATCAATGGCCACACAACCCTAGTTTTTGTCAAAAATAGCCATGAACGACCATTTTCAATGACACTGAAGGCTAACACCTACGGATTTTTGACCAAGAAATGGTCTCCACCATAAATCCAAGAATGTGATGTATGGCAAGGAAACATATGTGTAGTGAGGTGTATGAGCCACTGGTCGAAGATCAATGGCCACACAACCCCCATTTTTGTCGAAAATAGCCATGAATGACCATTTTCAAAAATACCAAAGGCTAACACATTCGGATTTTTGCCCAAGAAATGGTCTCCACCAGAAATCCAAGAATGTGATCT
The DNA here is from genome assembly GCA_029449295.1 of Zea luxurians. Taxonomy (NCBI): domain Eukaryota; kingdom Viridiplantae; phylum Streptophyta; class Magnoliopsida; order Poales; family Poaceae; genus Zea; species Zea luxurians. The sequence continues at coordinate 62,988 of JAOPSE010001109.1, forward strand.
ATGGCAAGGAAACATATGTGGGGTGAGGTGTACGAGCCTCTGGACGATGATCAATGGCCACACAACCCCCATTTTGCCGAAAATAGCCATGAACGACCATTTTCAATAATATCGAAGGCTAACACGTACGCGTTTTTGACCAAGAAATGGTCTCCACCAGAAATCCAAGAATGTGATCTATGGCAAGGAAACATATGTGGGGTGAAGTTTATGAGCCTCTAGTCGATGATAAATGGCCACACAACCCCCATTTTTTATGAAAATAGCCATGAGCGACCATTTTCAATAATACTAGAGGCTAAGACCTACGGATTTTTGACCAAGAAATGGTCTCCACCAGAAATCCAAGAATGTGATCTATGGCAAGGAAACATATGTGGGGTGAGGTGTATGAGCCTCTAGTCGATGATCAATGGCCACACAACCCCCATTTTTGTCGAAAATAGCCATGATCGACCATTTTCAATAATACCGAAGGCTAACACCTACGGATTTTTGACCAAGAAATGGTCTCCACCAGAAATCCAAGAATGTGATCTACGGCAAGGAAACATATGTGGGGTGAGGTGTATGAGCCTCTGGTCGACGATCAATGGCCACACAACCCTATTTTTTGTCGGAAATAGCCATGAACGACCATTTTCAATGACACTGACGGCTAACACCTACGGATTTTTGACCAAGAAATGGTCTCCACCATAAATCCAAGAATGTGATCTATGGCAAGGAAACATATGTGTAGTGAGGTGTATGAGCCTCTGGTCGAAGATCAATGGCCACACAACCCCCATTTTTGTCGAAAATAGCCATGAATGACCATTTTCAAAAATACCAAAGGCTAACACATTCGGATTTTTGCCCAAGAAATGGTCTCCACCAGAAATCCAAGAATGTGATATATGGCAAGGAAACATATGTGGGGTGAGGTGTACGAGCCTTTGGTCAATGATCAATGGCCACACAACCCCCATTTTGCCGAAAATAGCGATGAACGACCATTTTCAATAATACCGAAGGCTAACACGTACGAGTTTTTGACCAAGAAATGGTCTCCACCAGAAATCCAAGAATGTGATCTATGGCAAGGAAACATATGTGGGGTGAGGTTTATGAGCCTCTAGTCGACGATAAATGGCCACACAACCCCCATTTTTTATGAAAATAGCCATGAGCGACCATTTTCAATAATACTAGAGGCTAACACCTACGGATTTTTGACCAAGAAATGGTCTCCACCAGAAATCCAAGAATGTGATCTATGGCAAGGAAACATATGTGGGGTGTGGTGTATGAGCCTCTGGTCGATGATCAATGGCCACACAACCCCCATTTTTGTCGAAAATAGCCATGAACGACCATTTTCAATAATACCGAAGGCTAACACCTACGGATTTTTGACCAAGAAATGGTCTCCACCAGAAATCCAAGAATGTGATCTACGGCAAGGAAACATATGTGGGGTGAGGTGTATGAGCCTCTGGTCGACGATCAATGGCCACACAACCCTATTTTTTGTCGAAAATAGCCATGAACGACCATTTTCAATGACACTGAAGGCTAACACCTACGGATTTTTGACCAAGAAATGGTCTCCACCATAAATCCAAGAATGTGATCTATGGCAAGGAAACATATGTGTAGTGAGGTGTATGAGCCTCTGGTCGAAGATCAATGGCGACACAACCGCCATTTTTGTCGAATATAGCCATGAATGACCATTTTCAATAATACCAAAGGATATTCGGATTTTTGCCCTAGAAATGGTCTCCACCAGAAATCCAAGAATGTGATCTATGGCATGGAAATATATGTGGGGTGAGGTGTACGAGCCTCTGGTCGATGATCAATGGCCACACAACCCCCATTTTGCCGAAAATAGCCATGAACGACCATTTTCAATAATACCGAAGGCTAACACGTACGAGTTTTTGACCAAGAAATGGTCTCCACCAGAAATCCAAGAATGTGATCTATGGCAAGGAAACATATGTGGGGTGAGGTTTATGAGCCTCTAGTCGATGATAAATGGCCACACAACCCCCATTTTTTATGAAAATTGCCATGAGCGACCATTTTCAATAATACTAGAGGCTAACACCTACAGATTTTTCACCAAGAAATGGTCTCCACCAGAAATCCAAGAATGTTATCTATGGCAAGGAAACATATGTGGGGTGTTGGGGACTTGTTCTTAAATGCTATGAATTAAGAACAAGGCAACATAAAGTGTTAAATGTTAACATCCTTCGTCCATGAAACATTATTCCCTTGAGGATAATGGGCCTTGGACGAAGGTAAACGAGAGTATGATTACGAAGCTTAAGTCTTCGTAATAAAATTTCAATAAATATTGTAAGACAACGTAGAATAAAGGGTATAAAAAGGGTAGATGACTTATAGACGAATTATATTATATTATATTTATTTGATATATTGAATTATTGAATATAATACCTCTGCCTTGGCAAAGGTTGAATTCCGAAAGATGCGATTGCAATCACCAGAATGCATGAACAGTAAAGGAATACTGTTCACTATTTATAGGCACAGGACGCAGCCTGTGAGAAATTACAAGTATGCCCTTTATAAAAGCTTACAACATTGACTCAGACCTTTATGGACTAAGAGGTCATTCTATCTTTAAGTCGGTTTGTAATACCGAAGCTTCACGAAGAGGAACCTTCGGCCATCTTATACAACAGCTTCAGCCGAAGACCGCTTCTTCCTGTAAGACCTTCGGCGACGAAGCATAGGCCCAACAGTAGCCCCTTTCGCGGTGCTAGATCGTTTTTCGTAACGAGCTTGATCCGTGAAAAAAGTCTCTTAGGCTTTGGGGAGCTGAAGGTCCAAAAAACACCTTCCCTGAGCTCGTTGTCGAGAAACGATTCAATTTCCCAGCGCGTAGCGGTCCCACCTTGCAGAGTTACTGTTTGGTCTCTGCGGTCCACCGCACAGCGAGTGCAAGCGGGTGTCCGCCTGGTGTAAAAATCCTGGCGCTTCGCCTTCTTTCCTGCAGTACTATATAAACAGATGAGTAGGTGTGAAGTTACCACGGCATTCATTGCTATTTGCACTGTTCTGCTACCAAAATTTTTAACCATTGCCGAAGCTTGTCTGTCAGAATCAAACGAAGCTCCAGTTTGAAGCCTGCTTCGTCAAAAAAAACTTCGGAAGAAGAAAGTATTAAATTTCCACACATTCATAATTAAATGGCCAGAGTGCGTTCTACCGCCAGGGTTGAGCGTGAGGGGGCGAAACTGAAGCTTCGGAGACTATTCCCATCTCCGAAGCCATGCAACGATCCGGGCTGGTGACTTCGGAAAAGATCCCTAGTGATGATGCAGAACAAGCAGAACAAGCAATCGCTGAAGCAGAAGAAGAAGATATTGAGGAAACTGATCCCGAAGATGATTATCGCATTGCCATGCCAAGCAAGCCCAGCCACTTGGACTTCGGGAAATCTACTGTTTCGAAGGCTGATCTGTCCAAGATGGTAAAGTCAGGCTTTTTTACTGAAAATCAGAAGAAGCTATTACGCTTCGGGGGAGAGGAGACTACCCCAAAGCCGGAGAAGGATGAAATTGTTATTTTTAAGAGCTTCCTAAAGGCTGGATTAAGATTCCCCCTACATGGGATTATTGCAGAGGTACTGAAGAGGTTCGGAATCTATTTTCACCAGATGACCCCTAACGCTATCGTTAGGCTTAGTGTTTATATCTGGGCACTCCGAAGCCAAGCGGTGGAACCGTTTGCGGACAGCTTTTGCCGAGTTCACGAGCTGCACTATCAGACGAAGGCTAGAAAGGATGGATTACATGACAATTTTGGTTGCTATAATTTTGCTTATCGGAAAACTACGAAGTTTCCTGTGATCAGCTACCGAAGCAAATGGGCAGCAGGGTGGAAATCGGAGTGGTTCTATGTCAAGGTTGATGACGATAAGGAAAAGCTTGTGCAAAGTCCACTTGAACTAATCTTCGGAGAAACCCGCCCCCACTGCAACATGACACCAGAGGGTCCAACTCAAAAAGCAATGTATGAATTCAAAATAATTGCAGAGCATATCAGTACAAGGGACCTGGTCCAGGAGTTTTTGGCTTTCAAGGTTTTTCCTAGTGTAAAAGAGTGGGAAATGCCGAAGCTGAAGGGGGAGAAGAAAGAAGGTGAACTCGTGCGTTTACCTTACTACTTCAAGTTTAAGAAATACTTTAAAACACCTTGCCAAGAGTGGCTGGATACAACTGAAGTGATGTGTAATGAAATACTTGGCAATTATTCTAAAAAAGAAGATCAGTTGATGACCGCAGCCTTCGGCACCCGTCCGAAGCGAAGACTAAACCGAGTGCTGGACGCCCTGGGTTTCGAATACCCTGATTACGAAAATCTGAACAAAGGTGCCGGAGGCCAAAAAAGGAAAAGGATAACTGAAGCCTTAAATGAAGATGAAAAAGAACTACCAAAGAAGAAAATTCCGAAGAGGAAGAAAGCGTCTTCTCCGAAGCGTAAAATATACGACGAAGAAGAAACCCCCGCATCACCCTCTACCGCTGACGTTGAGGAAATTCTGAAGGTAATGACTGAATCCTTACCTGCGAAGCTAAGTCCACTAGGGCCCCAACTGACAAAGTTTTTTCAGAAGGACAAGGAGCCCGAAAAATCGAAGAAAATAATCAAAGCAAAGAGACAAAGAATTATCACTGTGACAGAAGTAATTGACAAGACACCGCCAAGAGCTTCAGCTCAGAAAACACCAGCGGCTGCGGAAGGAACAGATATTGAAATTACACCTTCGGAGGTCGCAGCTGCCGAAGCTGCCTCGGCTAAAGATTTGAACCTGGAGAGCACAATCGAACACATTGACAAAATACTGCTAGACATGGCTGCAGAAGAAGCTACTACCGCCGCCGAAGAGGCCGCGACCGCAGCGTCGGAGAAAGGGAAAGAAATTGCTGATGAAGCTTCAGAAAACGAAGCCTTCATGTTCCAGAATTTAGTTGGGGAAAAACTATCAAAAGCTGAGATAGAAGAGCTTAGAGAGTATGCCAAATCCTGCGGATACAAACCTGGAGCACTCCTCTTCGGAGGCGTTGATGATGAAAAATTAGATTGTATTCGAGATCAAACCGGAGCCAAAGTTATCGGTACTCTGTCTAAGATGATCGTTTTTCCGAAGCTGGAGGCAGACATCAGCCGCTACCGACGACAACATGTCGTTGGTAGTTTATTTTATTCCAATTTCAAGGTGAACTACTTTTCCCTTAACTTTTATTGTTTCTAATAATGAAAACACGTCTGACGAAGGTTGATTTCGTGCAGAGTATGCTGTTGAGCAAAGCCTTGAAAATGCAGCAAGATTTTGAAGACAAGAAGCACGAAATTATAATTGAAAATTTGGAAAGCAGAATAAAGGAGCAATCAGATGCTATCGAGAAAAAGAGCTTCGAGCTCCAGGCAACCGAAGGTTCATTAGCGGAAGCCGAAGCAAAAATAACAGAACTGAACTCGAAGCTTCTTCGCCAATCTGAGCAGTTCGAACGAGAAAAGCAAGATCTTAATGCAAAACTCGAAGCCGAAGCTCAACAAAATTCAGATTTGAGAAAACTATTGACGAGCCTTCAAGAAAAATGTTTGGAATTTAGCAACAAATGTATTCAACGATTAAGAAAGATTTTCCACTCAGTTGGAGCCAGTAGTGAAAAATTCACCCCTTCGGCTGAAGATCTTCCGAAGACCTTCGCACATATTGAGGGTGAGATTGATGAGCTCGACGAAGTCATAGCTGGGCACGGTGACTTCTGTGCCTGGGTGGCTTCTCGGGGCACTGCTGCAGCCTTCCTGAAAGCTGGCTGCGATCATGGAAAGATTGTCAATAGGCCAAATTTCACTTTATCACCATCAATCCTAGATGACATTCCTGATCTCGCCCGAAGTATCTCCAATAGATTTGTAAAAATGATATGGACAAAAGGTGGGCGAGAAAAGGCTGGAGACGAAGCTCGTAGCCACCTTGAACCAGTAAGAAACCATACCTTGTGCTTACGTTTTCCTGCAAGCTCGATTTTGACTTACAACGACCTTATTCATGTAGGATGACGAAGCCGAAGCCGATGATTAAAAAATGACGCCGAAGCTGAAGCTCCTTGGAGATTAGATAATAGACTGTAGACAGTACTTGAGAAACTTTTGAGATAACTTTTGTAAATATAACTAAAACTTGTCTTTAATGAATTCTGTTCATACCTTGTGATATATCCTTATCCTTCCATTGATGTATGAGAAATGCTTTGATGTGGACGAAATTTTCTTTTTTGAGCCGAAGGCGAAAAAAAACACCTTCCCTTCTTTTCGTACGCAGCGAAGCATAGAAAACAACATTTTCCTTCTTTCCGAAGCTCTCCTTTTTGTATACGAAGCTCTTTCTTCCCCTTCTTTTTTTTCTTTTTGCCGAAGCAACCACTTATGCCATGAAGATGATTATCCTACATATGCCTGGATGAATGTTTATGAATGCAAATGCTATGATGTAATGTGATGTGCAAATGAATGGCCGAACACGTATCCGAAGCCATACTCATAGCCATTATTTCCTTAAAAACAATCACACCTCAGCTCTGCATTCCCTTAGGAACGACTTTGGAGCTTCTTCGCCTTTACTTTTGGCGGAATCAGCGTTGACTTTTCGCTGTAAGCTCTGCATTCCTTTAGGAACGACTTTGGAGCTTCTTCGCCTTTACTTTTGGCGGTATCAGCGTTGACTTTTCGCTGTAAGCTCTACATTCCCTTAGGAACGACTTTGGAGCTTCTTCGCTTTTTACTTTTTTGCACTCGATGGTGCGCTCTCAGCTTTTACATTTACATTCCTTGGGGGATTTTGCTCTTATAGAACTAAAAAAGGAAATTACATGTGATGGCCCCATTAAAAACCTTTCTCCCCCTTTAGAAAGGAAAAGGGTGCCATGAAAAAGAAAAAACATAAAAAATTACATCAAGTTACACATAATATCGCCGAAGCTCATCCGCATTCCAAGATCTAGGAATGTCGTTGCCGTCCATATCCTTCAATCTGTATGAACCGGGTCTTGACGAAGATGCTACTAAGAAAGGTCCGTCCCATTTCAACTGCAACTTGCCCGCTGTTTCTGGGTTGGCCACTCTCCGAAGCACCAAGTGTCCTGGCTCAATATTTTTTAGCCGAACTTTTCTATCTCGCCATTTGATTGTTTCGGCTTGATATTTATTGATGTTCTCCACGGCTTGCAGCCTGATCCCTTCTAAAGCATCTTTTTCTACAGAATAAGCAGCTTCGGAATCTGATTCTGCCGAAGCTACTACCCTTATTGATCCGGTTTTAGCTTCCTCCGGAGTTATTGCTTCGTCACCGAATAACAACTTGAATGGAGTAAAGCCTGTAGACATTGATGTTGTTGTGTTGTGGCTCCACACCACTTTGGTTAACTGATCTGGCCATTTTCCCCTGGGTTGATTGAAGATTAACTTCATTATTCCTGTCATTATAATGTCGTTGGCTCTTTCAACGAGTCCGTTTGATTCCGGATGCCTGACTGATGCAAAATGGATCTTCGTACCAATTTGGTCACAGAAATCCCTGAAAGCTTCGGAGTCAAACTGTGTTCCATTATCCACAGTGATAGCCTTTGGCACCCCGAAACGACAAACAATATTCTGCCAGAAAAACTTTTGGACGGTGGCCGAAGTTATTGTGGCTAAAGGCTTTGCCTCAATCCATTTAGAAAAATATTCCACAGCTACTACAACATATCTCAGGTTCCCTTGGGCCGGTGGTAACGGACCTAACAAGTCAAGGCCCCACCTTTGCAATGGCCAAGTGGGTTGTATGAGCTGTGTTAAGGACGAAGGTTGTTTTTGATCTCTTGCACATTTCTGACAACCTTCGCACTTTTGAACTAATTCCGCTGCATCCGAAGCTGCCTTCGGCCAATAAAACCCTTGGCGGAAAAATTTTCCAAGTAACGGCCTAGATCCAATGTGAGATCCACACAGGCTTGCATGTATTTCTTTCATTAACTCTATACCTTCGGTTCTAGATAAACACTTGAGTAGCGGAGCACAAACTCCATGCTTGTACAACTCCCCTTCTATCATGACATATGGACGAGCTCTTGCCTCTATCCTCCTGTTATAAGCTTCGTCATCTGAAAGGAATTTACCCTGAAGATAAGAGATAATCTCAGTTCTCCAATCTTCGCTATAAACAGGAGATATATTGAGGACTGCTCTTTCAAGAAGTTCCACCGAAGGTGCTTTTATTGTTTCAAAGAACACATCCGAAGGTAAGGGCAGCCCCTGTGCTGCTGACTTAGCTAGCAAATCAGCATGCTCATTTTGTCCTCGAGGGATATTTTTGACAGAAAATCCCTCGAAGGAAGCTTCAACTCTTCGAACCATATCCAGATACTTTTCAAGCTTCGGATATTTAGCCTTGCAACTCTTGTCGATATGACCCGAAACAACTTGGGAATCAGTTTTAAGAATGGCCCTTCTGATTCCCATTGCTTTTAGCTTCCGAAGACCCAGAAGCAGGGCTTCGTACTCGGCAATGTTGTTTGTGCAACTAAAATCAAGCTTTGCCGCATAACAAGTTTTAACTTTGGAAGGTGAAACCAACACAGCAGCCGCTCCCGCTCCGAAGGTTCCCCAGGACCCATCGCAAAACACTGTCCATGCTTCGGCGTCTTTATTTGTTTCTTCCTCCTGAGCCCCTGGCGTCCAGTCAGCAATGAAGTCTGCTAACGCCTGGGACTGAATCGAAGATCTATGAACATATTCAATACAAAATTCATTGAGCTCTACAGCCCATTTTCCAATCCTTCCAGTAGCTTCTCGGTTCCTCATAATATCCTTCAGAGGTTGTGAAGAAGGAACAATTATGTTGTAAGCTTGAAAATAGTGCCGAAGCTTCCTGGATGCCATCAAAACAGCATATAACACCTTCTCTAATTCTGTGTAGTTTTTCTTTGATATACTAAGAACTTCAGATACAAAATATATTGGGACCTGCTTCCTGACTTGGCCATCAAGCTTCTCCTGGACAAGTGCTGCACTTACCGCTGAGTGCGAAGCTGCCACATATAATAATAAAGGAGCCCCTGGCGTAGGTGGAGTTAGTGCTGTTAGATCTATCAAATACTGCTTCAGCTCTTCGAAGGCCTTCTGCTGGATTGGTCCCCATTGAAAGACTTCGGCTGACTTCAGCACTTCGAAGAATGGTAAGTTTCTCTCTGCTGATCTGGATATGAATCTATTGAGAGATGCCAACCTTCCTGTCAATCTTTGAGCCCCTTTTTTGTAGTTGGTGGCTCCATCCGAAGTATAGCTTCAATCTTACTTGGATTAGCTTCAATTCCCTTTGTTGAAACCAAACATCCTAGAAATTTCCCCTTCTTTACTTCGAAGACGCATTTTTCTGGATTCAACTTTAAGCCAGCTTGTCTGAAACTGGCGAAGGTCTCCTGCAGGTCAGCAATATGATTCTCCTGCTTCGTGCTTTTTACAATGATGTCATCAACATAAGTTAGCACATTTCTGCCTATCTGAGACTGGAGAACCTTCGCAGTCATTCTGCTGAAACTGCCTCCAGCGTTTTTGAGCCCCTCAGGCATCCGAAGATAACAATATGTGCCGCTTGGAGTTATGAAGCTAGTCTTTGGCTCATCTTCCTTCTTCATCCAGATTTGATGATAGCCTGAATAACAGTCTAACAGACTCATGAGCTCTGAAGAAGCTGCTGCATCAACTAAAGAGTCTATCCTTGGCAATGGGAATTCATCCTTCGGACAAGCCTTGTTAAGATCTGTAAAATCGATACACATTCGCCACTTGCCATTGGCCTTTCTTACCATAACAGTGTTAGCTAGCCATTCTGGGTACTTTACTTCTCTGATAACTCCTGCACTAAGGAGTCTTTTGACTTCGTTGCGAGCACCTTCGGCCTTATCATCTGACATTTTCCGAAGCCTTTGCTTTCTGGGTCTGAAGGATGGATCGACATTGAGCGAGTGCTCAATAACATCCCTATTAACTCCGCAGAGATCATTGGCTGACCATGCAAAAACATCTTTGTTGTTGAACAAAAACCTTATCAAGGTTTTCTCTTGTTCTTCGGATAACTGAGAGCCCAACAGCACCTTCTGCTCTGCTATATCCTCACATAAGAGCATGGGCTTCGGCTGATCTGCTGAAGCTGCCTTCTCCCTTCTGAATTTGTATTGTTCACAAGCTTCAGCCCCATCTATGTTATGGATTGCTTTTGAATCAGTCCAGTTTCCTTCGGCCCTTCTGGCAGCTTCCTGGCTTCCATGAATAGCGATGGGTCCTTGATCCGAAGGTATCTTCATGCAAAGATAGGCAGGGTGAAGAATTGCTTCAAAAGCATTGAGGGTGCCACGACCAATAATTGCATTGTAAGGGTATTCCATGTCAACAATGTCAAACACAACTTGCTCAGTTCTAGTGTTGTTGATGAACCCGAAGGTCACTGACATGGTAATCTTGCCTAGTGCTACAATCTGTCTTCCTCCGAAGCCACAGAGAGGATGTGTAGCATCATGAATCTTATCTTCTGGCTCTTGCATTTGTCTGAAGGCCTTAGCAAATATGATGTCAGCTGCACTGCCTGTGTCAACCAAGACATTGTGGACCAGAAATCCTTTGATAACACAAGAGATAACCATGGCATCGTTGTGTGGGTAATCCTTGAGCTGAAGGTCCTCTTGGGAGAAGGTAATAGGAATGTGAGACCATCTTGACTTGATGAAGGGTCCTTGCACCCCAACATGCTGTACCCTTCTCTGTGCTTCCTTCTTTAGTTTCTTGTTAGCTGGCTCTGAGGACGAGCCACCTGTGATTGGGAGTACCAGCTTCGGGTTCGAAGTAGCTCCAGCTTGGTCGTTGAACGAAGCCATCAGCTCAAAAAGTGGAAGTGAGTTCACCGGAGGTGGGCGCCAATGTTGGGGACTTGTTCTTAAATGCTATGAATTAAGAACAAGGCAACATAAAGTGTTAAATGTTAACATCCTTCATCCATGAAACATTATTCCCTTGAGGATAATGGGCCTTGGACGAAGGTAAACGAGAGTACGATTACGAAGCTTAAGTCTTCGTAATAAAATTTCAATAAATATTGTAAGACAACGTAGAATAAAGGGTATAAAAAGGGTAGATGACTTATAGACGAATTATATTATATTATATTTATTTGATATATTGAATTATTGAATATAATACCTCTGCCTTGGCAAAGGTTGAATTCCGAAAGATGCGATTGCAATCACCAGAATGCGTGAACAGTAAAGGAATACTGTTCACTATTTATAGGCACAGGACGCAGCCTGTGAGAAATTACAAGTATGCCCTTTATAAAAGCTTACAACATTGACTCAGACCATTATGGACTAAGAGGTCATTCTATCTTTAAGTCGGTTTGTAATACCGAAGCTTCACGAAGAGGAACCTTCGGCCATCTTATACAACAGCTTCAGCCGAAGACCGCTTCTTCCTGTAAGACCTTCGGCGACGAAGCACTCTGGTCGATGATCAATGGCAAGGAAACATATGTGGGGTGAGGTGTATGAGCCTCTGGTCGACGATCAATGGCCACACAACCCTATTTTTTGTCGGAAATAGCCATGAACGACCATTTTCAATTACACTGACGGCTAACACCTACGGATTTTTGACCAAGAAATGGTCTCCACCATAAATCCAAGAATGTGATCTATGGCAAGGAAACATATGTGTAGTGAGGTGTATGAGCCTCTGGTCGAAGATCAATGGCCACACAACCCCCATTTTTGTCGAAAATAGCCATGAATGACCATTTTCAAAAATACCAAAGGCTAACACATTCGGATTTTTGCCCAAGAAATGGTCTCCACCAGAAATCCAAGAATGTGATGTATGGCAAGGAAACATATGTGGGGTGAGGTGTACGAGCCTCTGGTCGATGATCAATGGCCACACAACCCCCATTTTGCCGAAAATAGCGATGAACGACCATTTTCAATAATACCGAAGGCTAACACGTACGAGTTTTTGACCAAGAAATGGTCTCCACCAGAAATCCAAGAATGTGATCTATGGCAAGGCAACATATGTGGGGTGAGGTTTATGAGCCTCTAGTCGACGATAAATGGCCACACAACCCCCATTTTTTATGAAAATAGCCATGAGCGACCATTTTCAATAATACTAGAGGCTAACACCTACGGATTTTTGACCAAGAAATGGTCTCCACCAGAAATCCAAGAATGTGATCTATGGCAAGGAAACATATGTGGGGTGAGGTGTATGAGCCTCTGGTCGATGATCAATGGCCACACAACCCCCATTTTTGTCGAAAATAGCCATGAACGACCATTTTCAATAATACCGAAGGCTAACACCTACGGATTTTTGACCAAGAAATGGTCTCCACCAGAAATCCAAGAATGTGATCTACGGCAAGGAAACATATGTGGGGTGAGGTGTATGAGCCTCTGGTCGACGATCAATGGCCACACAACCCTAATTTTTGTCGAAAATAGCCATGAACGACCATTTTCAATGACACTGAAGGCTAACACCTACGGATTTTTGACCAAGAAATGGTCTCCACCATAAATCCAAGAATGTGATCTATGGCAAGGAAACATATGTGTAGTGAGGTGTATGAGCCTCTGGTCGAAGATCAATGGCGACACAACCGCCATTTTTGTCGAATATAGCCATGAATGACCATTTTCAAAAATACCAAAGGATATTCGGATTTTTGCCCTAGAAATGGTCTCCACCAGAAATCCAAGAATGTGATCTATGGCATGGAAACATATGTGGGGTGAGGTGTACGAGCCTCTGGTCGATGATCAATGGCCACACAACCCCCATTTTGCCGAAAATAGCCATGAACGACCATTTTCAATAATACCGAAGGCTAACACGTACGAGTTTTTGACCAAGAAATGGTCTCCACCAGAAATCCAAGAATGTGATCTATGGCAAGGAAACATATGTGGGGTGAGGTTTATGAGCCTCTAGTCGATGATAAATGGCCACACAACCCCCATTTTTTATGAAAATTGCCATGAGCGACCATTTTCAATAATACTAGAGGCTAACACCTACAGATTTTTCACCAAGAAATGGTCTCCACCAGAAATCCAAGAATGTGATCTATGGCAAGGAAACATATGTGGGGTGAGGTGTATGAGCCTCTCGTCGATGATCAATGGCCACACAACCCCCATTTTTGTCGAAAATAGCCATGAACGACCATTTTCAATAATACCGAAGGCTAACACCTACGGATTTTTGACCAAGAAATGGTCTCCACCAGAAATCCAAGAATGTGATCTACGGCAAGGAAACATATGTGGGGTGAGGTGTATGAGCCTCTGGTCGACGATCAATGGCCACACAACCCTAATTTTTGTCGAAAATAGCCATGAACGACCATTTTCAATGACACTGAAGGCTAACACCTACGGATTTTTGACCAAGAAATGGTCTCCACCATAAATCCAAGAATGTGATCTATGGCAAGGAAACATATGTGTAGTGAGGTGTATGAGCCTCTGGTCGAAGATCAATGGCGACACAACCGCCATTTTTGTCGAATATAGCCATGAATGACCATTTTCAAAAATACCAAAGGACATTCGGATTTTTGCCCTAGAAATGGTCTCCACCAGAAATCCAAGAATGTGATCTATGGCAAGGAAACATATGTGGGGTGAGGTGTACGAGCCTCTGGTCGATGATCAATGGCCACACAACCCCCATTTTGCCGAAAATAGCCATGAACGACCATTTTCAATAATACCGAAGGCTAACACGTACGAGTTTATGACCAAGAAATGGTCTCCACTAGAAATCCAAGAATGTGATCTATGGCAAGGAAACTTATGTGGGGTGAGGTTTATGAGCCTCTAGTCGATGATAAATGGCCACACAACCCCCATTTTTTATGAAAATTGCCATGAGCGACCATTTTCAATAATACTAGAGGCTAACACCTACAGATTTTTCACCAAGAAATGGTCTCCACCAGAAATCCAAGAATGTGATCTATGGCAAGGAAACATATGTGGGGTGAGGTGTATGAGCCTCTGGTCGATGATCAATGGCAAGGAAACATATGTGGGGTGAGGTGTATGAGCCTCTGGTCGACGATCAATGGCCACACAACCCTATTTTTTTGTCGGAAATAGCCATGAACGACCATTTTCAATGACACTGACGGCTAACACCTACGGATTTTTGACCAAGAAATGGTCTCCACCATAAATCCAAGAATGTGATCTATGGCAAGGAAACATATGTGTAGTGAGGTGTATGAGCCTCTGGTCGAAGATCAATGGCCACACAACCCCCATTTTTGTCGAAAATAGCCATGAATGACCATTTTCAAAAATACCAAAGGCTAACACATTCGGATTTTTGCCCAAGAAATGGTCTCCACCAGAAATCCAAGAATGTGATGTATGGCAAGGAAACATATGTGGGGTGAGGTGTACGAGCCTCTGGTCGATGATCAATGGACACACAACCCCCATTTTGCCGAAAATAGCGATGAACGACCATTTTCAATAATACCGAAGGCTAACACGTACGAGTTTTTGACCAAGAAATGGTCTCCACCAGAAATCCAAGAATGTGATCTATGGCAAGGAAACATATGTGGGGTGAGGTTTATGAGCCTCTAGTCGACGATAAATGGCCACACAACCCCCATTTTTTATGAAAATAGCCATGAGCGACCATTTTCAATAATACTAGAGGCTAACACCTACGGATTTTTGACCAAGAAATGGTCTCCACCAGAAATCCAAGAATGTGATCTATGGCAAGGAAACATATGTGGGGTGAGGTGTATGAGCCTCTGGTCGATGATCAATGGCCACACAACCCCCATTTTTGTCGAAAATAGCCATGAACGACCATTTTCAATAATACCGAAGGCTAACACCTTCGGATTTTTGACCAAGAAATGGTCTCCACCAGAAATCCAAGAATGTGATCTACGGCAAGGAAACATATGTGGGGTGAGGTGTATGAGCCTCTGGTCGACGATCAATGGCCACAGAACCCTAATTTTTGTCGAAAATAGCCATGAACGACCATTTTCAATGACACTGAAGGCTAACACCTACGGATTTTTGACCAAGAAATGGTCTCCACCATAAATCCAAGAATGTGATCTATGGCAAGGAAACATATGTGTAGTGAGGTGTATGAGCCTCTGGTCGAAGATCAATGGCGACACAACCGCCATTTTTGTCGAATATAGCCATGAATGACCATTTTCAAAAATACCAAAGGATATTCGGATTTTTGCCCTAGAAATGGTCTCCACCAGAAATCCAAGAATGTGATCTATGGCATGGAAACATATGTGGGGTGAGGTGTACGAGCCTCTGGTCGATGATCAATGGCCACACAACCCCCATTTTGCCGAAAATAGCCATGAACGACCATTTTCAATAATACCGAAGGCTAACACGTACGAGTTTTTGACCAAGAAATGGTCTCCACCAGAAATCCAAGAATGTGATCTATGGCAAGGAAACATATGTGGGGTGAGGTTTATGAGCCTCTAGTCGATGATAAATGGCCACACAACCCCCATTTTTTATGAAAATTGCCATGAGCGACCATTTTCAATAATACTAGAGGCTAACACCTACAGATTTTTCACCAAGAAATGGTCTCCACCAGAAATCCAAGAATGTGATCTATGGCAAGGAAACATATGTGGGGTGAGGTGTATGAGCCTCTGGTCGATGATCAATGGCCACACAACCCCCATTTTTGTCGAAAATAGCCATGAACGACCATTTTCAATAATACCGAAGGCTAACACCTACGGATTTTTGACCAAGAAATGGTCTCCACCAGAAATCCAAGAATGTGATCTACGGCAAGGAAACATATGTGGGGTGAGGTGTATGAGCCTCTGGTCGACGATCAATGGCCACATAACCCTAATTTTTGTCGAAAATAGCCATGAACGACCATTTTCAATGACACTGAAGGCTAACACCTACGGATTTTTGACCAAGAAATGGTCTCCACCATAAATCCAAGAATGTGATCTATGGCAAGGAAACATATGTGTAGTGAGGTGTATGAGCCTCTGGTCGAAGATCAATGGCGACACAACCGCCATTTTTGTCGAATATAGCCATGAATGACCATTTTCAAAAATACCAAAGGACATTCGGATTTTTGCCCTAGAAATGGTCTCCACCAGAAATCCAAGAATGTGATCTATGGCAAGGAAACATATGTGGGGTGAGGTGTACGAGCCTCTGGTCGATGATCAATGGCCACACAACCCCCATTTTGCCGAAAATAGCCATGAACGACCATTTTCAATAATACCGAAGGCTAACACGTACGAGTTTTTGACCAAGAAATGGTCTCCACTAGAAATCCAAGAATGTGATCTATGGCAAGGAAACTTATGTGGGGTGAGGTTTATGAGCCTCTAGTCGATGATAAATGGCCACACAACCCCCATTTTTTATGAAAATTGCCATGAGCGACCATTTTCAATAATACTAGAGGCTAACACCTACAGATTTTTCACCAAGAAATGGTCTCCACCAGAAATCCAAGAATGTGATCTATGGCAAGGAAACATATGTGGGGTGAGGTGTATGAGCCTCTGGTCGATGATCAATGGCAAGGAAACATATGTGGGGTGAGGTGTATGAGCCTCTGGTCGACGATCAATGGCCACACAACCCTATTTTTTGTCGGAAATAGCCATGAACGACCATTTTCAATGACACTGACGGCTAACACCTACGGATTTTTGACCAAGAAATGGTCTCCACCATAAATCCAAGAATGTGATCTATGGCAAGGAAACATATGTGTAGTGAGGTGTATGAGCCTCTGGTCGAAGATCAATGGCCACACAACCCCCATTTTTGTCGAAAATAGCCATGAATGACCATTTTCAAAAATACCAAAGGCTAACACATTCGGATTTTTGCCCAAGAAATGGTCTCCACCAGAAATCCAAGAATGTGATGTATGGCAAGGAAACATATGTGGGGTGAGGTGTACGAGCCTCTGATCGATGATCAATGGCCACACAACCCCCATTTTGCCGAAAATAGCGATGAACGACCAATTTCAATAATACCGAAGGCTAACACGTACGAGTTTTGACCAAGAAATGGTCTCCACCAGAAATCCAAGAATGTGATCTATGGCAAGGAAACATATGTGGGGTGAGGTTTATGAGCCTCTAGTCGACGATAAATGGCCACACAACCCCCATTTTTTATGAAAATAGCCATGAGCGACCATTTTCAATAATACTAGAGGCTAACACCTACGGATTTTTGACCAAGAAATGGTCTCCACCACAAATCCAAGAATGTGATCTATGGCAAGGAAACATATGTGGGGTGAGGTGTATGAGCCTCTGGTCGATGATCAATGGCCACACAACCACCATTTTTGTCGAAAATAGCCATGAACGACCATTTTCAATAATACCGAAGGCTAACACCTACGGATTTTTGACCAAGAAATGGTCTCCACCAGAAATCCAAGAATGTGATCTACGGCAAGGAAACATATGTGGGGTGATGTGTATGAGCCTCTGGTCGACGATCAATGGCCACACAACCCTAATTTTTGTCGAAAATAGCCATGAACGACCATTTTCAATGACACTGAAGGCTAACACCTACGAATTTTTGACCAAGAAATGGTCTCCACCATAAATCCAAGAATGTGATCTATGGCAAGGAAACATATGTGTAGTGAGGTGTATGAGCCTCTGGTCGAAGATCAATGGCGACACAACCGCCATTTTTGTCGAATATAGCCATGAATGACCATTTTCAAAAATACCAAAGGATATTCGGATTTTTGCCCTAGAAATGGTCTCCACCAGAAATCCAAGAATGTGATCTATGGCATGGAAACATATGTGGGGTGAGGTGTACGAGCCTCTGGTCGATGATCAATGGCCACACAACCCCCATTTTGCCGAAAATAGCCATGAACGACCATTTTCAATAATACCGAAGGCTAACACGTACGAGTTTTTGACCAAGAAATGGTCTCCACCAGAAATCCAAGAATGTGATCTATGGCAAGGAAACATATGTGGGGTGAGGTTTATGAGCCTCTAGTCGATGATAAATGGCCACACAACCCCCATTTTTTATGAAAATTGCCATGAGCGACCATTTTCAATAATACTAGAGGCTAACACCTACAGATTTTTCACCAAGAAATGGTCTCCACGAGAAATCCAAGAATGTGATCTATGTCAAGGAAACATATGTGGGGTGAGGTGTATGAGCCTCTGGTCGATGATCAATGGCCACACAACCCCCATTTTTGTCGAAAATAGCCTTGAACGACCATTTTCAATAATACCGAAGGCTAACACCTACGGATTTTTGACGAAGAAATGGTCTCCACCAGAAATCCAAGAATGTGATCTATGGCAAGGAAACATATGTGGGGTGAGGTGTATGAGCCTCTGGTCGACGATCAATGGCCACACAACCCTAATTTTTGTCGAAAGTAGCCATGAACGACCATTTTCAATGACACTGAAGGCTAACACCTACGGATTTTTGACCAAGAAATGGTCTCCACCATAAATCCAAGAATGTGATCTATGGCAAGGAAACATATGTGTAGTGAGGTGTATGAGCCTCTGGTCCAATATCAATGTCCACACAACCCCCATTTTTGTCGAAAATAGCCATGAACGACCATTTTCAATAGTTCCGAAGGCTAACACATTCGGATTTTTCACCAAGAAACGGTCTCCATCAGAAATCAAAGAATGTGATCTATGGCAAGGAAACATATGTGGGGTGAGGTGTATGAGCCTTTGGTCGATGATCAATGGCCACACAACCCCCATTTTTTGTCGAAAATAGCCATGAATGACCATTTTCAATAATACCGAAGGCTAACACGTACGGATTTTTGACCAAGAAATGGTCTCCACGAGATATCCAAGAATGTGATCTATGGCAAGGAAACATATGTGGGGTGAGGTGTATGAGCCTCTGGTCGATGATAAATGGCCACACAACCCCCATTTCAGTCAAAAATAGCCATGAACGACCATTTTCAATAATACCGAAGGCTAACACCAACAGATTTTTGACCAAGAAATGGTCTCCACCAGAAATCCAAGAATGTGATCTATGGCAAGAAAACATATGTGGGGTGAAGTGTACGAGCCTCCGGTCGATGATCAATGGCCACACAACCCCCATTTTTGTCAAAAATAGCCATGAACGACCATTTTCAATGACACGGAAGGCTAACACCTATGGATATTTGACCAAAAAATGGTCTCCACCAGAAATCCAAGAATGTGATCTATGGCAAGGAAACATATGTGGGGTGAGGTTTATGAGCCTCTAGTCGATGATAAATGGCCACACAACCCCCAGTTTTTATGAAAATTGCCATGAGCGACCATTTTCAATAATACTAGAGGCTAACACCTACAGATTTTTCACCAAGAAATGGTCTCCACGAGAAATCCAAGAATGTGATCTATGGCAAGGAAACATATGTGGGGTGAGGTGTATGAGCCTCTGGTCGATGATCAATGGCCACACAACCCCCATTTTTGTCGAAAATAGCCTTGAACGACCATTTTCAATAATACCGAAGGCTAACACCTACGGATTTTTGACGAAGAAATGGTCTCCACCAGAAATCCAAGAATGTGATCTATGGCAAGGAAACATATGTGGGGTGAGGTGTATGAGCCTCTGGTCGACGATCAATGGCCACACAACCCTAATTTTTGTCGAAAGTAGCCATGAACGACCATTTTCAATGACACTGAAGGCTAACACCTACGGATTTTTGACCAAGAAATGGTCTCCACCATAAATCCAAGAATGTGATCTATGGCAAGGAAACATATGTGTAGTGAGGTGTATGAGCCTCTGGTCCAATATCAATGTCCACACAACCCCCATTTTTGTCGAAAATAGCCATGAACGACCATTTTCAATAGTTCCGAAGGCTAACACATTCGGATTTTTCACCAAGAAACGGTCTCCATCAGAAATCAAAGAATGTGATCTATGGCAAGGAAACATATGTGGGGTGAGGTGTATGAGCCTTTGGTCGATGATCAATGGCCACACAACCCCCATTTTTTGTCGAAAATAGCCATGAATGACCATTTTCAATAATACCGAAGGCTAACACGTACGGATTTTTGACCAAGAAATGGTCTCCACGAGATATCCAAGAATGTGATCTATGGCAAGGAAACATATGTGGGGTGAGGTGTATGAGCCTCTGGTCGATGATAAATGGCCACACAACCCCCATTTCAGTCAAAAATAGCCATGAACGACCATTTTCAATAATACCGAAGGCTAACACCAACAGATTTTTGACCAAGAAATGGTCTCCACCAGAAATCCAAGAATGTGATCTATGGCAAGAAAACATATGTGGGGTGAAGTGTACGAGCCTCCGGTCGATGATCAATGGCCACACAACCCCCATTTTTGTCAAAAATAGCCATGAACGACCATTTTCAATGACACGGAAGGCTAACACCTATGGATATTTGACCAAAAAATGGTCTCCACCATAAATCCAAGAATTTGATCTATGGCAAGGAAACAGATGTGTAGTGAGGTGTATGAGCCTCTGGTCGAAGATCAATGGCCACACAACCCCCATTTTTGTCGAAAATAGCCATGAATGACCATTTTCAAAAATACCGAAGGCTAACACATTCGGATTTTTGCCCAAGAAATGGTCTCCACCAGAAATCCAAGAATGTGATCTATGGCAAGGAAACATATGTGGGGTGAGGTGTACGAGCCTCTGGTCGATGATCAATGGCCACACAACCCCCATTTTGTCGAAAATAGCCATGAACGACCATTTTCAATAATACCGAAGGCTAACACGTACGAATTTTTGACCAAGAAATGGTCTCCACCAGAAATCCAAGAATGTGATCTATGGCAAGGAAACATATGTGGGGTGAGGTGTACGAGCCTCTGGTCGATGATAAATAGCCACACAACCCCCATTTTTGTCGAAAATAGCCATGAACGACCATTTTCAATAATACCGAAGGCTAACTCCAACGGATTTTTGACCAAGAAATGGTCCCCACCAGAAATCCAAGAATGTGATTTATGGCAAGAAAACATATGTGGGGTGAAGTGTACGAGCCTCTGGTCGATGATCAATGGCCACACAAACCCCATTTTTGTCGAAAATAGCCACGAAGGACCATTTTCAATGACACTGAACGCTAACACCTACGGATTTTTGACCAAGAAATGGTCTCCACCATAAATACAAGAATGTGATCTATGGAAAGGAAACATGTGTAGTGAGGTGTATGAGCCTTTGGTCGAATATCAATGGCCACACAACCCCCATTTTTGTCGAAAATAGCCATGAACGACCATTTTCAATAGTACCGAAGGCTAAAATATTCAGTTTTTTTACCAAGAAATGGTCTCCACTAGAAATCAAAGAATGTGATCTATGGCAAGGAAACATATGTGGGGTGAGGTTTACGAGCCTCTGGTCGATGATCAATGGCCACCCAACCCCCATTTTTGTCGAAAATAGCCATGAATGACCATTTTCAATAATACTGAAGGCTAACACGTACAGATTTTTGACCAATAAATGGTCTCCACCAGAAATCCAAGAATGTGATCTATGGCAAGGAAACATATGTGGGGTGAGGTGTACGAGCCTCTGGTCGATGATAAATGGCCACACAACCCCCATTTTAGTCGAAAATAGCCATGAACGACCATTTTCAATAATACCGAAGGCTAACACCAACAGATTTTTGACCAAGAAATGGTCTCGACCAGAAATCCAAGAATGTGATCTATGGCAAGAAAACCTATGTGGGGTGAAGTGTACGAGCCTCTGGTCGATGATCAATGGCCCCACAACCCCCATTTTTGTCGGAAATAGCCATGAACGACCATTTTCAATGTCACTGAAGGCTAACACCTACGGATTTTTGACCAAGAAATGGTCTCCACCATAAATCCAAGAATGTCATCTATGGCAAGAAAACATATGTGTAGTGAGGTGTATGAGCCTCTGGTCAAAGATCAATGGCCACATAACCCCCATTTTTGTCGAAAATAGCCATGAACGACCATTTTCAATAATACCGAAGGCTAACACCTACGTATTTTTGACCAAGAAATGGTCTCCACCATAAATCCAAGAATGTGATCTATGGCAAGGAAACATATGTGGGGTGAGGTGTTTGGGCCTCTGGTCGATGATCAATGGCCACACAACGCCCATTTTTGTCGAAAATAGCGATCAACGACCATTTTCAATAATATAGAAGGCTAACACGTATGGATTTTTGACCAAGAAATGGTCTCCACCAGAAATCCGTGAATGTGATCTATGCAAGGAAACATATGTGGGGTGAGGTGCACGAGCCTCTGGTCGATGATAAATGGCCACACAACCCCCCATTTTAGACGAAAATAGCCATGAACGACCATTTTCAATAATACCAAAGGCTAACACCAACGGATTCTTGACCAAGAAATGGTCTCAACCAGAAATCCAAGAATGTGATCAATGGAAAGAAAACATATGTGGTGTAAAGTGTACGAGCCTCTGGTCGATGATCAATGGCCACACAACCCCCATTTTTGTCGAAAATAGCCATGAACGACCATTTTCAATAGTACCGAAGGCTAAAATATTCATATTTTTTACCAAGAAATGGTCTCCACCAGAAATCAAAGAATGTGATATATGGCAAGGAAACATCTGTGAGGTGAGGTGTACGAGCCTCTGGTCGATGATAAATGGCCACACAACCCCCATTTTTTATGAAAATAGCCATGAACGACCATTTTCAATAATACCAAAGGCTAACACCTATGGATTTTTGACCAAGAAATGGTCTCCACTAGAAATCCAAGAATGTGATCTATGGCAAGGAAACATACGTGGGGTGAGGTGTATGAGCCTCTTGTCAATGATCAATGGCCACACAACCCCCATTTTTGTCGAAAATAGCCATGAACGACCATTTTCAATAATACCGAAGGCTAACACCTACGGATTTTTGACCAAGAAATGTTCACCACCAGAAATCCAAAATGTGATCTATCGCAAGGAAACATATATGGGGTGAGGTGTATGAGCCTCTGGTCGATGATCTATGGCCAGACAACCCCCATTTTTGTCGAAAATAGCCATGAACGACCATTTTCAATAGTACCGAAGGCTAAAATATTCAGATTTTTTACCAAGAAATGGTCTCCACCAGAAATCAAAGAATGTGATCTATGGCAAGGAAACATATGTGGGGTGAGGTTTACGAGCCTCTGGTCGATGATCAATGGCCACACAACCCCCATTTTTGTCGAAAATAGCCATGAATGACCATTTTCAATAATACTGAAGGCTAACACGTACAAATTTTTGACCAATAAATGGTCTCCACCAGAAATCCAAGAATGTGATCTATGGCAAGGAAACATATGTGGGGTGAGGTGTACGAGCCTCTGGTCGATGATAAATGGCCACACAACCCCCATTTTAGTCGAAAATAGCCATGAACGACCATTTTCAATAATACCGGAGGCTAACACCAACAGATTTTTGACCAAGAAATGGTCTCGACCAGAAATCCAAGAATGTGATCTATGGCAAGAAAACCTATGTGGGGTGAAGTGTACGAGCCTCTGGTCGATGATCAATGGCCACACAACCCCCATTTTTGTCGGAAATAGCCATGAACGACCATTTTCAATAGTACCGAAGGCTAACACATTCGGATTTTTGACCAAGAAATGGTCTCCACCAGAAATCAAATAATGTGATCTATGGCAAGGAAACATATGTGGGGTGAGGTTTCTGAGCCTCTGGTCGATGATCAATGGCCACACAACCCCCATTTTTGTCGAAAATCGCCATGAATGACCATTTTCTATAATACCGAAGGCTAACATGTACGGATTTTTGACCAAGAAATGGTCTCCACTAGAAATCCAAGAATGTGATCTATGGCAAGGAAACATACGTGGGATGAGGTGTATGAGCCTCTGGGCGATGATCAATGGCCACACAACCCCCATTTTTGTCGAAAATAGCCATGAATGACCATTTTCAAGAATACCGAAGGCTAACACCTACGGATTTTTGACCAAGAAATATTCTCCACCAGAAATTCAAAATGTGATCTATGGCAAGGAAACATATGTGGGGTGAGGTGTACGAGCCTCTGGTCGATGTCAATGGCCACACAACCCCCATTTTTGTCGAAAATAGCCATGAACGACCATTTTCAATGACACTGAAGGCTAACACCTACGGATTTTTGACCAAGAATTGGTCTCCACCATAAATCCAAGAATGTGATCTGTGGCAAAGAAACATATGTGGGGTGAGGTGTATGGGCCTCTGGTCGATGATCAATGGCCACACAACGCCCATTTTTGTCTAAAATAGCGATCAACGACCATTTTCAATAATACAGAAGGCTAACACGTATGGATTTTTGACCAAGAAATGGTCTCCACCAGAAATCCAAGAATGTGATCTATGGCAAGGAAACATATGTGGGGTGAGGTGTACAAGCCTCTGGTCGATGATCAATGGCCACACAACCCCCTTTTTTGTCGAAAATAGCCATGAACGACCATTTTCAATGACACTGAAGGCTAACACCTCCGGAATTTTGACCAAGAAATGGTCTCCACCATAAATCCAAGAATGTGATCTATGGCAAGGAAACATATGTGTAGTGAGGTGTATGAGCCTCTGGTCGAAGATCAATGGCCAAACAACCCCCACTTTTCTCGAAAATAGCCATGAATGACCATTTTCAATAATACCGAAGGCTAACACATTCAGATTTTTGCCCAAGAAATGGTCTCCACCAGAAATCCAAGAATGTGATCTATGGCAAGGAAACATATGTGGGGTGAGGTGTACGAGCCTCTGGTCGATGATCAATGGCCACACAACCCCCATTTTTGTCGAAAATAGCCATGAACGACCATTTTCAATGACGTTGAAGGCTAACACTCACAGATTTTTTACCAAGAAATGGTCTCCACCATAAATCCAAGAATGTGATATATGGCAAGGAAACATATTTGTAGTGAGGTGTATGAGCCTCTGGTCAAATATCAATGGCCACACAACCCTTATTTTTGTCGAAGATAGCCATGAACGACCATTTTCAATAGTACCGAAGGCTAACACATTCGGATTTTTGACTAAGAAATGGTCTCCACCAGAAATCCAAGAATGTGATCAATGGCAAGAAAACATATGTGGGGTAAAGTGTACGAGCCTCTGGTCGATGATCAATGGCCACACAACCCCCATTTTAGACGAAAATAGCCATGAACGACCATTTTCAATAATACCGAAGGCTAACACCTACGGATTTTTGACCAAGAAATGGTCTCCACCAGAAATCCAAGAATGTGATCTATGGCAAGGAAACATACGTGGGGTGAGGTGTATGAGCCTCTGGTCGATGATCAATGGCCACACAACCCCCATTTTTGTCGAAAATAGCCATGAACGACCATTTTCAATAATACCGAAGGGTAACACCTACGGATTTTTGACCAAGAAATGTTCTCCACCAGAAATCCAAAATGTGATCTATGGCAAGGAAACATATGTGGGGAGAGGTGTACGAGCCTCTGGTCGATGATCAATGGCCACACAACCCCCATTTTTTTCGAAAATAGCCATGAACGACCATTTTCAATGACACTGAAGACTAACACCTACAGATTTTTGACCAAGAATTGGTCTCCACCATAAATCCAAGAATGTGATCTATGGCAATGAAACATATGTGGGGTGAGGTGTATGGGCCTCTGGTCGATGATCATTGGCCACACAACGCCCATTTTTGTCTAAAATAGCGATCAACAACCATTTTCAATAATACAGAAGGCTAACACGTATAGATTTTTGACCAAGAAATGGTCTCCACCAGAAATCCAAGAATGTGATCTATGGCAAGGAAACATATGTGGGGTGAGGTGTATGAGCCTCTGGGCGATGATCAATGGCCACACAACCCCCATTTTTGTCGAAAATAGCCATGAACGACCATTTTCAAGAATACCGAAGGCTAACACCTACGGATTTTTGACCAAGAAATATTCTCCACCAGAAATCCAAAATGTGATCTATGGCAAGGAAACATATGTGGGGTGAGGTGTACGAGCCTCTGGTCGATGATCAATGGCCACACAACCCCCATTTTTGTCGAAAATAGCCATGAACGACCATTTTCAATGACATTGAAGGCTAACACCTACGGATTTTTGACCAAGAATTGGTCTCCACCATAAATCAAAGAATGTGATCTATGGCAAGGAAACATATGTGGGGTGAGGTGTATGGGCCTCTGGTCGATGATCAATGTCCACACAACGCCCATTTTTGTCTAAAATAGCGATCAACGACCATTTTCAATAATACAGAAGGCTAACACGTATGGATTTTTGACCAAGAAATGGTCTCCACCAGAAATCCAAGAATGTGATCTATGGCAAGGAAACATATGTGGGGTGAGGTGTACAAGCCTCTGGTCGATGATCAATGGCCACACAACCCCCATTTTTGTCGAAAATAGCCATGAACGACCATTTTCAATGACACTGAAGGCTAACACCTCTGGAATTTTGACCAAGAAATGGTCTCCACCATAAATCCAAGAATGTGATCTATGGCAAGGAAACATATGTGTAGTGAGGTGTATTAGCCTCTGGTCGAAGATCAATGGCCAAACAACCCCCATTTTTCTCGAAAATAGCCATGAATGACCATTTTCAATAATACCGAAGGCTAACACATTCAGATTTTTGCCCAAGAAATGGTCCCCACCAGAAATCCAAGAATGTGATCTATGGCAAGGAAACATATGTGGGGTGAGGTGTACGAACCTCTGGTCGATGATCAATGGCCACACAACCCCCATTTTTGTCGAAAATAGCCATGAACGACCATTTTCAATGACGTTGAAGGCTAACACTCACAGATTTTTGACCAAGAAATGGTCTCCACCATAAATCCAAGAATGTGATCTATGGCAAGGAAACATATTTGTAGTGAGGTGTATGAGCCTCTGGTCAAATATCAATGGCCACACAACCCTTATTTTTGTCGAAGATAGCCATGAACGACCATTTTCAATAGTACCGAAGGCTAACACATTCGGATTTTTGACTAAGAAATGGTCTCCACCAGAAATCAAAGAATGTGATCTATGGCAAGGAAACATATGTGGGGTGAGGTTTATGAGTCTCTGGTCAATGATCAATGGCCACACAACCCCCATTTTTGTCGAAAATAGACATGAATGACCATTTTCAATAATATCGAAGGCTAACACGTATGGATTTTTGACCAAGAAATGGTCTCCACCAGAAATCCAAGAATGTGATCAATGGCAAGAAAACATATGTGGGGTAAAGTGTACGAGGCTCTGGTCGATGATCAATGGCCACACAACCCCCATTTTAGACGAAAATAGCCATGAACGACCATTTTCAATAATACCGAAGGCTAACACCTACGGATTTTTGACCAAGAAATGGTCTCCACCAGAAATCCAAGAATGTGATCTATGGCAAGGAAACATATGTGGGGTGAGGTGTATGAGCCTCTGGTTGATGATCAATGGCCACACAACCCCCATTTTTGTCGAAAATAGCCATGAACGACCATTTTCAATAATACCGAAAGCTAACACCTACGGATTTTTGACCAAGAAATGTTCTCCACCAGAAATACAAAATGTGATCTATGGCAAGGAAACATATGTGGGGTGAGGTGTACGAGCCTCTGGTCGATGATCAATGGCCACACAACCCCCATTTTTTTCGAAAATAGCCATGAACGACCATTTTCAATGACACTGAAGGCTAACACCTACGGATTTTTGACCAAGAATTGGTCTCCACCATAAATCCAAGAATGTGATCTATGGCAATGAAACATATGTGGGGTGAGGTGTATGGGCCTCTGGTCGATGATCATTGGCCACACAACGCCCATTTTTGTCTAAAATAGCGATCAACGACCATTTTCAATAATACAGAAGGCTAACACGTATAGATTTTTGACCAAGAAATGGTCTCCACCAAAAATCCAAGAATGTGATCTATGGCAAGGAAACATATGTGGGGTGAGGTGTATGAGCCTCTGGGCGATGATCAATGGCCACACAACCCCCATTTTTGTCGAAAATAGCCATGAACGACCATTTTCAAGAATACCGAAGGCTAACACCTACGGATTTTTGACCAAGAAATATTCTCCACCAGAAATCCAAAATGTGATCTATGGCAAGGAAACATATGTGGGGTGAGGTGTACGAGCCTCTGGTCGATGATCAATGGCCACACAACCCCCATTTTTCTCGAAAATAGCCATGAATGACCATTTTCAATAATACCGAAGGCTAACACATTCAGATTTTTGCCCAAGAAATGGTCTCCACCAGAAATCCAAGAATGTGATCTATGGCAAGGAAACATATGTGGGGTGAGGTGTACGAGCCTCTGGTCGATGATCAATGGCCACACAACCCCCATTTTTGTCGAAAATAGCCATGAACGACCATTTTCAATGACGTTGAAGGCTAACACTCACAGATTTTTTACCAAGAAATGGTCTCCACCATAAATCCAAGAATGTGATATATGGCAAGGAAACATATTTGTAGTGAGGTGTATGAGCCTCTGGTCAAATATCAATGGCCACACAACCCTTATTTTTGTCGAAGATAGCCATGAACGACCATTTTCAATAGTACCGAAGGCTAACACATTCGGATTTTTGACTAAGAAATGGTCTCCACCAGAAATCCAAGAATGTGATCAATGGCAAGAAAACATATGTGGGGTAAAGTGTACGAGCCTCTGGTCGATGATCAATGGCCACACAACCCCCATTTTAGACGAAAATAGCCATGAACGACCATTTTCAATAATACCGAAGGCTAACACCTACGGATTTTTGACCAAGAAATGGTCTCCACCAGAAATCCAAGAATGTGATCTATGGCAAGGAAACATACGTGGGGTGAGGTGTATGAGCCTCTGGTCGATGATCAATGGCCACACAACCCCCATTTTTGTCGAAAATAGCCATGAACGACCATTTTCAATAATACCGAAGGGTAACACCTACGGATTTTTGACCAAGAAATGTTCTCCACCAGAAATCCAAAATGTGATCTATGGCAAGGAAACATATGTGGGGAGAGGTGTACGAGCCTCTGGTCGATGATCAATGGCCACACAACCCCCATTTTTTTCGAAAATAGCCATGAACGACCATTTTCAATGACACTGAAGGCTAACACCTACAGATT
Organism: Zea luxurians; assembly: GCA_029449295.1. NCBI lineage: Eukaryota > Viridiplantae > Streptophyta > Magnoliopsida > Poales > Poaceae > Zea > Zea luxurians. The sequence goes on from JAOPSE010001109.1 coordinate 92,404, forward strand.
TTTGACCAAGAATTGGTCTCCACCATAAATCCAAGAATGTGATCTATGGCAATGAAACATATGTGGGGTGAGGTGTATGGGCCTCTGGTCGATGATCATTGGCCACACAACGCCCATTTTTGTCTAAAATAGCGATCAACAACCATTTTCAATAATACAGAAGGCTAACACGTATAGATTTTTGACCAAGAAATGGTCTCCACCAGAAATCCAAGAATGTGATCTATGGCAAGGAAACATATGTGGGGTGAGGTGTATGAGCCTCTGGGCGATGATCAATGGCCACACAACCCCCATTTTTGTCGAAAATAGCCATGAACGACCATTTTCTAGAATACCGAAGGCTAACACCTACGGATTTTTGACCAAGAAATATTCTCCACCAGAAATCCAAAATGTGATCTATGGCAAGGAAACATATGTGGGGTGAGGTGTACGAGCCTCTGGTCGATGATCAATGGCCACACAACCCCCATTTTTGTCGAAAATAGCCATGAACGACCATTTTCAATGACACTGAAGGCTAACACCTACGGATTTTTGACCAACAATTGGTCTCCACCATAAATCAAAGAATGTGATCTATGGCAAGGAAACATATGTGGGGTGAGGTGTATGGGCCTCTGGTCGATGATCAATGTCCACACAACGCCCATTTTTGTCTAAAATAGCGATCAACGACCATTTTCAATAATACAGAAGGCTAACACGTATGGATTTTTGACCAAGAAATGGTCTCCACCAGAAATCCAAGAATGTGATCTATGGCAAGGAAACATATGTGGGGTGAGGTGTACAAGCCTCTGGTCGATGATCAATGGCCACACAACCCCCATTTTTGTCGAAAATAGCCATGAACGACCATTTTCAATGACACTGAAGGCTAACACCTCTGGAATTTTGACCAAGAAATGGTCTCCACCATAAATCCAAGAATGTGATCTATGGCAAGGAAACATATGTGTAGTGAGGTGTATTAGCCTCTGGTCGAAGATCAATGGCCAAACAACCCCCATTTTTCTCGAAAATAGCCATGAATGACCATTTTCAATAATACCGAAGGCTAACACATTCAGATTTTTGCCCAAGAAATGGTCCCCACCAGAAATCCAAGAATGTGATCTATGGCAAGGAAACATATGTGGGGTGAGGTGTACGAACCTCTGGTCGATGATCAATGGCCACACAACCCCCATTTTTGTCGAAAATAGCCATGAACGACCATTTTCAATGACGTTGAAGGCTAACACTCACTGATTTTTGACCAAGAAATGGTCTCAACCATAAATCCAAGAATGTGATCTATGGCAAGGAAACATATTTGTAGTGAGGTGTATGAGCCTCTGGTCAAATATCAATGGCCACACAACCCTTATTTTTGTCGAAGATAGCCATGAACGACCATTTTCAATAGTACCGAAGGCTAACACATTCGGATTTTTGACTAAGAAATGGTCTCCACCAGAAATCAAAGAATGTGATCTATGGCAAGGAAACATATGTGGGGTGAGGTTTATGAGTCTCTGGTCAATGATCAATGGCCACACAACCCCCATTTTTGTCGAAAATAGACATGAATGACCATTTTCAATAATATCGAAGGCTAACACGTACGGATTTTTGACCAAGAAATGGTCTCCACCAGAAATCCAAGAATGTGATCAATGGCAAGAAAACATATGTGGGGTAAAGTGTACGAGCCTCTGGTCGATGATCAATGGCCACACAACCCCCATTTTAGACGAAAATAGCCATGAACGACCATTTTCAATAATACCGAAGGCTAACACCTACGGATTTTTGACCAAGAAATGGTCTCCACCAGAAATCCAAGAATGTGATCTATGGCAAGGAAACATACGTGGGGTGAGGTGTATGAGCCTCTGGTTGATGATCAATGGCCACACAACCCCCATTTTTGTCGAAAATAGCCATGAACGACCATTTTCAATAATACCGAAGGCTAACACCTACGGATTTTTGACCAAGAAATGTTCTCCACCAGAAATCCAAAATGTGATCTATGGCAAGGAAACATATGTGGGGTGAGGTGTACGAGCCTCTGGTCGATGATCAATGGCCACACAACCCCCATTTTTTTCGAAAATAGCCATGAACGACCATTTTCAATGACACTGAAGGCTAACACCTACGGATTTTTGACCAAGAATTGGTCTCCACCATAAATCCAAGAATGTGATCTATGGCAATGAAACATATGTGGGGTGAGGTGTATGGGCCTCTGGTCGATGATCATTGGCCACACAACGCCCATTTTTGTCTAAAATAGCGATCAACGACCATTTTCAATAATACAGAAGGCTAACACGTATAGATTTTTGACCAAGAAATGGTCTCCACCAAAAATCCAAGAATGTGATCTATGGCAAGGAAACATATGTGGGGTGAGGTGTATGAGCCTCTGGGCGATGATCAATGGCCACACAACCCCCATTTTTGTCGAAAATAGCCATGAACGACCATTTTCAAGAATACCGAAGGCTAACACCTACGGATTTTTGACCAAGAAATATTCTCCACCAGAAATCCAAAATGTGATCTATGGCAAGGAAACATATGTGGGGTGAGGTGTACGAGCCTCTGGTCGATGATCAATGGCCACACAACCCCCATTTTTGTCGAAAATAGCCATGAACGACCATTTTCAATGACACTGAAGGCTAACACCTACGGATTTTTGACCAAGAATTGGTCTCCACCATAAATCCAAGAATGTGATCTATGGCAAGGAAACATATGTGGGGTGAGGTGTATGGGCCTCTGGTCGATGATCAATGGCCACACAACGCCCATTTTTGTCTAAAATAGCGATCAACGACCATTTTCAATAATACAGAAGGCTAACACGTATGGATTTTTGACCAAGAAATGGTCTCCACCAGAAATCCAAGAATGTGATCTATGGCAAGGAAACATATGTGGGGTGAGGTGTACAAGCCTCTGGTCGACGATCAATGGCCAGACAACCCCCATTTTTGTCGGAAATAGCCATGAACGACCATTTTCAATGACACTGACGGCTAACACCTACGGATTTTTGACCAAGAAATGGTCTCCACCATAAATCCAAGAATGTGATCTATGGCAAGGAAACATATTTGTAGTGAGGTGTATGAGCCTCTGGTCAAATATCAATGGCCACACAACCCTTATTTTTGTCGAAGATAGCCATGAACGAACATTTTCAATAGTACCGAAGGCTAACACATTCGGATTTTTGACTTGAAATGGTCTCCACCAGAAATCAAAGAATGTGATCTATGGCAAGGAAAAATATGTGGGCTGAGGTTTATGAGTCTCTGGTCAATGATCAATGGCCACACAACCCCCATTTTTGTCGAAAATAGACATGAATGACCATTTTCAATAATACCGAAGGCTAACACGTACGGATTTTTGACCAAGAAATGGTCTCCACCAGAAATCCAAGAATGTGATCAATGGCAAGAAAACATATGTGGGGTAAAGTGTACGAGCCTCTGGTCGATGATCAATGGCCACACAACCCCCATTTTAGACGAAAATAGCCATGAACGACCATTTTCAATAATACCGAAGGCTAACACCTACGGATTTTTGACCAAGAAATGGTCTCCACCAGAAATCCAAGAATGTGATCTATGGCAAGGAAACATACGTGGGGTGAGGTGTATGAGCCTCTGGTCGATGATCAATGGCCACACAACCCCCATTTTTTTCGAAAATAGCCATGACCGACCATTTTCAATAATACCGAAGGCTAACACCTACGGATTTTTGACCAAGAAATGTTATCCACTAGAAATCCAAAATGTGATCTATGGCAAGGAAACATATGTGGGGTGAGGTGTACGAGCCTCTGGTCGATGATCAATGGCCACACAACCCCCATTTTTTTCGAAAATAGCCATGAACGACCATTTTCAATGACACTGAAGGCTAACACCTACGGATTTTTGACCAAGAATTGGTCTCCACCATAAATCCAAGAATGTGATCTATGGCAATGAAACATATGTGGGGTGAGGTGTATGGGCCTCTGGTCGATGATCATTGGCCACACAACGCCCATTTTTGTCTAAAATAGCGATCAACGACCATTTTCAATAATACAGAAGGCTAACACGTATAGATTTTTGACCAAGAAATGGTCTCCACCAGAAATCCAAGAATGTGATCTATGGCAAGGAAACATATGTGGGGTGAGGTGTACAAGCCTCTGGTCGACGATCAATGGCCACACAACCCCCATTTTTGTCAGAAATAGCCATGAACGACCATTTTCAATGACACTGACGGCTAACACCTACGGATTTTTGACCAAGAAATGGTCTCCACCATAAATCCAAGAATGTGATCTATGGCAAGGAAACATATTTGTAGTGAGGTGTATGAGCCTCTGGTCAAATATCAATGGCCACACAACCCTTATTTTTGTCGAAGATAGCCATGAACGACCATTTTCAATAGTACCGAAGGCTAACACATTCGGATTTTTGACTTGAAATGGTCTCCACCAGAAATCAAAGAATGTGATCTATGGCAAGGAAAAATATGTGGGCTGAGGTTTATGAGTCTCTGGTCAATGATCAATGGCCACACAACCCCCATTTTTGTCGAAAATAGACATGAATGACCATTTTCAATAATACCGAAGGCTAACACGTACGGATTTTTGACCAAGAAATGGTCTCCACCAGAAATCCAAGAATGTGATCAATGGCAAGAAAACATATGTGGGGTAAAGTGTACGAGCCTCTGGTTGATTATCAATGGCCACACAACCCCCATTTTAGACGAAAATAGCCATGAACGACCATTTTCAATAATACCGAAGGCTAACACCTACGGATTTTTGACCAAGAAATGGTCTCCACCAGAAATCCAAGAATGTGATCTATGGCAAGGAAACATACGTGGGGTGAGGTGTATGAGCCTCTGGTCGATGATCAATGGCCACACAACCCCCATTTTTTTCGAAAATAGCCATGACCGACCATTTTCAATAATACCGAAGGCTAACACCTATGGATTTTTGACCAAGAAATGTTATCCACTAGAAATCCAAAATGTGATCTATGGCAAGGAAACATATGTGGGGTGAGGTGTACGAGCCTCTGGTCGATGATCAATGGCCACACAACCCCCATTTTTTTCGAAAATAGCCATGAACGACCATTTTCAATGACACTGAAGGCTAACACCTACGGATTTTTGACCAAGAATTGGTCTCCACCATAAATCCAAGAATGTGATCTATGGCAATGAAACATATGTGGGGTGAGGTGTATGGGCCTCTGGTCGATGATCATTGGCCACACAACGCCCATTTTTGTCTAAAATAGCGATCAACGACCATTTTCAATAATACAGAAGGCTAACACGTATAGATTTTTGACCAAGAAATGGTCTCCACCAGAAATCCAAGAATGTGATCTATGGCAAGGAAACATATGTGGGGTGAGGTGTACGAGCCTCTGGTCGATGATCAATGGCCACACAACCCCCATTTTTGACGAAAATAGCCATGAACGACCATTTTCAATGACACTGAAGGCTAACACCTCCGGAATTTTGACCAAGAATTGGTCTCCACCATAAATCCAAGAATGTGATCTATGGCAAGGAAACATATGTGTAGTGAGGTGTATGAGCCTCTGGTCGAAGATCAATGGCCAAACAACCCCCATTTTTCTCGAAAATAGCCATGAATGACCATTTTCAATAACACCGAAGGCTAACACATTCAGATTTTTGCCCAAGAAATGGTCTCCACCAGAAATCCAAGAATGTGATCTATGGCAAGGAAACATATGTGGGGTGAGGTGTACGAGCCTCTGGTCGATGATCAATGGCCACACAACCCCCATTTTTGTCGAAAATAGCCATGAACGACCATTTTCAATGACGTTGAAGGCTAACACTCACAGATTTTTGACCAAGAAATGGTCTCCACCATAAATCCAAGAATGTGATCTATGGCAAGGAAACATATTTGTAGTGAGGTGTATGAGCCTCTGGTCGAATATCAATGGCCACACAACCCTTATTTTTGTCGAAGATAGCCATGAACGACCATTTTCAATAGTACCGAAGGCTACCACATTCGGATTTTTGACTAAGAAATGGTCTCCACCAGAAATAAAAGAGTGTTATCTATGGCAAGGAAACATATGTGGGGTGAGGTTTATGAGCCTCTGGTCAATGATCAATGGCCACACAACCCCCATTTTTGTCGAAAATAGCCATGAATGACCATTTTCAATAATACCGAAGGCTAACACGTACGAATTTTTGACCATGAAATGGTCTCCACCAGAAATCCAAGAATGTGATCAATGGCAAGAAAACATATGTGGGGTAAAGTGTACGAGCCTCTGGTCGATGATCAATGGCCACACAACCCCCATTTTTGTCGAAAATAGCCATGAACGACCATTTTCAATGACACGGAAGGCTAACACCTACGGATTTTTGACCAAGAAATGGTCTCCACCATAAATCCAAGAATGTGATCTATGGCAAGGAAACTGTTGGGGGCCTTCGGCTTCCGAAGGTCCTCAAAAACGTGATTTGACAATGTTTTCTAAGTATGCGAGCAGGTATCTTCGGAATCAGGTTGCGGATATACAGAAGCATGGTCAAGACGAAGTTTGACTGAAATAGAAGACGATCATGACGAAGGTTGAAACGATCACGAAGCTATGTGCAGAGGAGCTTCGGCATGACAGCAAAAAGGGGAAACCGACTTAAAGATGAAAAGCAAAATCAACCCTCGAAGAATTACTATAGAGTTATTGGTAAAAATAAAGGGCATTAATGTAATTTTATACGGGCTGTGTCCCGTGCCTATAAATAGATGAACAGTACTCCTGTACTGTTCACACTGACTTGGCAATGACATCACGCTTGTACCCTTACTTTTCTTCACGCCGAAGGTACATTTGTAATTTGTCATCATTTATATAAGAAAAACGAATAGAAATAAGTTAATAATAATGTTTAAAGTAGTTATGTTATTTCCCGTATTTTATACATAAATCTTTTCTTATCTTTCATTATGATTATGAAGGTATGACCTTCATGACCTTCGTCCGAAATTCATTATACCCAAGGGGAAATAATGTTTCGAAGGACGAAGGAGCTTTAATATTTAACATTGTGTGTTGCCTTGTTCTTGATTCATATCATTTGATAACAACTCCCCAACATTGGCGCCCACCTCCGGTGAACTCACTTCCATTTCTTGAGCTCTGAACACCTTCGGCAAGCATCACCTTCGTCATGCCGCCGAAAAAAGCTTCAGCGACAGGGGTTGTTACTCTGCAGTCGTTGGATCCCAATCAGGACGTCCTTTCTCTTAGGGAGGCCCGAAGCCAGAAGAGGAAGGCTGCTAGTCCAACGCCTCCGGAAGATGACTTGGATCAGGAGATCCAAAACCTGGAGATCCTTCAGCAACAGGTTCAACGAAAGAAGGAGAAGATGGCTCGTTTAGCTGACCTTCATAGACAGATAGATGAAGCTTCCGAAGAGGTTCGTCATCTTGTTCAAGATGACCAGAATCAAAGGCCTCCACGCAGAGAGCTCCATCAGGAAGGCTTCTACAATGAGGACGACTGATATGGAGATTTCCATCATGGAAATTTTGCTTTCGATGATGCTTCTCCTCTATCAACAGAATTGCAGGCTACACCATGGCCTCAGTCATACAAGCCACCCCAGCTCCCCATGTACGACGGTCATACAGACCCAAAGCAATTCTTGATGAGCTATGAAGCAACCATATCTTCGTATAGTGCAATACTGCAGTCATGGCAAAGTCTTTTGTCATGGCCGTCAAGAGTGTCGCTCAGACCTGGTACTCCTCTCTCCGGCCAGGGACAATCACCTCTTGGCAGAAGCTGAAGGATATGTTGATAACCAGCTTCCAAGGGTTTCAGACGAAGCCAGTTACTGCTCAAGCTTTATTCCAGTGTACCTAGGACCACGAAGAATACCTCTAGGCGTATGTCCGAAGGTTTCTGCGTCTGAGGGCACAAGCGCCAACAGTGCCCAATGAAATTGTCATTGAGGCCATGATTAAGGGGCTTCGGCCGGGACCTTCAGCGCAATACTTTGCCAGGAAGCCACCACAAACTTTGGAGAAGCTGCTCCAGAAGATGGACGAGTACATCCGGGCCGACAATGTCTTCTGCCAAAGAAGGGAGGAGGCATTTAGGTTCTCTGAAATGACTAGGGACTTCGGAGGAAGATTTCATACGAGGCATGTCAGGTCAATTCATAACTCCGCTCAAAGTGATGATAGAGGGAGCCAACAGCAGAGGCCACAATACTCTTCCCAAGCTTCGGGACAACAGCAAAGCTCTGTTCGGCCCCCAGCGCTAAGGGGCAGAGGCGCCAGGGGCTTCGGGGAAGATTTGGGGATCAGCCAAGAAGAATTTACTGTTTATTCTGTGGTGAAAACAAGGGCCATACCACCAGGATGTGCCATGTCACCATCCAGAAGCATAAGGAGATAGCAGAAGCTACAACACAACAGAGTCAGCCGAAGCAAGTCATGCACACTGCTTCGTACCATTCGCCTTACATCCCAGAATATGTAGGCAATCACTCTGCAGCTTCTGTTGCTTCAGCAAGTCAACCCCAAGCATCTTGGCAACATCCTCCACCGCCACCACCAACGCAGCGAGGACAGCAGCCAGAAGGGAGTCAGCACACTCACCTTCAGAGGGATTTCAGAGAGGAGTCCGAAGCTCGCACAGTCAATAGCACTGTGCCAGAGTCGAAGCACATTTACTGACAAAATATCCTACCTCGACAGCAGTTTTTTCGCATTTTTACATTCAGTATTACTTTTTTGTTAACAAGGAACAATTATGGGAAGTCTAAGTGTCTTTTATCGTTTTTCAATTTCTTGTAACAATTTCGTCTTTTACCATAATAAAAACACGTCTTCTCCATAGGCATGAGTTGCCGAAGCATACGAATTTATGGTGGCATGAAGGACCTTTGTATTATCAAAAAATTTTTCTAAGGGACACAGTGCAATTTATTCGAAGCAATAAAAAGTCGTTCCTAAGGGAGCGCAGTGTAAGTTTTCTGAGCCTACAGCGAAAAGTCAGCGCTGATTCCGCCGAAAGTAAAAGGCGAAGAAGCTCCTAAGGGAGGCTTACAGCGAAAAATAAACGCTGATTCCGCTGAAAGTAAAAGGCGAAGAAGCTCCTAAGGGAGGCTTACAGCGAAAAATAAACGCTGATTCCGCTGAAAGTAAAAGGCGAAGAAGCTCCTAAGGGAGGCTTACAACGAAAAGTCAGTGCTGATATAAAACGATTGTGTGCTTTATTGCAGGGATGTGTGTATTTTTGGCACAAATATCATTTTGCATAACATAACATCATCACATCATTTTGCATATCATAAGCATCATACATCATATTGCATGTGGAGCAAGAAGGGGATACAGTATTACTCTTCGGAGAATGTTATGAAAAAGAGAAAATCGTGCTAAGGCACAAGATAAATTGCGAAGAAGTGTAGCTTCATTAGAGAGGCAACATAAAACTTTTTTATAGCTTCGGAGAATATTTCACGAAGTTTGGATATTCTTCATCAGATAAGTATGGAAATTCTTGTGATATATAAAAGATTTTCTTCACGAAGCATGAAAAGAAGGGAAGGTGTTTTTTCGCCGAAGGCTCAAAAGATGGTATGTATGCAAAATTTCATGCATCGTAAAGAATTGAACTATAAATAGATTATATATTACATTCAAAGTTACAATGTATTGCACATGTTACATTCCAAACATTTTTACAATAGCATCTAATCCTCCTTAAGAACTATTTCTGCAGCTTCGTTCAATAGCTGATCGACAACCTTGTCCATGATGGCTTCGTCCATTTTTCTAATTTCATCGTCCCCCTTTGGGTGGGGGCCCGGAGATGCCTCAGCAGGTTCTGAGGGAGGAGAAGATACGGCTATACAAACTACGAACAAAGTCTGGAATCAAAAATTACAACAGAATAAAACCACTAGTTAATACCTATTTGCCCTTCGGGCTCTGCGCCTTTCTCAGCAGCCTCTGCTATTTTCCTAGCATCATTGATGCCTTTTTCGCTTCTTTGAATGATCTCTTGAGCCATTTCTCGGCCGCCATTGTCCCAAATGTCGGTGAAAATTTTTCCACCAACCAGGCTTGATTCGGCCGAGGGGTCCTTTATGTCTTCGGAGGACAAGGCGGTTTCGGTTTGTGCTAAAGATTTCACATGATTACAGCCTTTTCTTTCCAACACCTTAGCAATCCCCCTGGCTCCTGAAAAAGCACATATGTCTCCGCGGCTATTCAAGATTTCTTTGAAGGCCTTAGCTTCGTGACTAATCCATTCAATCGGGCCTTCTGGATTCCCCCTTGTAAAATTCTCTTCGCTAGAGAATGCGCCAACTCTGGCGAAGCTAGATTTTATCTTCTTAACACACTCCATGGATTTATCATAGTATCTTTTCTTGGAAGCCCGAAGCTCTTCAACATTTATTTCCAAATGATTTGCCCATTGCTCACTAAGTTCTCGTTTTGTTTCTTCTAGTATGCGTTCTTCTTTAGCCCTGGCCAGTTGTTTCTGAAGATCCTGAATTTCGCATTTTTGGGCTTCAGCTTGAGCCTTAGAGGTAGCTTCGTCTTCCTTTATTTTATCCACTAGTGTAAGTAGAATTTTGTCTTTTTCCAAAGCTTCGTTCCTCAGCTTGATAACCTCTGCTCGTAGGTTTTTGAAAGCAATATTATAACTTTCGTCTTCGGCATTCTTTTGCGCTCTCAAAGCATTGCTTAGTATTAAACCCTATATGAAAAAAGAATTACTATGAATAAAAGAATGATTCAAAAATTATAAATTTCCAAATATACAATTCTCACACCTTCAGACTATTATATGCAAGGCTATCCGCAAGATCGTCCTTTGTCATAGCGCAGAGTCAAGCTTCAAGCTTCAGAAACCCCATGCTCCTAGCCATCTCCCGGCAGACGGTTAATTCTTTATTATCTGGGAGGCAGTATAGGAAGTCATCTTTTTCTGTCCCATTGAACACTAGTGCCCCCTTCGGATATTTCAATTCTCTGGCATAGTGATTAGATTCAAAAATCTCTTCTTCGGATAATTTCTTCCCCGAAGCGTGTTGCACAATATAATCGTATATTTTGGAAGGTGCTTTGGGGGCAGCAGTGTCAATTTCTTCAACCAAAATTGGCTCTGACATTTTTATTTTTTCGGTTGTCTTTGCAATCTTCGTTTCTTCGGTTTCCAAAGGCTTTACCTTCGTAGGCTCTGAAGGCCCGGCTTCAGTTTCGAATTATTGCTTCGAAGCTTCAGCAACAAAAGCTTCGCTAGACACTTCAGAAGTTTCACCAGTTTTCTTTGGAGTTATGCTTGAAGATTTAATTGTCTCTAAAACATCTAACATATTAACCATCCTTTTTCTTTTCGGGGTCACTGTTGGACCCTTCTGGTTTTTTCCTGTCTCAATCTTTGCTGAAGGACTTAAAATTTCTGATGTTTTTGCTTCTTCAGTCCTTGGTTTTTCCATCTTTTCTGTTGCTGGCACTTCAGCCAACTCTTCGATTTCTGGCAGCAGAGTTGATTCCTTAGCTTTGGTGGCCGAAGAGGTTTCACCGACGAACTCAGGCACTGTGGCCAGTTCAATATAATGTGGCCGGTGTGTGAGAACCTTTACCCTTTTCCTCTTCGGCGCCGGGTCACTAGGAGCGGCTGAAGTAATCTCTTTCACAGAAGAAGCATTCTTTCTTTTTTGACCCCGCACTGGATAATGATAGTCGGGGTAGACGAACCCAATTGCGTCAAATACTCGGTTCAGCCTCTTCTTCTTTCGGCCTCCGAAGGCTGCTGACAATGCAGTGTCTTCGGCCTTTGAATATACCCCAAGCAGTTCATCACTTACAGTTTCAATGCTTTTTAGCCAGTCATCATCTGGCTCAACGAATTTATCTCTGTACTTGAATGTGTATTTCAGCTTGACTAGTCCACCTTCGTCAGTCTCTTTAATGGTCTCCTGCGGCATTTCCCATTTTTCCACAGGTGGCCATACTCTGAAGGCAATGTGTTCTTGGACCAAATCCCTCGTCCCAATAATAGAGCAAACAACACCGAAGGCTCTCTGGCATTCTTCGGCTGCTTCATTCATTTCCACCTTCGGCCTTCGCAGGCCGAAGCGTTGCCAGATGGGACGCATAATGATCTTCTTTATATCTTCTCGTGATTTCAAGTCATTCTTCACGTAAAACCATTCCGTCATCCAGTCGCCAGGCCACCTCTTTCGAAAGGTCGGCACGGGGCAGCTTGACCCAGACCGGGAACCGAAGCTGTAGTAGCCAAAATTGTTGTGATACTGTTCCTTACCCCAGGGTTTTGTTTCGTACAGCAACTCATGTATGTTGCAGAAGCTTTTCGCATTAGGTTCCAAGCCTTGGCTTCTCACGGCCCACACGAAGATATTCATCCTTATGATTGCTTCGGGGGTAAGTTGGTGAAGGTAGATTTCAAATATCTTCAGCACCTCTACAACAAAGCTGCTTAAGGGAAATCGTAGTCCAGCTTTCAAGAAGCTTCGGAATACCACGACTTCATTTTCCTCAGGAGTTGGACAAGTCTTCTATCCTTCATCAGCCCTTACAATGGACAAGTCCCGGAAATATCTGCCCCTCATGTTGACAAGATGATTTTCTTTAATACTTGATTTGCCAAAAACCGCATGGCTTGGTCGCCAAGGTCGATCTTCGGAGTCTTCACCACCACTATCCACCTCATAGCTGTCGCTGTCACCAGTATCTTCAGATAAACCCTCCAAAATTTCTTTAGTAATCTTCTCTCTATTAGTCTTCGACATTGATTGAAGAAAACCCAGATGCATCTCCTCAGAAAGACTTAGCTTCGAATCACCAACAGCTTTTTTATCTTCAGACATCCTTGCAAACGCTGAGAAAGTGCTCTCTAAACCGAAGCTTTAAAATCTAAAAGGCCAAGCGAGTGTTGTTGCGCGCAGGCTAAAAGTTGGGTGAGTAAAAGCAGTTGGCAAGAGAGCGTACCAAATAAACTCGGGATGAGCTCTTATTTATACGCCAGAGCGTTGAAACTGGAGGGTCCCGCTTGTCAAAGACTGTTGCTATTCTAGCAAAGAGAAGGTGTTTTTTCGGACCTTCGACTTAAGGCCTTCGTCCATATCGCAATATGAATTTATCATTACAACAAATTAATATTGCGAGGGGCTACTGTTGGGGGCCTTCGGCTTCCGAAGGTCCTCACAAACGTGATTTGACAATGTTTTCTAAGTATGCGAGCAGGTATCTTCGGAATCAGGTTGCGGATATACAGAAGCATGGTCAAGACGAAGTTTGACTGAAATAGAAGACGATCATGACGAAGGTTGAAACGATCACGAAGCTATGTGCAGAGGAGCTTCGGCATGACAGCAAAAAGGGGAAACCGACTTAAAGATGAAAAGCCAAATCAACCCTCGAAGAATTACTATAGAGTTATTGGTAAAAATAAAGGGCATTAATGTAATTTTATACGGGCTGCGTCCCGTGCCTATAAATAGATGAACAGTACTCCTGTACTGTTCACGCTGACTTGGCATTGGCATCACGCTTGTACCCTTACTTTCCTTCACGCCGAAGGTACATTTGTAATTTGTCATCATTTATATAAGAAAAACGAATAGAAATAAGTTAATAATAATGTTTAAAGTAGTTATGTTATTTCCCGTATTTTATACATAAATCTTTTCTTATCTTTCATTATGATTATGAAGGTATGACCTTCATGACCTTCGTCCGAAATTCCTTATACCCAAGGGGAAATAATGTTTCGAAGGACGAAGGAGCTTTAATATTTAACATTGTGTGTTGCCTTGTTCTTGATTCATAGCATTTGAGAACAAGTCCCCAACAGAAACATATGTGAGGTGTTGGGGGCCTTCGGCTTCCGAAGGTCCTCAAAAACATGATTTGACAATGTTTTCCAAGTGAAATATGTGAACAGGTATCTTCGGACGTCAGATTATGGGTATACAAGTGTCTGGTCAAGACGAAGCTTGAGTGGGACGAAAGGCGATCATGACGAAGGATAAGATGATCACGAAGCTATGCGCAGAAAAGCTTCGGCATGACGGCAGAAAAGAGGAACCGACTTAAAGATGAAAAGCCAAATTAGACCTCGAAGAATTATTATAGAGTTATTGATAAATGTAAAGGGCATTAATGTAATTCTACACGGGCTGCGTCCCGCGCCTATAAATAGATGAACAGTACTCCCGTACTGTTCAGGCTGACTTGACATTCGCTTTTTACATCACGCTTGTACCTTTGCTTTCTGTCAATTCGAAGGTACATTTATAATTTGTTATTACAAATATGATAATACAAATAAAAATGAGTTGATGTTAATATCTGTATTATTATTCGTATTTCATGTATGAATTCTTTCTTATCATCTATCGAGCTTGCGAAGGGTTTTTCCTTCATAACCTTCGTCCGGAATTCATTATATCCGAAGGGACATAATGTTTTGAAGGACGAAGGACTTTAACATTTAACACTTTTTATGTTGCCTTGTTCTTAACTCTTAGCATTTGAGAACAAGTCCCCAACATTGGCGCCCACCTCCGGTGAACTCACGTCCATTTTTTGAGTTTTGAACACCTTCGGCAAGCATCACCTTCGTCATGCCGCCGAAGAAAGCTTCAGCCACAGGGGCTGCCACTCTACAGCCGCTGGATCCCAATCAGGATGTCCTTTCTCTTAGGGAGGCCCAAAGCCAGAAGAGGAAGGCCACCAGTCCAACGCCTCCGGAGGATGACTTGGATCAAAAAATCCAAAACTTGGAGATGCTCCACCAACAGGTTCAACGAAAGAAGGAAAAGATGGCTAGTCTAGCTGACCGAAGGCCTCCGCGCAGAGAGCTTCATCAGGAGGGCTTCTACAACGAGGACGACTGGTATGAAGATTTCCATCATGGAAATTTTTCTTTTGATGATGCTTCTCCTCTGTCAACAGAACTGCAGGCTACACCATGGCCCCAGTATTACAAGCCACCCCAGCTCCCCATGTACGACGGTCACTCAGACCCAAAGCAATTCTTGATGAGCTATGAAGCAACCATATCTTCGTATGGTGGTAATACTGCAGTCATGGCGAAGTCTTTTGTCATGGCCGTCAAGAGTGTTGCACAAACCTGGTACTCCTCTCTTCGGCCAGGAACAATCACCTCATGGAAAAAGCTGAAGGACATGTTGATAACTAGCTTCCAAGGGTTTCAGACGAAGCCGGTCACTGCTCAAGCTTTATTCCAGTGCACCCAGGACCACGAAGAATACCTTCAGGCGTATGTCCGAAGGTTCCTGCGTCTGAGGGCACATGCACCAACAGTGCCCAATGAAATTGTCATTGAGGCCATGATTAAGGGACTTCGGCCGGGACCTTCAGCTCAATACTTCGCTAGGAAGCCTCCTCAAACTTTGGAGAAGCTGCTCCAGAAGATGGACGAGTATATTCGAGCTGACAATGACTTTCACCAAAGAAGGGAGGAAGCATTCAGGTTCTCTAAAATGACCAGGGGCTTCGGAGGAAGATTCCATCCGAGGGACGTCAGGTCAATTCACAATTCTACTCAAAGTGATGATAGAGGGAGTCAACAGCAAAGGCCACAATACTCCTCGCAAGCTTCGGGGCAGCAGCAAAGATCTTTCCGACCGCCAGCGCCAAGGGGCAGAGGCGCCAGGGGCTTCGGGGGAAGATTTGGGGATCAACCAAGAAAAATTTACTGCTTATTCTGTGGTGAAGACAAGGGCCATACCACCAGGATGTGCCATGTTACCATCCAGAAGCAAAAGGAGATAGCAGAAGCTGCAGCACAACAGAGTCAGCCGAAGCAGGTCATGCATACTGCTTCGTACCATTCGCCTTACATTCCAGAATATGTAGGCAATCACGAACACAACGAGGTCAGCAGCCAGAAGGGAGTCAACACACTCACCTCCAGCGGGACTTCAGAGAAGTGTCCGAAGCTCGCACAGTCAATAGCACTGTGCTAGAGTCGAAGCACATTTAATGACAAATATCCTACCTCGACAGCAGCTTTTCGCATTTTCGCATTCAGTATTACTTTCTTTTTAATAAGGAACAATTATGGGAAGTTTAAGTGTTTTTTATCGTTTTTCAATCTCTTGTAACAGTTTTGCTTTTTACCATAATGAAAATATATCTTCTCCATAGGCTTGAGTTGCCGAAGCATAAGAATTTATGGTGGCACGGAGGACCTTCGAATTATCAAAAATTTGTTCTAAGGAACGCAGTGCAATTTCTTCGAAGCAGCAAAAAGTCGTTCCTAAGGGAGCGCAGTGTAAGTTTTCTGCTCAAAAGTCGTTCCGAAGGGAATGCAGAGCTTACAGCGAAAAATAAACGCTGATTCCGCTTAAAGTAAAAGGCGAAGAAGCTCCTAAGGGAGGCTTACAGTGAAAAATAAACGCTGATTCCGCTGAAAGTAAAAGGCGAAGAAGCTCCTAAGGGAGGCTTACAGCGAAAAATAAGCGCTGATTCCGCTGAAAGTAAAAGGCGAAGAAGCTCCTAAGGGAGGCTTACAGCGAAAAATAAACGCTGATTCCGCTGAAGTAAAAGGCGAAGAAGCTCCTAAGGGAGGCTTACAGTGAAAAATAAATGTCAACCTTCGGCAAATATCATTTTGCACAACATCACATCATTACATCATTTGCATAGCAGAACATCATACATCATAGTGCATCAACAACGCAAGAAGGGGGGTCTCGATATTGATATTCGAAGATTGTTTTGAAGAAATAGTGACAAGGCACAAAAATAGCCATTGAAAAGTTATACCTTCGTCAAACTCTGAAATGGAAGGATCTATTGATTATTGATTTTACGAGGATTGATTACTGATTTTTACGAAGCATGAAAAGAAGGGAAGGTGTTTTTCGCCAAAGGCTCAAAAACGGTATGTATATGATGTTTCATGCATCGTAAAAAATAGAATTATAAACAGCTAATATATTACATCCAAAGTTGCACAATATTACACATGATTCTCAACAAACATTACATTCTAAATGTTTTTACAACAGCATCTAATCTTCCCTTAGGACTACTTCTGCAGCTTCGTTTAGTAGCTGATCAACAACTTTATCCATTATGGCTTCGGCCATTTGTCTAATTTCGTCATCCCCCTTCGTGTGGGGGCCCGGAGATAGCTCAACAGGTTCTGAGGGAAGAGAAGATACGGATATATTACTATTACAAACCGTGAACAAGTTCAAAATCAAAAAATTACAACGAAGAGTGTTGGAACTTGCTCTCAGTTGCAAGGGGATCCAACAAGGGTGAACAATGACGTTAACAGGGTTCTCGCGCGTGTGGGCAATAGCTCTGTTAATCTGGCCTCTCACGGGCACTGTGCGGGGGTATTTATAGGTATCTGAGCGCCCAGCGCCTTGTGTTAAGGATGCATGTGCCCTCAGCCACATAGGTTATCCCCAGAATATTCCCATAAAGCGGGGTTACAGACTGTAATTACAGGAATGCCTTTACAAATTAGGCCCGTAACACGCGGCGGCCACGCAGGGCCTGTTACAATGGGCCGGATCACACGTGGGCCTCTGAGCTGGACGAGGCCGCACGGTGGGATGACGACGTCGCAGGCCTTCGTCTGGTGCCGAATAAAGCGAAGGGTGTCCCTGCCCGTTTTGTCTCCGTCGAACCAGCGACTGCGGCGAAGGCCTCGAGCGAAGGGTGGCGTCTTTGCCTTCGCCCCAACATTTGCCCTCCGAGGGACCAGTTCGACAAAGTCACCTGGTGCCGAAGACATCGCTAGATGGCGGAGACGCTGCCCTCGCTCGAAGTGGTTCTGCGGGGGTTTTTGACATGACCGTTGAATGACACCGTACTGTTGGATTGCGGGTTTCCCGAAGCGCCGCGCCCTATTGGATTGCGGGTTTCCCGAAGAGCCGCGCCCTGTCTATAAAAGGGGGCGGGGGTCGGCGCTTTTTGAACTTCACTTTCCGCGTTCCGTGAAAACCCTATCCGCTTTTTCCACCGTCTTGCTGCTCGTCTGCCCGCCGTGCTCTTGTTCGCCGGAGATCTGGCTCGAGTGAAGCAGACCGCCCGCTGCCGCCGACGGTACGTTGTGATGCCGACCTCCTCTTCTTCCGCTGCCGCTACGCCACCGGCCGACGCCTCGCCGCCGGCCGACGCCTCGTCTGAGGAGACGCTGAGTAGTTTGGTGGCGGAGGAGTTGCGCGCCGGCGATTCTGTGGATTTTGGCGTGTCGCGGATGTCGTCGGTCCGCGTGCAAGATATGCAGCGGCTGGGTTACTTTGGCGGCGGAGTTGCTCGTGTCCCGGGGACGGAGGAAGTCCCCGAGCCGGAGGGCGAGTTGGTTGTGTTCGAGGCGTTCTTCGCCGCCGGTCTTCGCCTGCCTGCGCACCGATTTGTTGGCGAAGTCCTGCGCAGGTTTAACGTTCAGATACATCAGCTGACACCGAATGCCGTGGTGGCTCTGTCGAAGTATGTCTGGGTGACGACTTCGTACGGCGGACAGCCATCAGTCGAAGTCTTTGCGAAGTACTATTGCCTGCACTGGCAGAAGAGGATGATTGGAGATGAAGTTGCCCAGTTCAGGTCCTGCACGTTTACGCCGAAGACCGGCAAGACCACGATGCAGGTAGTCGAGTTGGTTCCTTGCGCTCGCAACAAGTGGGGCAACTGGAATGAGTTTTGGTTTTACGTCGCTGAGGGTACCGTCGAAGACCATGAGGGGCTCCCCGTGTCCGAGATGTGTTCTCATTTTTACTCAGCATACCCGCCCTTTGAGGTGGCGGAGGAGGATGCGGACGAAGGGGCCCTTCGGTGCGCCGCCGGCCTGAGCAGTGGGCGCGATTTGGTTGAAGAATTTGTGGCATACAGGGTATGGCCCTTGGCGCATGGCTGAGCGTTGGGCGAAGTGTGCCCTCGCCAGATGCCTTCCCATGGTGGGAAGATGGTGCGAAGTCCTGCCTTCGCGCTGAATCTGCAAAGCCGCGATCCGGCCGCCTTTGTGCGTGAGGCGGGGGATGGGGCGGTGCGGCTCGTTGGTCGGTACGTGCCGAGGACAGAGGGCCAGCGTAGCTGGGATATCCGCGGGTCGAATGACCGTTTGAACAGGGTTTTTGAATTGAATCAACTGCCGTATGACGGCTATCCCGGCCAAGACGATGTGGACCGCCGTGGGAAGAAGCCGGTGATGGAGACTGGGGACGACCCTGCGCCGGCGACCGCCCCATCCTCTAAAAAGAGGAAATTAGGTACTGCTATGGGAGGGCTTGGGGTTTCCGATGGTTTTGCTAGAGAGTTGATGAGGACTTGCGCGGCCCCGGGGGGAAGGATGTCTTCGCCCGAGCTCCGGGAGACTTCGGCGCGGATGCTGAGGGTTACCGGGGGTTGGTGGCCTAGGAATGTTCCTATCCCCCACGCGGCTGGCAAAGACTTTTTTACATCTCGCATGGTTCGTGAATGGAGAGTGTTTCCTTACGGGCGGAATATTGCTGCTGTTGTGTCGGCAGTGATGGACAAGGATCGCCAGGGAGCTGCACAAAAGCGCCAGGCAGTTGTCAGGCTTCATGAAGCCAGGCCAAAGAGGCAGCGGGGGGCTGCGAAGGCTGCGGCCCCTGGCAGAGGCAAGCCGCCGCTGGCGGCGAAGTCGGGCGTCCCTGCATCTAGCAAGGCGCCGGAGACAGCGGCAGGCGCCGGTGGTTCCAAATCGACGAAGGCTGTGCCGCCGTCCAGCAGGGTGCCGGAGGTCACGAAGGCGGCCCAAGTGTTGCCGTCGTCGGGCAAGCGCGTCGCCGACTTCGCCACCGATATTAGTGTGGACGACTATCTTGGTGGTAAGCTGTTGGCTCGTTCTTTTTTTTTAATTCGTTGATACGTCGCAGGGTCGGACGAAGGCCAGGTTGCTATTGTTGCGCCTGCCACGGCGACCATGGCAGCTGCCGTAGTGCCGAAGGCGAAGGGCGGTGCTCTTAGTGCCGGAGGCGAGATGTCGGCACTCGCGGCTGTCAGGGATGAGGCGGGCGCTGTGTCCCGCCGGCTGAAGGAGGTGACGGAGGCACTAAGTCAGGTTCGTTGAGCTAGACTTCGTTTTTTTTGTCGGCTTTGCTGGGGCCGCGGTCTTACGTGTGTTCTGCAGGTGGCTGACTTCGACGACCGCACAGCGTCGGGGGCCCTCACGGAAGTTGTGTCTGCCGAAGTCGAGAGACTTCGGACGCAACATGCTGACGCCGTCCGTGAAAAATCGGCCGCCGACAGCAAGTGACGCAAGCTGGCGGACAAGGTGGCCGCGCTGGAGGGGAAGAAGACTGACCTCCGGCGCCAATTGGCGGGGGAGAGGAGGGAGACCAACGAGGCCCTCGCCAAGGCGTAGGCTGCGCAGGCGGAGGCTAATCTGGCACGGGTGGAGGGCAATCTTGCCAGGGAGCGCGCCGAGCAGCTGCAGGAGCGGCTCATCGCCCTGGAGAGCCGCGTGGAGAGGGCCGAGGCCGCGACGCGCGCGGAGGCCGAGCGGACGCGCAAACAGCTTATGGATTTGTACCATGAGCTGGGCGCGCGGACCGGTGACTTCGAAGTGCCGGAGCGAGAGCCCGGACTTCGCTGCCTGGAGTGGGTACAGGAGGAGTTGCAGGCACTCCCCACTATCGTGGAGGGGTTTATGTCGTATGCCTCCCTGGTCACCTGCGAGGGGGCGATGAACGCGCTCTCCCGCGAAGGGTGCCGGCACTTCGAGGTCTTCGACCAAGCTGATGAAGACTTTGAGAGAGATATCTACAAGGTTGAGGACCCCATAGTGAAGGAATCCGCCGGAGCCATCTACGACCGGATGTGGGGTCCGCACGGTCGCGAGGTGGTTAGGGAGCGGGCCGAGACGGCGAGGGCTCAGGTAACATTTGGCGTTTGTTTGGAGTTTGCTGGATGTGGGCTATGTGTGGTTTTGCTGAATTTGTGTGCTGTGTCTTAGGCGGCGTGTGGCGAGAGGGTGGATGACTTCGGGGCGTTGAACAGCGTGCTGCCTGACCCGGAGCCGATCCCGGCGGAGGCCGTGTCCGGGGCCGCCCTGGAGCCGCCCCTGGAGACTGCGGAAGGCGCTCCGGATGCGCCCACATCCGTTGCGGCCGGCGGAGACCTGCCCCCAGAGACCGCCGAAGGCGCGCCTGATGCCCCCGCAGCCGCTGCGCCGAGGGCTGAAGATCCTGCTACGGTGGAGGCGGATGCGACAGCGGAGGCGACGGCGGAGGCTCTTGCAGCGGCTGAGTCTTCGAAGGTGGCGTAGTGGGTGTGGATAGTTAGGGAATTTTGGATATGTTGCTGAATTTTGGTTGCTGCGCAGGTTCAAGATTTTGGGCCTGCGCACGCAACCGCCACTACTAATTTTTTGGCGGCTTCGACCGTGGATGGTGGTAATAAATGTGATGGGTCTGCATCTGAGTTTTCTGATTTTGCTGACTCTGGGAGCTCGGTTGAGTGGACTGAGGAGTCGTCGGAGGACTTGGACAACTTTGCGGCCTTGGATGTCGCAGCGGCGGAGGCTTCACCGCATGCTGCGGACACAGAAGATGTGCCTGGTCCGAGCACCGGGCGCCGGTGGCGAAGGGCGGTTGCGAAGTGTAGGGTGAGTGGGGCGGAGGGAGGTCGGCTTCGTGTGAGTAGGGCTGGCCGGCAGGAACTGTTGTCTTTGCCGGCCGCCGTGAGCACAGGTGAAGGGGAATTGTGAAGTCTTTTTGCGGGTGAGGAGCTTAGGATAATGTTATTTAATTATAGGGAGATGGGAATTATTCCTAAGGTTGAGCCGATGTAGAGTGTGGTGCCCTCGCTTGTACATGTGTAAAGGCTTGTATGATGAGGTTGTGTGCCCCGCACACTTGGCTATGCTTGCGAAGGCGTTATGTACTTGGTCTGGTGTGTTTTGTTATGCTGTGCTGGTCCGGCTGCACCCTTAGGCGACTTATGCACGGATAGTCTTCGCGGTAGACTTCGGTTTTTCGCACTTGTTGTGCTAGTCCGGCTGCACCCTTAGGCGACTTTTGCACGGATAGTCTTCGCGGTAGACTTCGGTTTTTCGCACTTGTTGTGCTAGTCCGGCTGCACCCTTAGGCGACTTCTGCACGGATAGTCTTCGCGGTAGACTTCGGTTTTTCGCACTTGTTGTGCTGGTCCGGCTGCACCCTTAGGCGACTTCTGCACGGATAGTCTTCGCGGTAGACTTCGGTTTTTCGCACTTGTTGTGCTGGTCCGACTGCACCCTTAGGCGACTTCTGCACGGATAGTCTTCGCGGTAGACTTCGGTTTTTTCGCACTTGTTGTGCTGGTCCGGCTGCACCCTTAGGCGACTTCTGCGCGGATTTGTCGCACGCGAGGGTGGCTAGCGCTGAGCCTCGCGGTGACCTCGTATTGGTCGAATGTCGAAGACCGTCGTCGCAGTCTTTTTTCGACGCATGTTTTTGCGGGGGATTTTTCACACATATATTACATGGCTCCGCCTCGTTAAAAACCTCACCCCCCGGGAGGAAAAGAGTGCGGACCAGAATAAGATTGTTTTTGCGAATTACAAGGGCGAATCAGCCCTGATGAGTCAAACAAAAAATTTGCGGAGGTTGTCGATGTTCCAGGAGTGCTCCAGGTCTTCGTCGTTTGGCGTTGTGAGCCTGTAAGTGCTGGGGGAAGCTTTCGTCTTGACTATAAAGGGGCCCTCCCACTTGGGCTCCAGCTTGCCCCTGGACTCTGTCCGAGCTGTTCGGACGAGTACGAGGTCCCCTTCGCTGAATTCCCTCGGGATGACTGTGTGGTCGCGCCATGCTTTTGTCTGGGCTTGGTATTTGTTTAGGGCCTGTAGAGCGAAGACTCGGTCTCCGTCAATGAGATCCTTTGAAGTTGGCTCGTCCACGTCGGGGACGGCTGAGGGAACTGTTCGCGGGGACCCATGTTTTATTTCTTGTGGGGTCATGGCCTCCGATCCGTATAGAAGGCGGAAAGGAGTAAACCCGGTCGCCCTGCACTCAGTCATGTTTAGTGCCCAGACCGCCTCGGGTAACAAATCGGTCCATCTGCCCTTTTTTTCATCGAGGAGCATCTTTTTGACAGCTGTGAAGATTTTTCCATTGGCGCGCTCCACAACTCCGTTGGACTGCGGATGATAGACTGAGGCGAAGGCAAGCTTGGTGCCAATGGAGAAGCAAAAATCCTTGAAGTCTTGGCTGTCAAACTGCTTGCCGTTGTCAACTGTTAGTTCGGACGGTACTCCAAAGCGGCAAACAATGTTTTGCCAAAAGAATCTTTGGGCAGTTTTTGATGTTATTGTGGAAACAGCCCTTGCTTCGATCCATTTGGTGAAGTACTCGACAGCGACGAAGGCGAACTTAAGGTTCCCCTGAGCGGTGGGCAGGGGCCCGACAATGTCCAGGCCCCAGCGCTGGAGAGGCCATGTGTGGGCGATCAGCTTTGTATACTGCAAGGGGCTGCCTGACCGAGGAGAGAACTTCTGGCAGGCTTCACAGGATCTTGTGACCCGAATTGCGGCGCAGATCATTGCGGGCCAGTAAAAGCCTTGGCGGATCACCTTAGCAGCTAGGGCCCTTGGCCCTGCGTGTGAGCCGCACGTGCCACTGTGGACTTCGCGTAGGATCTGGATGCCTTCGGTTTCGGTGACGCACTTAAGCATTGGCTGACTGACCCCTTTCTTGTAGAGTTGGCCTTCAATCAGTGCGAAGTCTCGGCTTCGATGTCTGAGGCGCTTGGCCTCACTGATGTCGGTTGGATGATAGTACCCCTGTAGGAACAAGGTTATTGGTGCCCGCCAGTCTTCGTTCATGATAAGGTTGACTATGCAGTGGCCCTCGCTGTCATTAGTTATTTGGAGCCCTTCGGGGCTCTGGACAGCTGGCGTGCCGATGACATGAAAGAACACGTCGGAGGGCAAGGACTCGCCCCTGGCGGCGGCCTTGGCCAATGCGTCGGCCTCTTCATTCTTGGCCCGATCCACATGCTGCAAGGTGAATCCCTTGAATTGTCTCTCGAGGCTTCGGATGGCCGCGAGGTATTGCATAAGCGCGGGGTCCTTTGCTGCATAGTCTTTCTCGACTTGGCCGGCAACTACCTTGGAGTCTGTTTTGATGATGCAGGTGGAGACTCCGAGGGCCCTTAGCTTGCGGAGGCCGAGGATGACTGCTTCGTATTCTGCTATATTATTTGTGCATCTGTCGGAGTCCAGAGCGAAGCTGAGGCGTGCTGCATATCTGTGCTTGACCCCGACTGATGAGGTGATGACTGCAGCGGCGCCTGCCCCCGCATGGCACCATGCGCCGTCGCAATGGATCGTCCAAACCTTCTCTGCGGATGGGTCTGGCTGTGTTGTTGGCCCAGTCCAGTCGACGACGAAGTCTGCCAGGACTTGTGACTTGATGGCTGTCCTAGGCTCGAAGCTGATGTGGTAGCCGGAGAGTTCGGCCGCCCACTTGGCAATCTCACCGATGCCTCCGGGTTTCTGAATAATTCGCCGAGTCCCCTGTCTGAGGTGACTCGGACCTTGAATGCTTCGAAGTAATGGCGCAATTTGTGCGAAGACATGACGACTGCGTAGGCAATCTTCTCCAGCTCTGTCATGTTGCACTTGGACGGTGTCAGCACTTCGGAGACATAGTAAACGGGGCACTGCCTGACCACGCCCTCAACTGTCTGCTCCTGCACTAGTGCCGCGCTGACCGCATGCGGCGAAGCCGCGACGTAGAGCAATAGGGGGAGCGAGGAGTCAGGGCTTGTAAGGACGACCAACTCTGTCAGGTACTGTTTTAATGAGGCGAAGGCCGCCGCCTGCTCTGGTCCCCAGGCGAAGTCTTTTGCACCACGGAGTGTTTTGAGGAAGGGGAGACTTCGCTCGGCGGACCTGGAGATGAATCTGTTGAGAGCGGCCAACCTGCCTGTCAGGCGCTGGACGTCTCTGGCGAACTGCGGAGGCGTCATGTTTATGATGGCCTGAATCTTGGTTGGGTTGGCCTCGATGCCGCGGTGTGATACCAGGTAGCCCAATATTTTGCCTTGGCGAACGCCGAAGACGCACTTTTCTGGGTTTAGGCGGAGTCGTGCGTCTCGCATGTTCGCGAATGTCTCGGCGAGGTCGGCGAGATGGTCCTCCTTGCTCTTGCTGGCGACGACAATGTCGTCCACATATGTGAATATATTTCTGCCAACTTTCCCTTCGAGCACTGTTTTGGTAAGCCTGGAGAAGGTGGACCCGGCGTTCTTGAGTCCCTCCGGCATTCTGATGAAGCAATATGTGCCGAAGGGTGTTATAAAGCTGGTGCTAGCCTGTCTTACTCTTTCATGTATATCTGGTGGTAACCGGAGAAGCAGTCGAGGAGAGACATGACCTCGCATCCGGCCGCGCTATCGACTATTTTGTCGATCCGTGGCAACGGGAAATTGTCCTTTGGGCAGGCCTTGTTGAGACTGGTGAAGTCGATGCACATTCGCCACTTCCCGCTTTTTTCTGTACCATTACAACATTGGAGAGCCACGTGGGATAAGCCATCGGCTCGATGAATTTGGCTTCGAGGAGGTGGTCCACCTCCGCCTTGGCGGCCCCTGTCTTCTCATCGGACATTTTGCGAAGTCTCTGCTTTTTTGGTCGCACCGAAGGGTCAATTCGCAAGATGTGCTCAATTATGGATCGGCTGACTCTGACCAGATCGAGGGCAGACTAGGCGAAGACATCTTTATTCTTGGACAGGCAGCAGAGGAGCTTCTCCTCTTCATGCGAAGTGAGGTCTTCGCAGATAGTGACTGTCTGCTTGGGCGTGGCCTGATCGAGGGGGACAGTCTTGGTCCCGTCGTTGCTCTGCAGCTGTGCCTTGTCGTGCTGCTTATTGGTTGGGCTGGCGGGCGCGGGGACCTCGCGCTGGGCCGAGAGGCAGTGCACGTTTCTCTGAGCGGGCACGAAGTCCCGCTCTATGTTAAGCGCAGTCTGTTGATTGCCGTAGACCGTAATGACGCCTAACGGACCTGGTATCTTCATACACAGGTACAGTCCGTGAATGGCTGCTTCGAACTTATTGATGGAGCCCCGGCCCATGATGGCATTGTATGGATATACCATATCCACGATATCAAAGGTTACTTGCTCGCTTCGGGCATTGGGTGCTACACCGAAGGAGAGAGGCAGCTCTATTTTGCCGATAGGAAAGGTGCCCTTGCCGCCGAAGCCATACAACGGGTTGTCCGAAGGCTTGAGCAGGCTGTGGCTTATGCCCATGCGATCGAAGGCGTGGAGCAAGATGATGTCTGCCTGACTGCCATTGTCAACTAGGACTTTGTGCAGGTCCCAGCCTGCCACGCTGCAATTGATAACCATGGCGTCGCAGTGGGGGGCGTTGCATAGGTCGACGTCTCGTGCGTCGAAGGTTAATGGTATGTGGGACCACTTTGTCTGCACGACTGGGCCAGTGACGGCGACGTGGTTGATGCTGCGGTAGTGGTCCCGCTTCTGCCGCTTTGTGTCGAAGTCAGTGCTGGACCCCCCAGTTATCATGTGAATGACTCCGCGATATGGCTGATCGGCGAAGTCTTCCTGCTTTGGAGCATGGGGGATGTTTTGATGTTGCTGGTGTGGTGGTGGGGGTGGGGGAGGTACGATTTGTACATCCGGATGGTGTTGGTAAGCGTGGTGCGGTGGATGCGGGGCGGGGGCGTGGATATATGGTGGAGGGGGTTGCTGGTAAGTGTGTGCGACAACTCTGGGGTTGTCGGCTGGTTGCGCCCGTGCCATCCTGTCTCTGGTGGCCTTCGTTTCTAGGCAGTCTTTCGTTTGGTGGGCGCAGTCTTCGCCGTGGAAGAGGCAGTAGAATCGGCGCGGCGGCTGCGCACGCCCCCGACCCCTACCGCGAGTTCCATTTCCGCGGCCCTGGGGGGGATACTCCTGGCGACGAGGGGCGTCAGCAGCGGGGAGCTGGTTGGCGATGTTGTGCACTTGCTGTTGATTGCGGCCGTCTCGACCGGAGTCCGGCTGCGGAGTCCTCGTCCACGTGCGGCTGGACTGTGGAGCATCTTTTGGCTTCCTTTGGGACTCAACCTTGCGCTGGTGGAGCTCTTCGGATTTGGCGTACTTTTCAAACAGCTGATATAATTCCTGGAGGTTCTTGGGCGGATCTCTGATGTAGTGGCTGTAAAGGACGCTGTCGCGAAGGCCACTGATAGCGTAGTGGATAGCGATCTTGTCATCGACTGAGGGCAGCTGTGACTTGAGTGTTAAAAATTTGCGGTAATACTCCCGCAGAGTCTCCTTTTCCAGCTGCTTGCAGAGCGAGAGTTCGGCCAAGGCGTCGGTGTCTGGGCGGTACCCTTGGAAGTTGAGCAGGAACTTGTCCCGGAGGCTTCTCCAGGAATCAATGGACAGCGGAGGCAACCTGGTGAACCAGGTGAGAGCTGGGCCCTCTAGGGCGATGATGAAAGACTTCGCCATTGTGGCGTCGTCCCCTCCGGAAGATGCAACAGCGACCTGATAACTCATTATGTATTGCACCGGGTCGGTGCTGCCGTTGTACTTGGGATAGGTCCCTGCCCGGAAGTTAGCTGGCCAAGGCGTCACTTGCAGGTGTGGCGCCAGGGGACTTCCCTCGTCGAGATAGTTGACCCCTTGGAATGGCGCGGCGTGCGGGAATGTGTGGTCGCGCTGGGGGAAACGCGGGTCTTCCGGTTGTGCGCGGTGTTGCAGGGGTGGCCCATGCTGCAGGCCGAGGTGGCCTTCGCGCTGCATTAGCACGATCTCCCGCTCGAGGTCCTGGGCCTTCTGCTCTTCGTCGCGTATCATTTGCCGCACTTTGGCTAGTGCGGACACGGGCTAGCGCTTGGCCTCCAGTATCTCCTTCTGCCTCTGGAGATTGCGGTTCTTGAGGCGCAGGGCGCGCAGCTGTAGCTGTTCTTCCGCTGAGACGCCGAGGACTTCACCATCCTCGGTGAGGTCCGCGCCCTCCAGTGGGGCGAAGCCTGAGGGTGGCTGCGATTGTCCTTCAGGGCCGCAGGTGCGGAGAGTGTCGTCTTCGCAGGTGCGGGGAACGTTGTCTTCAGTGGCCTCTTGGTGGGTGGATTGGGTGAGGGCGAGGGCCTTGCCCTTTCTTGCGGCGAGCAGTGCTGCCTTCGCAGCCTCGTCAGCCTTCGGGTTAGCTCTCTTGGGTGCCATCGCGGGTGGTTTTCTCGTAGCACGAACGGTGGGCGCCAAATGTTGGAACTTGCTCTCAGTTGCAAGGGGATCCAACAAGGGTGAACAATGATGTTAACAGGGTTCTCGCGCGTGTGGGCAATAGCTCTGTTAATTTGGCCTCTCATGGGCACTGTGCGGGGGTATTTATAGGTATCTGAGAGCCCAGCGCCTTGTGTTAAGGACGCATGTGCCCTCAGCCACCTAGGTTATCCCCAGAATATTCCCATAAAGCGGGGTTACAGACTGTAATTACAGGAATGCCTTTACAAATTAGGCCCGTAACACGCGGCGGCCACGCAGGGCCCGTTACAATGGGCCGGATCACACGTGGGCCTCTGAGCTGGACGAGGCCGCACGGTGGGATGACGACGTCACAGGCCTTCGTCTGGTGCCGAATAAAGCGAAGGGTGTCCCTGCCCGTTTTGTCTCCGTCGGACCAGCGACTGCGGCGAAGGCCTCGAGCGAAGGGTGGCGTCTTTGCCTTCGCCCCAACAAAGAGTCAAAAACCACTAATTAATACCTATTTGCCCTTCGGGCTCTGCGCTTTTCTCAGCGCCCTCTGCTACTTTTCTAGCATCATGGATGCCTTTTTCGCTTTTTTGAATAATTTCTTGGGCCATTTCCCGGCCACCATTGTCCGAGACGTCGGTGAAAAATTTTCCACCGACCAGGCTTGCTTCGGCCGAGGGGTCTTTTATATCTTCGGAGGATAAGGCAGTTTCGAATTGTGCCAAAAATTTCACATGCTCACAGCCTTTCCTCTCCAAAATAGTAGCAATCCCCCTGGCACCCAAAAAGGCACATATGTCTCCGCGGCTATTCAAAATTTCCTCAAAGGCCTCAGCTTCGTGACTAATCCATTCAATCGGGCCTTCGGGGTTGTCCCTTGTGAAGTTTTCTTTGCTCGAGAATGCGCCAACACTGGCGAAGCTGGATTTTATTTTCTTAGCACATTCTATAGATTTGTCATAGCACCTTTTCTTGGATGCACGAAGCTCTTCAACGTTTCTTTCTAAATGATTTGCCCACTGATCACTAAGTTCTCATTTCGTCTCTTCAAGTGTGCGTTCTTCTTTAGCTCTGGCTAGCTGTTTCCGAAGATCCTCAATTTCGCGCTTTTGAGCCTCAGCTTGAGCTTTAGAAGTAGCTTCGTCTTCCTTTATCCTATCCACCAATGTAAGCAGAATTTTATCTTTTTCCAAAGCTTCGTTCCTCAGCTTAATAACCTCTGTTCGTAGGTTGTTGAAAGCGATATTATAGCTCTCGTCTTCGGCATTCTTTTGCGCTCTCAAAGCGTTGCTAAGAATTAAACCCTATATGAAAAGAATTAGTATAAGAATAAAAGGATAATTCAAAATTTATAAGCTTCCAAATATACAATTTTCTTACCTTCAGACTATTATATGCGAGGCTATCTGCAAGATCGTCCTTCATCATCGCGCAGAGGCTAGCTTCAAGCTTCGGGAACCCCATACTTCTAGCCATCTCCTGGCAGACAAATAATTCTTTGTTGTCTGGGAGGCAGTATAAGAAGTCATCTTCGTCTGTGCCATTGAATACTAAGGCCCCCTTTGGATACTTCAGTTCTCGGGCATAGTGATTAGCTTCAAAAATCTCTTCTTCAGATAATCTTTTCCCGAAGCATGTCGTACAATATAATCGAGGGCTTTGGAGGATGCTTCGGGGGCAGCAGCACCAGTTTCTTCAACCAAAATTGGCTCTGATATTTTTGTTTCTTCAGCTTCCAAGGATTTCACCTTGGCGGCTCTGAAGGCCCAGCTTCAGTTTCTGCCTAGTTCTTTGAAGCTTCGGCAGCAAAGGTTTCAGTGTGCACTTCAGAAGTTTCAACAATTTTCTTCGGAGTCATACTTGAAGACTTAATTGTCTCCAAAACATCCAGCACATTAACCATCCTTTTTCTTTTGGGGGTCACTGCTGGACCATTTTGGCTTTTTGCTGCCTCAATTTTTGCTAAAGGACATAAAATTTCATGTGTCCTTGTTTCCGTAGCCTCCAGTCCTTCTATTTTCTTCATTTCCGGTATTATAATTGGCACTTCAACATTCGGTAGGAGAGTAGGCTCCTTGGCTTCGGTGGCCGCAGAGGTTTCACCGACATATTCAGGCACTGTGGCCAGTTCAATATAGCGTGGCCGGTGTGTGAGAACCTTGACCCTTTTTCTCTTCGGCGCCGGCTCGCTAGGAGCGGCCGAAGCAACTTCCTTCGCAGAAGGTGTATTCTTTCTTTTTTGACCCCGCGTTGGATAGCGATAGTCAGGGTAGACAAACCCAATTGCATCAAATACTCGATTGAGTCTCTTCTTCTTTCGGCCTCTGAAGGCTGCTGATAGTGCAGTGTCTTCGGCTTTTGAGTATAATCCAAGCAATTCATCGCTTATGGCCTCAATACTTTTCAACCAGTCATCATCTGGCTCAACGAACTTATCTCCGTACTTGAATGTGTATTTTAGCCTAACTAGTCCACCTTCGTCAGGTTCCTTGACGGTTTCCTTCGGCATTTCCCAGTTATCTGCAAGTGGCCATAGTCTGAAGGCAATGTGTTCTTGCATTAAATCCCTTGTCCCAATAAAAGAGCACACTGCGCCGAAGGCTCTTTGGCATTCTTTGGCTGTTTCATCCATCTCCACCTTCGGCCTCCGAAGGCCGAAGCGTTGCCAAATAGGGCGCTTAATGATACCTTTAATATCTTCCCGAGTTTTTAAATTATTCTGCACATAAAACCATTCTGTCATCCAGTTGCCGAGCCATCTTTTCCGAAAGGTTGGCACGGGACAGATTGACCCAAATCGGGCGCCGAAGCTGTAGCAGCCAAAATTGTTGTGATACTGCTCTTTACCCCAAGGTTTCGTCTCGTACAATAACTCATGTATATTGCAGAAACTTTTTGCATTTGGTTCTAAACCTTGGCTCCTCACGGCCCAGACGAAAATGCCCATTCTTATGATTGATTCGGGAGTAAGTTGGTGAAAGTAGACTTCAAATATCTTCAGTACTTCCACGACAAAATTGCTCAAGGGAAATCGCAGTCCAGCCTTCAAGAAGCTTCGGAAGATTACGACTTCATTCTCTTCGGGAGTAGGCACAGTCTTCTCCCCATCATCTTCCCTCACAATAGACATGTCTCAAAAATACCTTCCCTTCATGGTATCAAGATGACTCTGTTTAATGCTTGATTTTCCGAAAACTGTGTGACTTGGTCGCCACGGTCAATCTTCGGAGTCTTCACCCCCACTTTCTACATCATAACTGTCACTGTCACCAGTATCTTCAGATAAACCCTCCAAGGTCTCCCTAGTGATCTTCTCCGTATTGATCTTTGCTATTGACTGAAGAAATGCGAGATGCATCTCCTCAGAAAGGCTCAGCTTTGATTCAGCAACAGCTTTCTTATCTTCAGACATCTTCGCAAACGCTAAGAAAGTGCTCCCAGAACCGAAGCTTAAAAGTCTAAAAAAGCCATGCAATAGTTGTTGCGCACAGGCTAAAAGTCGGGTGAGCAAGAGCAGATGGCAAGAGAGCGTGCCAAATAAAATCGTGTTGAGCTTTTATTTATACACCCAGTGCATCGAAAACTGGAGGGTCCCACTTGTCAAAGACTGTTGCTATTCTAGCAAAGGGAAGGTGTTTTTTCGGACCTTCGGCTTAAAGCCTTCGTCCATGTCGCAATATGAATTTATCATTCCAGCAAAATTAATATTGCGAGGGGCTACTGTTGGGGGCCTTCGGCTTCCGAAGGTCCTCAAAAACATGATTTGACAATGTTTTCCAAGTGAATATGAGAACAGGTATCTTCGGACGTCAGATTATGGGTATACAAGTGTCTGGTCAAGACGAAGCTTGAGTGGGATGGAAGGCGATCATGACGAAGGATAAGATGATCACGAAGCTATGCGCAGAAAAGCTTCGGCATGACGGCAGAAAAGAGGAACCGACTTAAAGATGAAAAGCCAAATTAGACCTCGAAGAATTATTATAGAGTTATTGATAAATGTAAAGGGCATTAATGTAATTCTACACGGGCTGCGTCCAGCGCCTATAAATAGATGAACAGTACTCCCGTACTGTTCAGGCTGACTTGACATTTGCTTTTTACATCACGCTTGTACCTTTGCTTTTCGTCAATTCGAAGGTACATTTATAATTTGTTATTACAAATATGATTATGCAAATAAAAATGAGTTGATGATAATATCTGTATTATTATTCGTATTTCATGTATGAATTCTTTCTTATCATCTATCGAGCTTGCGAAGGGTTTTCCTTCATAACCTTCATCCGGAATTCATTATATCTGAAGGGACATAATGTTTTGAAGGACGAAGGACTTTAACATTTAACACTTTTTATGTTGCCTTGTTCTTAACTCTTAGCATTTGAGAACAAGTCCCCAACATGAGGTGAGGTGTACGAGCCTCTGGTCGATGATCAATGGCCACACAACCCCCATTTTTGTCGAAAATAGCCATGAACGACCATTTTCAATGACACTGAAGGCTAACACCTACGGATTTTTGACCAAGAAATGGTCTCCACCATAAATCCAAGAATGTGATCTATGGCAAGGAAACATATGTGGGGTGAGGTGTATGGGCCTCTGGCCAATGATCAATGGCCACACAATGCCCATTTTTGTCGAAAATAGTGATCAACGACCATTTTCAACAATACCGAAGGCTAACACGTATGGATTTCCGACCAAGAAATGGTCTCCACTAGAAATCCGATAATGTGATCTATGGCAAGTAAACATATGTGAGGTGAGGTGTACGAGCCTCTTGTCGATGATCAATGGCCACACAACCCCCATTTTTGTCAAAAATAGCCATGAACGACCATTTTCAATAATACTGAAGGCTAACACCTACGGATTTTTGACCAAGAAATGGTCTCCACCATAAATCCAAGAATGTGATCTATGGCAAGTAAACATATGTGCAGTGAGGTGTATGAGCCTCTGGTCGAATATCAATGGCCACACAACCCCCATTTTTGTCGAAAATAGCAATGAACGACCATTTTCAATATTACCGAAGGCTAACACATTCGGATTTTTGACCAAGAAATGGTCTCCACCAGAAATCAAAGAATGTGATCTATGGCAAGAAAACATATGTGGGGTGAGGTTTACGAGCCTCTGGTCGATGATCAATGGCCACACAACCCCCATTTTTGTCGAAAATATCCATGAATGACCATTTTCAATAATACCGAAGGCTAACACGTACGGATTTTTGACCAAGAAATGGTCTCCACCAAAAATCCAAGAATGTGATCTATGGCAAGGAAACATATGTGGGGTGAGGTGTACGAACCTCTGGTCGATGATAAATGGACACACAACCCCCATTTTAGTCAAAAATAGACATGAATGACCATTTTTCAATAATACCAAAGGCTAACACTAACGGATTTCTTGACCAAGAAATGGTCCCCACCAGAAATCCAAAAATGTGATCTATGGCAAGAAAACATATGTGGGGTGAAGTGTACGAGCCTCTGGTCGATGATCAATGGCCACACAACCCCCATTTTTGTCGAAAATAGCCATGAACGACCATTTTCAATGACACTGAAGGCTAACACCTAAGGATTTTTGACCAAGAAATGGTCTCCACCATAAATCCAATAATGTGATCTATGGCAAGGAAACATATGTGTAGTGAGGTGTATGAGCCTCTGGTCAAAGATCAATGGCCACACAACCCCGATTTTTGTCAAAAATAGCCATGAATGAGCATTTTCAATAATACCGAAGGCTAACACATTCGGAATTTTGCCCAAGAAATGGTCTCCACCGGAAATCCAAGAATGTGATCTATGACAAGGAAACATATGCGGGGTGAGGTGTACGAGCCTCTGGTCGATGATCAATGGCCACACAACCCCCATTTTTGTCGAAAATAGCCATGAACCACCATTTTCGATGACACTGAAGGCTAGCACCGATGGATTTTTGACCAAGAAATGGTCTCCACCAGAAATCCAAGAATGTGATCTATGGCAAGGAAACATATGTGGGGTGAGGTGTATGAGCCTCTGGTTGAATATCAATGGCCACACAAGCCCCATTTTTGTCAAAAATAGCCATGAACGACCATTTTCAATAGTACCAAAGGCTAACACATTCGTTTTTTGACCAAGAAATGGTCTCCACCAGAAGTCAAAGAATGTGATCTACGGCAAGGAAACATATGTGGGGTGAGGATTACGATCCTCTGGTCGATGATCAATGGCCACACAACCCCATTTTTGTCGAAAATAGCCATGAATGACCATTTTCAATAGTACCAAAGGCTGACACGTACGGATTTTTGACCAAGAAATGGTCTCCACCAGAAATCCAAGAATGTGATCTATGGCAAGGAAACATATGTGAGGTGAGGTGTATGAGCCCCGGGTCGATGATAAATGGCCACACAACCCCCATTTTAGTCGAAAATAGCCATGAACGACCATTTTCAATAATACCGAAGGCTAAGACCAACGGATTTTTGACCAAGAAATGGTCTCCACCACAAATCAAAGAATGTGATCTATGGCAAGAAAACTTATGTGGGGTGAAGTGTACGAGCCTCTGCTCGATGATCAATGGCCACAAAACCCCCATTTTTTGTCAAAAATAGCCATGAACTACTATTTTCAATGACACTGAAGGCTAACACCTACGAATTTTTGACCAAGAAATGGTCTCCACCATAAATCCAAGAATGTGATCTATGGGAAGGAAACATATGTGTAGTGGGGTGTATGAGCCTTTGGTCGAAGATCAATGGCCACACAACCCTCATTTTTGTCGAAAATAGCGATGAATGACCATTTTCAATAATACCGAAGGCTAACACATTCGGATTTTTGCCCTAGAAATGGTCTCCACCAGAAATCCAAGAATGTGATCTATGGCAAGGAAACATATGTGGGGTGAGGTGTACGAGCCTCTGGTCGATGATCAATTGCCACACATCCCCCATTTTGTCGAAAATAGCCATGAACGACCATTTTCAATAATACCGAAGGCTAACACGTACGAATTTTTGACCAAGAAATGGTCTCCACCAGAAATCCAAGAATGTGTTCTATGGCAAGGAAACATATGTAGGGTGAGGTGTACGAGCCTCTGGTCGATGATAAATGGCCACACAACCCCCATTTTTGATGAAAATAGCCATGAACGACCATTTTCAATAATACCGAAGTCTAACGCCTACGGATTTTTGACCAAGAAATGGTCTCCACCAGTAATCCAAGAATGTGATCTATGGCAAGGAAACATATGTGGGGTGAGGTGTATGAGCCTCTGGTCGATGATCAATGGCCACACAACCCCTGTTTTTGTCGAAAATAGCCATGAACAACCATTTTCAATAATACCGAAGGCTAACACCTACGGATTTTTGACCAAGAAATGGTCTCCACCAGAAATCCAAGAATATGATCTATGGCAAGGAAACATATGTGGGGTGAGGTGTACGAGCCTCTGGTCAATGATCAATGGCCACACAACCCCAATTTTTGTCGAAAATAGCCATGAACGACCATTTTCAATGACACAGAAGGCTAACACCTATGAATTTTTGACCAAGAAATGGTCTCCACCATAAATACAAGAATGTGATCTATGGCTAGGAAACATATGTGTAGTGAGGTGTATGAGCCTCTAGTCGAATATCAATGGCCACACAACCCCCATTTTTGTCGAAAATAGCCATAAACGACCATTTTCAATACTACCAAAGGCTAACACATTCGGAGTTTTTGACCAAGAAATGGTCTCCACCAGAAATCAAAGAATGTGATCTATGGCAAAGAAACATATGTGGGGTGAGGTTTACGAGCCTCTGGTCGATGATCAATGGCTACACAACCCCCATTTTTTGTCGAAAATAGCCATGAACGACCATTTTCAATAGTACCGAAGGCTAACACATTCGGATTTTTGACCAAGAAATGGTCTCCACCAGAAATCATAGAATGTGATCTATGGCAAAGAAACTTGTGGGGTGAGGTTTACGATCCTCTGATAGATGATTAATGGCCACACAACCCCCATTTTTGTCGAAAATACCATGAATGACCATTTTCAATAATACCGAAGGCTAACACGTATGGATTTTTGACCAAGAATTGGTCTCCACCAGAAATCCAAGAATGTGATCTATGGCAAGGAAACATATATGGGGCGAGGTGTACGAGCCTCTGGTCGATGATAAATGGCCACACAACCCCCATTTTAGTCGAAAATGCTATGAACGACCATTTTCAATAATACCGAAGGCTAACACCAACAGATTTTTAACCAAGAAATGGTCTC
Source organism: Zea luxurians (assembly GCA_029449295.1). Lineage (NCBI taxonomy): Eukaryota > Viridiplantae > Streptophyta > Magnoliopsida > Poales > Poaceae > Zea > Zea luxurians. Next base: position 129,027 of record JAOPSE010001109.1, read on the forward strand.
CACCAGAAATCCAAGAATGTTATCTATGGCAAGAAAACATATGTGGAGTGAAGTGTACGAAGCTCTGGTTGATGATCAATGGCCACACAACCACCTTTTTTGTCGAAAATAGCCATGAACGACCATTTTCAATGACACTAACGGCTAACACCTACGGATTTTTGACCAAGAAATGGTCTCCACCATAAATTCAAGAATGTGATCTATGGCAAGGAAACATATGTGTAGTGGGATGTATGAGCCTCTGGTCGAAGATGAATGGCCACACAACCCCCATTTTTGTCGAAAATAGCCATGAATGACCATTTTCAATAATACCGAAGGCTAACACATTCGGATTTTTGCCTAAGAAATGGTCTCCACCAGAAATTCCAGAATGTGATCTATGGCAAGGAAACATATGTGGGGTGAGGTGTACGAGCATCAGGTCGATGATCAATAGCCACACAACCCCCATTTTGTCGAAAATATCCATGAACGACCTTTTCAATAATACTGAAGGCTAACACATACAAATTTTTGACCAAAAAATGGTCTCCACCAGAAATCCAAGAATGTGATCTATGGCAAGGAAACATATGTGGGGTGAGGTGTACGAGCCTCGGGTCGATGATAAATGGCCACACAACCCCCATTTTTGATGAAAATAGTCATGAACGGCCATTTTCAATAATACCGAAGGCTAAGACCTATGGATTTTTTACCAAGAAATGGTCTCCACCAGAAATCCAAGAATGTGATCTATGGCAAGAAAACATATGTGGGGTGAAGTGTACGAGCCTCTGCTCGATGATCAATTGCCACAAAACCCCCATTTTTGTCGAAAATAGCCATGAACGACTATTTTCAATGACACTGAAGGCTAACACCTACGAATTTTTGACCAAGAAATGGTCTCCACCATAAATCCAAGAATGTGATCTATGGGAAGGAAACATATGTGTAGTGGGGTGTATGAGCCTTTGGTCGAAGATCAATGGCCACACAACCCCCATTTTTGTCGAAAATAGCGATGAATGACCATTTTCAATAATACCGAAGGCTAACACATTCGGATTTTTGCCCTAGAAATGGTCTCCACCAGAAATCCAAGAATGTGATCTATGGCAAGGAAACATATGTGGGGTGAGGTGTACGAGCCTCGGGTCGATGATCAATTGCCACACATCCCCCATTTTGTCGAAAATAGCCATGAACGACCATTTTCAATAATACCGAAGGCTAATACGTATGAATTTTTGACCAAGAAATGGTCTCCACCAGAAATCCAAGAATGTGTTCTAAGGCAAGGAAACATATGTAGGGTGAGGTGTACGAGCCTCTGGTCGATGATAAATGGCCACACAACCCCCATTTTTGATGAAAATAGCCATGAACGACCATTTTCAATAATACCGAAGGCTAACGCCTACGGATTTTTGACCAAGAAATGGTCTCCACCAGTAATCCAAGAATGTGATCTATGGCAAGGAAACATATGTGGGGTGAGGTGTATGAGCCTCTGGTCGATGATCAATGGCCACACAACCCCCGTTTTGGTCGAAAATAGCCATGAACAACCATTTTCAATAATACCGAAGGCTAACACCTACGGATTTTTGACCAAGAAATGGTCTCCACCAGAAATCCAAGAATATGATCTATGGCAAGGAAACATATGTGGGATGAGGTGTACGAGCCTCTGGTCGATGATCAATGGCCACACAACCCCCATTTTTGTCGAAAATAGCGATGAATGACCATTTTTAATAATACTGAAGGCTAACACATTCGGATTTTTGCCCTAGAAATGGTCTCCACCAGAAATCCAAGAATATGATCTATGGCAAGGAAACATATGTGAGGTGAGGTGTACGAGCCTCTGGTCGATGATCAATTGCCACACATCCCCCATTTTGTCGAAAATAGCCATGAACGACCATTTTCAATAATACCGAAGGCTAACACGTACGAATTTTTGACCAAGAAATGGTCTCCACCAGAAATCCAAGAATGTGTTCTATGGCAAGGAAACATATGTAGGGTGAGGTGTACGAGCCTCTGGTCGATGATAAATGGGCACACAACCCCCATATTTTATGAAAATAGCCATGAACGACCATTTTCAATAATACCGAAGTCTAACGCCTACTGATTTTTGACCAAGAAATGGTCTCCACCAGTAATCCAAGAATGTGATCTATGGCAAGGAAACATATGTGGGGTGAGGTGTATGAGCCTCTGGTCGATGATCAATGGCCACACAACCCCCGTTTTTGTCGAAAATAGCCATGAACAACCATTTTCAATAATACCGAAGGCTAACACCTACGGATTTTTGACCAAGAAATGGTCTCCACCAGAAATCCAAGAATATGATCTATGGCAAGGAAGCATATGTGGGGTGAGGTGAACGAGCCTCTGGTCGATGATCAATGGCCACACAACCCCCATTTTTGTCGAAAATAGCCATGAACGACCATTTTCAATGACACAGAAGGCTAACACCTATGGATTTTTGACCAAGAAATGGTCTCCACCATAAATACAAGAATGTGATCTATGGCCAGGAAACATATGTGTAGTGAGGTGTATAGCCTCTAGTCGAATATCAATGGCCACACAACCCCCATTTTGTTCGAAAATAGCCATAAACGACCATTTTCAATAGTACCAAAGGCTAACACATTCGGAGTTTTTGACCAAGAAATGGTCTCCACCAGAAATCAAAGAATGTGATCTATGGCAAGGAAACATATGTGGGGTGAGGTTTACGAGCCTCTGGTCGATGATCAATGGCCACACAACCCCCATTTTTTGTCAAAAATAGCCATGAACGACCATTTTCAATAGTACCGAAGGCTAACACATTCGGATTTTTGACCAAGAAATGGTCTCCACCAGAAATCAAAGAATGTGATCTATGGCAAAGAAACATATGTGGGGTGAGGTTTACGATCCTCTGGTAGATGATTAATGGCCACACAACCCCCATTTTTGTCGAAAATACCATGAATGACCATTTTCAATAATACCGAAGGCTAACACGTATGGATTTTTGACCAAGAAATGGTCTCCACCAGAAATCCAAGAATGTGATCTATGGCAAGGAAACATATATGGGGTGAGGTGTACGAGCCTCTGGTCGATGATAAATGGCCACAAAACCCCCATTTTAGTCGAAACTGCCATGAACGACCATTTTCAATAATACCGAAGGCTAACACCAATGGATTTTTGACCAAGAAATGGTCTCCACCAGAAATCCAAGAATGTGATCTATGGCAAGAAAACATATGTGGAGTGAAGTGTACGAAGCTCTGGTTGATGATCAATGGCCACACAACCCCCTTTTTGTCGAAAATAGCCATGAACGACCATTTTCAATGACACTGAAGGCTAACACCTACGGATTTTTGACCAAGAAATGGTCTCCACCATAAATCCAAGAATGTGATCTATGGCAAGGAAACATATGTGTAGTGGGGTGTATGAGCCTCTGGTCGAAGATCAATGGCCACACAACCCCCATTTTTGTAGAAAATAGCCATGAATGACCATTTTCAATAATACCGAAGGCTAACACATTCGGATTTTTGCCCAAGAAATGGTCTCCACCAGAAATCCAAGAATGTGATCTATGGCAAGGAAACATATGTGGGGTGAGGTGTACGAGCCTCTGGTTGATGATCAATAGCCACACAACCCCCATTTTGTCGAAAATATCCACGGACGACCTTTTCAATAATACTGAAGGCTAACACGTACGAATTTTTGACCAAGAAATGGTCTCCACCAGAAATCCAAGAATGTGATCTATGGCAAGGAAACATATGTGGGGTGAGGTGTACGAGCCTCTGGTCGATGATAAATGGCCACACAACCCCCATTTTTGATGAAAATAGTCATGAACGACCATTTTCAATAATACCGAAGGCTAAGGCCTACGGATTTTTTACCAAGAAATGGTCTCCACCAGAAATCCAAGAATGTGATCAGTGACAAGGAAACATATGTGGGGTGAGGTGTATGAGCCTCTGGTCGATGATCAATGGCCACACAACCCCCATTTTTGTCAAAAATAGCCATGAACGACCATTTTCAATAATACCGAAGGCTAACACCTACGGATGTTTGACCAAGAAATGGTCTCCACCAAAAATCCAATAATGTGATTTATGGCAAGGAAACATATGTGGAGTCAGGTGTATGAGCCTCTGGTCGATGATCAATGGCACACAACCCCCATTTTTGTCGAAAATAGCCATGAACGGCCATTTTCAATAATACCAAAGGCTAACACCTACGGATTTTTGACAAAGAAATGGTCTCCACCATAAATCCAAGAATGTTATCTATGGCAAGGAAACATATGTATAGTGAGGTGTATGAGCCTCTGGTCGAATATCAATGGCCACACAACCCCCATTTTTGTCGAAAATAGCCATGAACGACCATTTTCAATAGTACCGAAGGCTAACACATTCGGATTTTTGACCAACAAATGGTCTCCACCAGAAATCAAAGAATGGGATCTATGGCAAGGAAACATATGTGGGGTGAGGTTGACGAGCCTCTGGTCGATGATCAATGGCCACACAACCCCCATTTTTGTCAAAAATAGCCATGAATGACCATTTTCAATAATACCGAAGGCTAACACGTACGGATTTTTGACCAAGAAATGGTCTCCACCAGAAATCAAAGAATGTGATCTATGGCAAGGAAACATATGTGGGGTGAGGTTTACGAGCCTCTGGTCGATGATCAATATCCACACAACCCCCATTTTTGTCGAAAATAGCCATGAACGACCATTTTCAATAGTACCGAAGGCTAACACATTCGGATTTTTGACCAAGAAATGGTCTACACCAGAAATCAAAGAATGTGATATATGGCAAGGAAACATATGTGGGGTGAGGTTTACGTTCCTCTGGTCAATGATCAATGGCCACACAACCCCCATTTTTGTCGAAAATACCATGAATGACCATTTTCAATAATACCGAAGGCTAACACGTACGGATTTTTGACCAAGAAATGGTCTCCACCAGAAATCCAAGAATGTGATCTATGGCAAGGAAACATATGTGGGGTGAGGTGTATGAGCCTCTGGTCAATGACAAATGGCCACACAACCCCCATTTTAGTCGAAAATAGCCATGAACGACCATTTTCAATAATACCGAAGGCTAACACCATCGGATTTTTGGCCAAGAAATAGTCTCCACCAGAAATCCAAGAATGTGATCTATGGCAAGAAAAAATATGTGGGTTGAAGTGTACGAGCCTCTGGTCGATGATCAATGGCCACACAACCCCCATTTTTGTCGAAAATAGCAATGAACGACCAATTTCAATGACACTGAAGGCTAACACCTACGGATTTTTGACCAAGAAATGGTCTCCACCATAAATCCAGGAATGTGATCTATGGCAAGGAAACATATGTGTAGTTGGGTGTATGAGCCTCTGGTCTAAGATAAATGGCCACACAACCCCCATTTTTCTCGAAAATAGCCATGAATGACCATTTTCAATAATACCGAAGGATAACACATTCAGATTTTTGCCCAAGAAATGGTCTCCACCAGAAATCCAAGAATGTGATCTATGGCAAGGAAACATATGTAGGGTGAGGTGTACGAGCCTCTGGTCGATGATCAATGGCCACACAACCCCCATTTTGTCGAAATAAGCCATGAACGACCATTTTCAATAATACTGAAGGCTAACACGTACGAATTTTTTACCAAGACATGGTCTCCACCAAAAATCCAAGAATGTGATCTATGGCAAGGAAACATATGTGGGGTGAGGTGTATGAGCCTCTGGTCGATGATACATGGCCACACAACCCCCATTTTTGATGAAAATAGCCATGAACGACCATTTTCAATAATACCGAAGGCTAAGACCTACGAAATTTTGACCAAGAAATGGTCTCCACCAGAAATCCAAGAATGTGACCTATGGCAAGGAAACATATATGGGGTGAGGTGTATGAGCATCTCGTTGATGATCAATGGCCACACAACCCCCATTTTTATCGAAAATAGCCATGAACGACCATTTTCAATAATACCGAAGGATAACACCTACGGATTTTTGACCAAGAAATGGTCTCCAGCAGAAATCCAAGAATGTGATCTATGGCAAGGAAACATATGTGCGGTGAGGTGTACGAGCCTCAGGTCGATGATCAATGGCCACACAACCCCCATTTTTGTCAAAAATAGCCATGAATGACTATTTTCAATGACACTGAAGACTAACACCTATGGATTTTTGACCAAGAAATGGTCACCACCATAAATCCAAGAATGTGATCTATGGCAAGGAAACATATGTGTAGTGAGGTGTATGAGCCTATAGTCGAATATCACTGGCCACACAACCCCATTTTTGTCGAAAATAGCCATGAACGACCATTTTCAATAGTACCGAAGGCTAACACATTCGGATTTTTGACCAATAAATGGTCTCCACCAGAAATCAAAGAATGTGATCTATGGCAAGGAAACATATGTGGGGTTAGGTTTACGAGCCTCTGGTTGATGATCAATGGCCACACAATCCGCTTTTTTGTCGAAAATAGCCATGAATGACCATTTTCAATAATAGCGAAGGCTAACACGTACGAATTTTTGACCAAGAAATGGTCTCCTCCAGAAATTCCAGAATGCGATCTATGGCAAGGAAACATATGTGGGGTGAGGTGTACGAGCCTCTGGTCGATGATAAATGGCCACACAACCCCCATTTTAGTCGAAAATAGCCATGAACGACCATTTTCAATAATACCGATGGCTAACTCCAACGGATTTTTGACAAGGAAATGGTCTCTACCAGAAATCCAAGAATGTGATCTATTGCAAGGAAACATATGTGGGGTGAGGTGTACGAGCCTCTGGTCGATGATAAATGGCCACACAACACCCATTTTGGTCGAAAATAGCCATGAACGACCATTTTCAATAGTACTGAAGGCTAACACATTCGGATTTTTGACCAAGAAATGGTCGGGGTGAGGTTTACGAGCCTCTGGTCGATGATCAATGGCCACACAACCCCCATTTTTGTCGAAAATAGCCAAGAATGACCATTTTCAATAATACCAAAGGCTAACACGTACGAATTTTTGACCAAGAAATGGTGTCCACCAGAAATCCAAGAATGCGATCTATGGCAAGGAAACATATGTGGGGTGAGGTGTACGAGCCTCTGGTCGATGATAAATGGCCACACAACCCCCATTTTAGTCGAAAATAGCCATGAACGACCATTTACAATAATACCGAAGGCTAACACCAACGGATTTTTGACCAAGAAATGGTCTCCACCAGAAATCCAAGAATGTGATCTATGGCAAGAAAACATATGTGGGGTGAAGTGTACGAGCCTCTGGTCGATGATCAATGGCCACACAACCCCCATTTTTGTCGAAAATAGCCATGAACGACCATTTTCAATGACACTGAAGGCTAATACCTATGGATTTTTGACCAAGAAATGGTCTCCACCGTAAATCCAAGAGTGTGATCAATGGCAAGGAAACATATGTGTAGTGAGGTGTATGAGCCTCTGGTCGAAGATCAATGGCCATGCAACCCCCATTTTTGTCGAAAATAGCCATGAATGACCATTTTCAATAATACCGAAGGCTAACACATCCATAGGTGTTTGCCTTCGATATTATTGAAAATGGTTATTGATGCAATTTTCGACAAAAATTGGTGTTGTGTAGCCATTGACCATCGAACAAAGGCTCGTACACCTGACCCCACATATGTTTCCTTGCCATAGGTCACATTCTTTGATTTCTAGTGGGGACCACTTCTTGGTCGAGATCCGTAGGTGTTAGCCTTTGATATTATTGAAAATGGTCGTTCTTGCAATTTTGGACAAAAATGGGGGATGTGTGGCAATTGATTATCAACCAGAGGCTCATACACTTGACCCCACATATGTTTCCTTTCCATAGATCACATTCTTGGATTTTTGGTGGAGGCCATTTCTTGGCCAAAAATCTGTTGGTGTTAGCCTCGGTAGTATTGAAAATGGGGGTTTTTTAGTTGATGGTCAATGGCCACACAACCCCATTTTTGTCGAAAAAAGCATGAACGACCATTTTCAATAATACCGAAGGCTAACACCTACAGATTTTTGACCTAGAAATGGTCTCCACCAGAAATCCAAGAATGTGACCTATGGAAAGGAAACATATGTGGGGTGAGGTGTATGAACCTCTAGTCGATGATCAATGGACACACAACCCCTATTTTTGTTGAAAATTGCATGAATGACCATTTTCAATAATAGTGAAGACTAACACCTATGGATTTTTGATCAAGAAATGGTCTCTGCCAGAAATGCAAGAATGTGATCTATGGCAACGACACATATGTGGGTTGTGTTTCTGAGGCTCTGGTCATTGGTAAATGGCCACACAACCCCCATTTTGACAAAAATAGCATGAACGACCATTTTCAATAATAACGAGGGCTAACACCTATGAATTTTTGACCAAGAAATGGCCTCCACCAGAAATCTAAGAATGTGATCTATGGCAAGGAAACATATGTGGATTGAGGTGTACGAGCCTCTGGTCCATGATTATTGGCCACACAACGCATATTTTTGCCGAAAATTGCATCAACGACCATTTACAATAATACCGTAGGTTAACAATTACAGATTTTTGACCAATAAATGGTCTCCACCAAAAATCCAAAAATGTGATCTATGGCATAGAAACATATGTGGGATGAGGTGTACGAGTCTCTAGTCGATGATCAATGGCCACACAACCCCCATTTTTATCAAAAATAGCATGAACGACCATTTTCAATAATACCGAAGGATAACACCTATGGATTTTTGACTAAGAAATCGTCTCCACCAGAAATCTAAGAATGTGATCTATGGCAAGGAAAATATATGGGGTATGGTGTACGAGCCTCTGGTCGATGATCAATGGCCACACAACCCCCATTTTGTCGAAAATTGCCAAGAATGACCATTTTCAATAATACCGAAGGCTAACGCCTGCAGATTTTCGACCAAGAAATGGTCTCCACCAGAAATACAAGAATGTCATCTATGGCAAGGAAACATATGTGGGGTGAGGTGTACGAGCCTTTGGTCAATGATAAATGGCCACACAAGCCCCATTTTGGTCAAAAATAGCATGAACGACCATTTTCAATAATACTGAAGGCTAACACCAACGGATTTTTCACTAATAAATGGTCTCCACCAGAAATCCAAGAATGTGATCGATGGTAAGGAAACATATGTGGGGAGAGGTGTACGGGCCTCTGGTTGACGATCAAAGGCCACCCAACACCTATTTTTGTTGAAAATAGCATGAACGACCATTTTCAATAATACCGAAGGCAAACACCTACAGATTTTTGACCAAGAACTGGTCTCCACAAGAAATCCAAGAATGTGATCTATGGCAAGGAACCATATGTGGGGTGAGGTGAACGAGCCTCTGGTCAATGATCAATGGCCACACAACCCTCATTTTTGGCGAAAATAGCCATGAACGACCATTTTCAATAATACCGAAGGCTAACACCTACAGATTTTTGACCAAGAAATGGTCTCCACCAGAAATCCAAGAATGTGATCTATGGCAAGGAAACATATGTGGGGTGAGGTGAACGAGCATCTGGTCAATGATCAATGGCCACACGACCCCCATTTTTGTCGAAAATAGCCATGAACAACCATTTTCAATAATACCAAAGGCTACAGATTTTTTACGACCATTTTTGAAAATGGTCGTTCATGGCTATTTTCGACAAAAATGGGGGTTGTGTGGCCATTGATCATTAACCAGAGGCTCGTTCACCTCACCCCACATATGGTTCCTTGCCATAGATCACATTCTTGGATTTCTGGTGGAGACCAGTTCTTGGTCAAAAATCCGTAGGTGTTTGCCTTCGGTATTATTGAAAATGGTCGTTCATGCTATTTTCAACAAAAATAGGTGTTGGGTGGCCTTTGATCGTCAACCAGAGGCTCGTACACCTCTCCCCACATATGTTTCCTTACCATAGATCACATTCTGGGATTTCTGGTGGAGACCATTTCTTAGTGAATAATCCGTTGGTGTTAGCCTTCAGTATTATTGAAAATGGTCGTTCATGCTATTTTCGACCAAAATGGGGCTTGTGTGGCCATTTATCATTGACCAAAGGCTCGTACACCTCACCCAACATATGTTTCCTTGCCATAGATTACATTCTTGTATTTCTGGTGGAGACCATTTCTTGGTCGAAAATCCGTAGGCGTTAGCCTTCAGTATTATTGAAAATGGTCGTTCTTGGCTATTTTCGACAAAACGGGGGTTGTGTGACCACTGATCATCGACCAAAGGCTCATACACCATACCCCACATATTTTCCTTGCCATAGATCACATTCTTAGATTTCTGGTGGAGACCATTTCTTAGTCAAAAATCCATAGGTGTTATCCTTCAGTATTATTGAAAATGGTTGTTCATTCTATTTTTTGACAAAAATGGGGGTTGTGTGGCCATTGAACATCGACTAGAGACTCGTACACCTCATCCCACATATGTTTCTATGCCATAGATCACATTTTTGGATTTTTGGTGGAGACCATTTATTGGTCAAAAATCTGTAGGTGTTAGCCTTCGGTATTATTGTAAATGGTCGTTGATGCAATTTTCGGCAAAAATATGCGTTGTGTGGCCAATAATCATGGACCAGAGGCTCGTACACCTCAATCCACATATGTTTCCTTGCCATAGAACACATTCTTAGATTTCTGGTGGAGGCCATTTCTTGGTCAAAAATCCATAGGTGTTAGCCCTCGTCATTAATGAAAATGGTCGTTCATGCTATTTTCATCAAAATGGGGGTTGTGTGGCCATTTACCAATGACCAGAGGCTCAGAAACCACAACCCACATATGTGTCGTTGCCATAGATCACATTCTTGCATTTCTGGCAGAGACCATTTCTTGATCAAAAATCCATAGGTGTTAGCCTTCACTATTATTGAAAATGGTCATTCATGCAATTTTCAACAAAAATAGGGGTTGTGTGTCCATTGATCATCGACTAGAGGTTCATAACCTCACCCCACATATGTTTCCTTTCCATAGGTTACATTCTTGGATTTCTGGTGGAGACCATTTCTAGGTCAAAAATCCGTAGGTGTTAGCCTTCGGTATTATTGAAAATGGTCGTTCATGCTTTTTTCTACAAAAATGGGGTTGTGTGGCCATTGATCATCGACTAAAAAACCCCCATTTTCAATACTACCGAGGCTAACACCAACGGATTTTTGGCCAAGAAATGGCCTCCACCAAAAATCCTAGAATATGATCTATGGCAAGGAAACATATGTGGGGTCAAGTGTATGAGCCTCTGGTTGATAATCAATTGCCAAACAGCCCCCATTTTTGTCCAAAATTGCAAGAACGACCATTTTCAATAATATCGAAGGCTAACACCTACGAATCTCGACCAAGAAGTGGTCCCCACTAGAAATCAAAGAATGTGACCTATGGCAAGGAAACATATGTGGGGTCAGGTGTACGAGCCTTTGTTCGATGGTCAATGGCTACAAAACCCCAATTTTTGTCGAAAATTGCATCAACAACCATTTTCAATAATATCGAAGGCAAACACCTATGGATGTGTTAGCCTTCGGTATTATTGAAAATGGTCATTCATGGCTATTTTCGACAAAAATGGGGGTTACGTGGCCATTGATCTTCAACCAGAGGCTCATACACCTCACTACACATATGTTTCCTTGCCATTGATCACATTCTTGGATTTATGGTGGAGACCATTTCTTGGTCAAAAATCCATAGGTATTAGCCTTCAGTGTCATTGAAAATGGTCGTTCATGGCTATTTTCGACAAAAATGGTGGTTGTGTGGCCATTGATCATCGACCCGAGGCTCGTCCACTTCACCCCACATATGTTTTCTTGCCATAGATCACATTCTTGGATTTCTGGTGGAGACCATTTCTTGGTCAAATATCCGTTGGTGTTAGCCTTCGGTATTATTGTAAATGGTCGTCCATGGCTATTTTCGACAAAATGGGGGTTGTGTGGCCATTTATCATCGACCAGAGGCTCGTACACCTCACCCCACATATGTTTCCTTGCCATAGATCGCATTCTTGGATTTCTGGTGGACACCATTTCTTGGTCAAAAATCCGTACGTGTTAGCCTTCGGTATTATTGAAAATGGTCATTCATGGCTATTTTCGACAAAAATGCGGATTGTGTGGCCATTGATCATCGACCAGAGGCTCGTAAACCTCACCCCACATATGTTTCCTTGCCATAGATCACATTCTTTGATTTCTGGTGGAGACCATTTCTTGGTCAAAAATCCGAATGTGTTAGCCTTCGGTACTATTGAAAATGGTCGTTCATGGCTATTTTCGACAAAAATGGGGGTTGTGTGGCCAGTGATATTCGACTATAGGCTCATACACCTCACTACACATATGTTTCCTTGCCATAGATCACATTCTTGGATTTATGGTGGTGACCATTTCTTGGTCAAAAATCCGTAGGTGTTAGCCTCCAGTGTCATTGAAAATGGTCGTTCATGGCTATTTTGGACAAAAAATGGGGGTTGTGTGGCCATTGATCATCGACCTGAGGCTCGTACACCTCACCCCACATATGTTTCCTTGCCATAGATCACATTCTTGGATTTCTGGTGGAGACCATTTCTTGGTCAAAAATCCGTAGGTGTTAGCCTTCGGTATTATTGAAAATGGTCGTTCATGGCTATTTTCGACAAAAATGGGGGTTGTGTGGCCATTGATGATCAACGAGATGCTCATACACCTCACCCCATATATGTTTCCTTGCCATTGATCACATTCTTGGATTTCTGGTGGAGACCATTTCTTGGTCAAAAATCCGTAGGTCTTAGCCTTCGGTATTATTGAAAATGGTCGTTCATGGCTATTTTCATCAAAAATGGGGGTTGTGTGGCCATGTATCATCGACCAGAGGCTCGTACACCTCACCCCACATATGTTTCCTTGCCATAGATCACATTATTGGATTTTTGGTGGAGACCATGTCTTGGTAAAAAATTCGTACGTGTTAGCCTTCAGTATTATTGAAAATGGTCGTTCATGGCTATTTTCGACAAAAATGGGGGTTGTGTGGCCATTGATCATCGACCAGAGGCTCGTACACCTCACCCCACATATGTTTCCTTGCCATAGATCACATTCTTGGATTTCTGGTGGAGACCATTTCTTGGGCAAAAATCCGAATGTGTTAGCCTTCGGTATTATTGAAAATGGTCATTCATGGCTATTTTCGAGAAAAATGGGGGTTGTGTGGCCATTGATCTTAGACCAGAGGCTCATACACCCAACTACACATATGTTTCCTTGCCATAGATCACATTCCTGGATTTATGGTGGAGACCATTTCTTGGTCAAAAATCTGTAGGTGTTAGCCTTCAGTGTCATTAAAAATGGTCGTTCATTGCTGTTTTCGACAAAAATGGGGGTTGTGTGGCCATTGATCATCGACCAGAGGCTCGTACACTTCAACCCACATATGTTTTCTTGCCATAAATCACATTCTTGGATTTCTGGTGGAGACCATTTCTTGGTCAAAAATCCGTTGGTGTTAGCCTTCGGTATTATTGAAAATGGCTGTTCATGGCTATTTTCGACTAAAATGGGGGTTGTGTGGCCATTTGTCATCGACAAGAGGCTCGTACACCTCACCCCACATATGTTTCCTTGCCATAGATCACATTCTTGGATTTCTGGTGGAGACCATTTCTTGGTCAAAAATCCGTACGTGTTAGCCTTCGGTATTATTGAAAATTGTCATTCATGGTATTTTCGACAAAAATGGGGGTTGTGTGGCCATTGATCATTGACCAGAGGAACTTAAACCTCACCCCACATATGTTTCCTTGCCATATATCACATTCTTTGATTTCTGGTGTAGACTATTTCTTGGTCAAAAATCCGAATGTGTTAGCCTTCGGTACTATTGAAAATGGTCGTTCATGGCTATTTTCGACAAAAATGGGGGTTGTGTGGACATTGATCATCGACCAGAGGCTCGTAAACCTCACCCCACATATGTTTCCTTGCCATATATCACATTCTTTGATTTCTGGTGGAGACCATTTCTTGGTCAAAAATCCGTACGTGTTAGCCTTCGGTATTATTGAAAATGGTCATTCATGGCTATTTTTGACAAAAATGGGGGTTGTGTGGCCATTGATCATCGACCAGAGGCTCGTCAACCTCACCCCACATATGTTTCCTTGCCATAGATCCCATTCTTTGATTTTTGGTGGAGACGGGTTTGATGGTCAAAAATCTGAATGTGTTAGCCTTCGGTACTATTGAAAATGGTCGTTCATGGCTATTTTCGACAAAAATTGGGGTTGTGTGGCCATTGATATTCGACCAGAGGCTCATACACCTCACTACACATTTGTTTCCTTGCCATAGATAACATTCTTGGATTTATGGTGGAGACCATTTCTTTGTCAAAAATCCGTAGGTGTTAGCCTTCGGTATTATTGAAAATGGTCGTTCATGGCTATTTTCGACAAAAATGGGGGTTGTGTGCCATTGATCATCGACCAGAGGCTCATACACCTCACTCCACATATGTTTCCTTGCCATAGATCACATTATTGGATTTCTGGTGGAGACCATTTCTTGGTCAAACATTCGTAGGTGTTAGCCTTCAGTATTATTGAAAATGGTCGTTCATGGCTATTTTCGACAAAAATGGGGGTTTTGTGGCCATTGATCATCGACCAGAGGCTCATACACCTCACCCCACATATGTTTCCTTGTCATTGATCACATTCTTGGATTTCTGGTGGAGACCATTTTTTGGTCAAATATCTGTTGGTGTTAGCCTTCGGTATTATTGTAAATGGTCGTTCATGGCTATTTTCGAATAAATGGGGGTTGTGTGGCCATTTATCATCGACCAGAGGCTCGTACACCTCACCCCACATATGTTTCCTTGCCATAGATTGCATTCTTGGATTTCTGGTGGACACCATTTCTTGGTCAAAAATCCGTACGTGTTAGCCTTCGGTATTATTGAAAATGGTCATTCATGGCTATTTTCGACAAAAATGCGGATTGTGTGGCCATTGATCATCGACTAGAGGCTCGTAAACCTCACCCCACATATGTTTCCTTGCCATAGATCACATTCTTTGATTTCTGGTGGAGACCATTTCTTGGTCAAAAATCCGAATGTGTTAGCCTTCGGTACTATTGAAAATGGTCGTTCATGGCTATTTTCGACAAAAATGGGGGTTGTGTGGCCAGTGATATTCGACTATAGGGTCATACACCTCACTACACATATGTTTCCTTGCCATAGATCACATTCTTCGATTTATGGTGGTGACCATTTCTTGGTCAAAAATTCGTAGGTGTTAGCCTTCAGTGTCATTGAAAATGGTCGTTCATGGCTATTTTGGACAAAAAATCGGGGTTGTGTGGCCATTGATCATCGACCTGAGGCTCGTACACCTCACCCCACATATGTTTCCTTGCCATAGATCAACTTCTTGGATTTCTGGTGGAGACCATTTCTTGGTCAAAAATCCGTAGGTGTTAGCCTTCGGTATTATTGAAAATGGTCGTTCATGGCTATTTTCGACAAAAATGGGGGTTGTGTGGCCATTGATGATCAACGAGATGCTCATACACCTCACCCCATATATGTTTCCTTGCCATAGATCACATTCTTGGATTTCTGGTGGAGACCATTTCTTGGTCAAAAATCCGTAGGTCTTAGCCTTCGGTATTATTGAAAATGGTCGTTCATGGCTATTTTCATCAAAAATGGGGGTTGTGTGGCCATGTATCATCGACCAGAGGCTCGTACACCTCACCCCAAATATGTTTCCTTGCCATAGATTACATTCTTGGATTTTTGGTGGAGACCATGTCTTGGTAAAAAATTCGTACGTGTTAGTCTTCAGTATTATTGAAAATGGTCGTTCATGGCTATTTTCGACAAAATGGGGGTTGCGTGGCCATTGATCATCGACCAGAGGCTCGTACACCTCACCCCACATATGTTTCCTTGCCATAGATCACATTCTTGGATTTCTGGTGGAGACCATTTCTTGGGCAAAAATCCGAATGTGTTTGCCTTCGGTATTATTGAAAATGGTCATTCATGGCTATTTTCGAGAAAAATGGGGGTTGTGTGGCCATTGATCATAGACCAGAGGCTCATACACCCAACTACACATATGTTTCCTTGCCATAGATCACATTCCTGGATTTATGGTGGAGACCATTTCTTGGTCAAAAATCCGTTGGTGTTAGCCTTCGGTATTATTGAAAATGGTCGTTCATGGCTATTTTCGACTAAAATGGGGGTTGTGTGGCCATTTGTCATCGACCAGAGGCTCGTACGCCTCACCCCACATATGTTTCCTTGCCATAGATCACATTCTTGGATTTCTGGTGGAGACCAATTCTTGGTCAAAAATCCGTACGTGTTAGCCTTCGGTATTATTGAAAATGGTCATTCATGGTATTTTCGACAAAAATGGGGGTTGTGTGGCCATTGATCATTGACCAGAGGAACTTAAACCTCACCCCACATATGTTTCCTTGCCATATATCACATTCTTTGATTTCTGGTGTAGACTATTTCTTGGTCAAAAATCCGAATGTGTTAGCCTTCGGTACTATTGAAAATGGTCGTTCATGGCTATTTTCGACAAAAATGGGGGTTGTGTGGACATTGACCATCGACCAGAGGCTCGTAAACCTCACCCCACATATGTTTCCTTGCCATAGATCACATTCTTTGATTTCTGGTGGAGACCATTTCTTGGTCAAAAATCCGTAGGTGTTAGCCTTCGGTATTATTGAAAATGGTCGTTCATGGCTATTTTTGACAAAAATGGGGGTTGTGTGGCCATTGATCATCGACCAGAGGCTCGTCAACCTCACCCCACATATGTTTCCTTGCCATAGATCCCATTCTTTGATTTCTGGTGGAGACGGTTTGATGGTCAAAAATCCGAATGTGTTAGCCTTCGGTACTATTGAAAATGGTCGTTCATGGCTATTTTCGACAAAAATGGGGGTTGTGTGGCCATTGATATTCGACAAGAGGCTCATACACCTCACTACACATTTGTTTCCTTGCCATAGATAACATTCTTGGATTTATGGTGGAGACCATTTCTTTGTCAAAAATCCGTATGTGTTAGCCTTCGGTATTATTGAAAATGGTCGTTCATGGCTATTTTCGACAAAAATGGGGGTTGTGTGCCATTGATCATCGACCAGAGGCTCATACACCTCACTCCACATATGTTTCCTTGCCATAGATCACATTATTGGATTTCTGGTGGAGACCATTTCTTGGTCAAACATTCGTAGGTGTTAGCCTTCAGTATTGTTGAAAATGGTCGTTCATGGCTATTTTCGACAAAAATGGGGGTTGTGTGGCCATTGATCATCGACCAGAGGCTCATACACCTCACCCCACATATGTTTCCTTGTCATTAATCACATTCTTGGATTTCTGGCGGTGACCATTTCTTGGTCAATAATCCGTAGGTCTTAGCCTTCGGTATTATTGAAAATGGTCGTTCATGACTATTTTCATCAAAAATGGGGGTTGTGTGGCCATTTATCATCGACCAGAGGCTCGTACACCTCACCCCACATATGTTTCCTTGCCATAGATCACATTCTTGGATTTCTGGTGGAGACCATTTCTTGGTCAAAAATTCGTACGTGTTAGCCTTCAGTATTATTGAAAAGGTCGTTCATGGATATTTTCGACAAAATGGGGGTTGTGTGGCTATTGATCATCGACTAGAGGCTCGTACAACTCACCCCACATATGTTTCCTTGCCATAGATCACATTCTTGGATTTCTGGTAGAGACCATTTCTTGGGCAAAAATCCGAATGTGTTAGCCTTCGGTATTATTGAAAATGGTCATTCATGGCTATTTTCGACAAAAATGGGGGTTGTGTGGCCATTGATCTTGGACCAGAGGCTCATACACCCCACTACACATATGTTTCCTAGCCATAGATCACATTCTTGTATTTATGGTGGAGACCATTTCTTGGTCAAAAATCCATAGGTGTTAGCCTTCTGTGTCATTGAAAAATGGTCGTTCATGGCTATTTTCTACAAAATTAGGGGTTGTGTGGCCATCGATCATCGACCAGAGGCTCGTACACCTCACCCCACATATGTTTCCTTGCCATAGATCACATTCTCGGATTTCTGGTGGAGACCATTGAAAATGGTTGTTCATGGCTATTTTCGACAAAAACGGGGGTTGTGTGGCCATTGATCATCGACCAGAGGCTCATACACCTCACCCCACATATGTTTCCTTGCCATAGATCACATTCTTGGATTACTGGTGGAGACCATTTCTTGGTCAAAAATCCGTAGGCGTTAGACTTCCGTATTATTGAAAATGGTCGTTCATGGCTATTTTCATCAAAAATGGGGTTGTGTGGCCATTTATCATCGACCAGAGGCTCGTACACCTCACCCTACATATGTTTCCTTGCCATAGAACACATTCTTGGATTTCTGGTGGAGACCATCTCTTGGTCAAAAATTCGTACGTGTTAGCCTTCGGTATTATTGAAAATGGTCGTTCATGGCTATTTTCGACAAAATGGGGGATGTGTGGCAATTGATCATCGACCAAAGGCTCGTACACCTCACCACACATATGTTTCCTTGCCATAGATCACATTCTTGGATTTCTGGTGGAGACCAATTCTAGGGCAAAAATCCGAATGTGTTAGCCTTCGGTATTATTGAAAATGGTCATTCATCGCTATTTTCGACAAAAATGGGGGTTGTGTGGCCATTGATCATCGACCAGAGGCTCGTACACCTCACCCCACATATGTTTCCTTGCCATAGATCATATTCTTGGATTTCTGGTGGAGACCATTTCTTGGTCAAAAATCCGTAGGTGTTAGCCTTCGGGATTATTGAAAATGGTTGTTCATGGCTATTTCCGACAAAAACGGGGGTTGTGTGGCCATTGATCATCGACCAGAGGCTCATACACCTCACCCCACATATGTTTCCTTGCCATAGATCACATTCTTGGATTACTGGTGGAGACCATTTCTTGGTCAAAAATCCGTAGGCGTTAGCCTTCGGTATTATTGAAAATGGTCGTTCATGGCAATTTTCATCAAAAATGGGGGTTGTGTGGCCATTTATCATCGACCAGAGGCTCGTACACCTCACCCTACATATGTTTCCTTGCCATAGAACACATTATTGGATTTCTGGTGGAGACCATTTCTTGGTCAAAAATTCGTACGTGTTAGCCTTCGGTATTATTGAAAATGGTCATTCATGTCTATTTTCGACAAAAATGGGGGTTGTGTGGCCATTGATCATCGACCAGAGGCTCGTACACATTACCCCACATATGTTTTCTTGCCATTGATCGCATTCTTGGATTTATGGTGGAGACCATTTCTTGGTCAAAAATCCGTACGTGTTAGCCTTCGGTATTATTGAAAATGGTCATTCATGGCTATTTTCGACAAAAATGGGGGTTGTGTGGCCATTGATCATCGACCAGAGGCTCGTACACATTACCCCACATATGTTTTCTTGCCATTGATTGCATTCTTGGATTTATGGTGGAGACCATTTCTTGGTCAAAAATCCGTACGTGTTAGCCTTCGGTATTATTGAAAATGGTCATTCATGGCTATTTTCGACAAAAATGGGGGTTGTGTGGCCATTGATCATTGACCAGAGGCTCATAAACCTCACCCCACATATGTTTCCTTGCCATTGATCACATTCTTTGATTTCTGGTGGAGACCATTTCTTAGTCAAAAATCCGAATGTGTTAGCCTTCGGTACTATTGAAAATGGTCGTTCATGGCTATCTTCGACAAAAATAAGGGTTGTGTGGCCATTGATATTCGACCAGAGGTTGATACACCTCACTACAAATATGTTTCCTTGCCATAGATCACATTCTTGGATTTATGGTGGAGACCATTTCTTGGTCAAAAATCTGTGAGTGTTAGCCTTCAGCGTCATTGAAAATGGTCGTTCATGGCTATTTTCGACAAAAATGGGGGTTGTGTGGCCATTTATCATCGACTAGAGGCTCGTACACCTCACCCCACATATGTTTCCTTGCCATAGATCACATTCTTGGATTTCTGGTGGAGACCATTTCTTGGGCAAAAATCTGAATGGGGGTTGTTTGGCCATTGATCTTCGACCAGAGGCTCATACACCTCACTACACATATGTTTCCTTGCCATAGATCACATTCTTGGATTTATGGTGGAGACCATTTCTTGGTCAAAATTCCGGAGGTGTTAGCCTTCAGTGTCATTGAAAATGGTCGTTCATGGCTATTTTCGACAAAAATGGGGGTTGTGTGGCCATTGATCATCGACCAGAGGCTCGTACACATTACCCCACATATGTTTTCTTGCCATTGATCGCATTCTTGGATTTATGGTGGAGACCATTTCTTGGTCAAAAATCCGTACGTGTTAGCCTTCGGTATTATTGAAAATGGTCATTCATGGCTATTTTCGACAAAAATGGGGGTTGTGTGGCCATTGATCATCGACCAGAGGCTCGTACACATTACCACACATATGTTTTCTTGCCATAGATCACATTCTTGGATTTATGGTGGAGACCATTTCTTGGTCAAAAATCCGTACGTGTTAGCCTTCGGTATTATTGAAAATGGTCATTCATGGCTATTTTCGACAAAAATGGGGGTTGTGTGGCCATTGATCATTGACCAGAGGCTCGTACACCTCACCCCACATATGTTTCCTTGCCATTGATCACATTCTTGGATTTCTGGTGGAGACCATTTCTTGGTCAAAAATCCGTACGTGTTAGCCTTCGGTATTATTGAAAATGGTCATTCATGGCTATTTTCGACAAAAATAAGGGTTGTGTGGCCATTGATCATTGACCAGAGGCTCATAAACCTCACCCCACATATGTTTCCTTGCCATAGATCACATTCTTTGATTTCTGGTGGAGATCATTTCTTAGTCAAAATCCGAATGTGTTAGCCTTCGGTACTATTGAAAATGGTCGTTCATAGCTATCTTCGACAAAAATAAGGGTTGTGTGGCCATTGATATTCGACCAGAGGTTGATACACCTCACTACAAATATGTTTCCTTGCCATAGATCACATTCTTGGATTTCTGGTGGAGACCATTTCTTGGTCAAAAATCTGTGAGTGTTAGCCTTCAACGTCATTGAAAATGGTCGTTCATGGCTATTTTCGACAAAAATGGGGGTTGTGTGGCCATTGATCATCGACGAGAGGCTCGTACACCTCACCCCACATATGTTTCCTTGCCATAGATCACATTCTTGGATTTCTAGTGGAGACCATTTCTTGGTCAAAAATTCGAATGTGTTAGCCTTCGGTATTATTGAAAATGGTCGTTGATCGCTATTTTAAGCAAAAATGGGCGTTGTGTGGCCATTGATCATCGACTAGAGGCCCATACACCTCACCCCACATATGTTTCCTTGCCATAGATCACATTCTTGGATTTATGGTGGAGACCAATTCTTGGTCAAAAATTCGTAGGTGTTAGCCTTCAGTGTCATTGAAAATGGTCGTTCATGGCTATTTTCGACAAAAATGGGAGTTGTGTGGCCATTGATCATCGACCAGAGGCTCGTACACCTCACCCCACATATGTTTCCTTGCCATAGATCACATATGTTTCCTTGCCATAGATCACATTCTTGGATTTCTGGTGGAGACCATTTCTTGGTCAAAAATCTGTGAGTGTTAGCCTTCAACGTCATTGAAAATGGTCGTTCATGGCTATTTTCGACAAAAATGGGGGTTGTGTGGCCATTGATCATCGACTAGAGGCTCGTACAACTCACCCCACATATGTTTCCTTGCCATAGATCACATTCTTGGATTTCTGGTAGAGACCATTTCTTGGGCAAAAATCCGAATGTGTTAGCCTTCGGTATTATTGAAAATGGTCATTCATGGCTATTTTCGACAAAAATGGGGGTTGTGTGGCCATTGATCTTGGACCAGAGGCTCATACACCCCACTACACATATGTTTCCTAGCCATAGATCACATTCTTGTATTTATGGTGGAGACCATTTCTTGGTCAAAAATCCATAGGTGTTAGCCTTCTGTGTCATTGAAAAATGGTCGTTCATGGCTATTTTCTACAAAATTAGGGGTTGTGTGGCCATCGATCATCGACCAGAGGCTCGTACACCTCACCCCACATATGTTTCCTTGCCATAGATCACATTCTCGGATTTCTGGTGGAGACCATTGAAAATGGTTGTTCATGGCTATTTTCGACAAAAACGGGGGTTGTGTGGCCATTGATCATCGACCAGAGGCTCATACACCTCACCCCACATATGTTTCCTTGCCATAGATCACATTCTTGGATTACTGGTGGAGACCATTTCTTGGTCAAAAATCCGTAGGCGTTAGACTTCCGTATTATTGAAAATGGTCGTTCATGGCTATTTTCATCAAAAATGGGGTTGTGTGGCCATTTATCATCGACCAGAGGCTCGTACACCTCACCCTACATATGTTTCCTTGCCATAGAACACATTCTTGGATTTCTGGTGGAGACCATCTCTTGGTCAAAAATTCGTACGTGTTAGCCTTCGGTATTATTGAAAATGGTCGTTCATGGCTATTTTCGACAAAATGGGGGATGTGTGGCAATTGATCATCGACCAAAGGCTCGTACACCTCACCACACATATGTTTCCTTGCCATAGATCACATTCTTGGATTTCTGGTGGAGACCAATTCTAGGGCAAAAATCCGAATGTGTTAGCCTTCGGTATTATTGAAAATGGTCATTCATCGCTATTTTCGACAAAAATGGGGGTTGTGTGGCCATTGATCATCGACCAGAGGCTCGTACACCTCACCCCACATATGTTTCCTTGCCATAGATCATATTCTTGGATTTCTGGTGGAGACCATTTCTTGGTCAAAAATCCGTAGGTGTTAGCCTTCGGGATTATTGAAAATGGTTGTTCATGGCTATTTCCGACAAAAACGGGGGTTGTGTGGCCATTGATCATCGACCAGAGGCTCATACACCTCACCCCACATATGTTTCCTTGCCATAGATCACATTCTTGGATTACTGGTGGAGACCATTTCTTGGTCAAAAATCCGTAGGCGTTAGCCTTCGGTATTATTGAAAATGGTCGTTCATGGCAATTTTCATCAAAAATGGGGGTTGTGTGGCCATTTATCATCGACCAGAGGCTCGTACACCTCACCCTACATATGTTTCCTTGCCATAGAACACATTATTGGATTTCTGGTGGAGACCATTTCTTGGTCAAAAATTCGTACGTGTTAGCCTTCGGTATTATTGAAAATGGTCATTCATGTCTATTTTCGACAAAAATGGGGGTTGTGTGGCCATTGATCATCGACCAGAGGCTCGTACACATTACCCCACATATGTTTTCTTGCCATTGATCGCATTCTTGGATTTATGGTGGAGACCATTTCTTGGTCAAAAATCCGTACGTGTTAGCCTTCGGTATTATTGAAAATGGTCATTCATGGCTATTTTCGACAAAAATGGGGGTTGTGTGGCCATTGATCATCGACCAGAGGCTCGTACACATTACCCCACATATGTTTTCTTGCCATTGATTGCATTCTTGGATTTATGGTGGAGACCATTTCTTGGTCAAAAATCCGTACGTGTTAGCCTTCGGTATTATTGAAAATGGTCATTCATGGCTATTTTCGACAAAAATGGGGGTTGTGTGGCCATTGATCATTGACCAGAGGCTCATAAACCTCACCCCACATATGTTTCCTTGCCATTGATCACATTCTTTGATTTCTGGTGGAGACCATTTCTTAGTCAAAATCCGAATGTGTTAGCCTTCGGTACTATTGAAAATGGTCGTTCATGGCTATCTTCGACAAAAATAAGGGTTGTGTGGCCATTGATATTCGACCAGAGGTTGATACACCTCACTACAAATATGTTTCCTTGCCATAGATCACATTCTTGGATTTATGGTGGAGACCATTTCTTGGTCAAAAATCTGTGAGTGTTAGCCTTCAGCGTCATTGAAAATGGTCGTTCATGGCTATTTTCGACAAAAATGGGGGTTGTGTGGCCATTTATCATCGACTAGAGGCTCGTACACCTCACCCCACATATGTTTCCTTGCCATAGATCACATTCTTGGATTTCTGGTGGAGACCATTTCTTGGGCAAAAATCTGAATGGGGGTTGTTTGGCCATTGATCTTCGACCAGAGGCTCATACACCTCACTACACATATGTTTCCTTGCCATAGATCACATTCTTGGATTTATGGTGGAGACCATTTCTTGGTCAAAATTCCGGAGGTGTTAGCCTTCAGTGTCATTGAAAATGGTCGTTCATGGCTATTTTCGACAAAAATGGGGGTTGTGTGGCCATTGATCATCGACCAGAGGCTCGTACACATTACCCCACATATGTTTTCTTGCCATTGATCGCATTCTTGGATTTATGGTGGAGACCATTTCTTGGTCAAAAATCCGTACGTGTTAGCCTTCGGTATTATTGAAAATGGTCATTCATGGCTATTTTCGACAAAAATGGGGGTTGTGTGGCCATTGATCATCGACCAGAGGCTCGTACACATTACCACACATATGTTTTCTTGCCATAGATCACATTCTTGGATTTATGGTGGAGACCATTTCTTGGTCAAAAATCCGTACGTGTTAGCCTTCGGTATTATTGAAAATGGTCATTCATGGCTATTTTCGACAAAAATGGGGGTTGTGTGGCCATTGATCATTGACCAGAGGCTCGTACACCTCACCCCACATATGTTTCCTTGCCATTGATCACATTCTTGGATTTCTGGTGGAGACCATTTCTTGGTCAAAAATCCGTACGTGTTAGCCTTCGGTATTATTGAAAATGGTCATTCATGGCTATTTTCGACAAAAATAAGGGTTGTGTGGCCATTGATCATTGACCAGAGGCTCATAAACCTCACCCCACATATGTTTCCTTGCCATAGATCACATTCTTTGATTTCTGGTGGAGATCATTTCTTAGTCAAAATCCGAATGTGTTAGCCTTCGGTACTATTGAAAATGGTCGTTCATAGCTATCTTCGACAAAAATAAGGGTTGTGTGGCCATTGATATTCGACCAGAGGTTGATACACCTCACTACAAATATGTTTCCTTGCCATAGATCACATTCTTGGATTTCTGGTGGAGACCATTTCTTGGTCAAAAATCTGTGAGTGTTAGCCTTCAACGTCATTGAAAATGGTCGTTCATGGCTATTTTTGACAAAAATGGGGGTTGTGTGGCCATTGATCATCGACGAGAGGCTCGTACACCTCACCCCACATATGTTTCCTTGCCATAGATCACATTCTTGGATTTCTGGTGGAGACCATTTCTTGGGCAAAAATTCGAATGTGTTAGCCTTCGGTATTATTGAAAATGGTCATTCATGGCTATTTTTGAGAAAAATGGGGGTTGTTTGGCCATTGATCTTCGACCAGAGGCTCATACACCTCACTACACATATGTTTCCTAGCCATAGATCGCATTCTTGGATTTATGGTGGAGACCATTTCTTGGTCGAAATTCCGGAGGTGTTAGCCTTCAGTGTCATTGAAAATGGTCGTTCATGGCTATTTTCGACAAAAATGGGGGTTGTGTGGCCATTGATCATCGACCAGAGGCTCGTACACCTCACCCCACATATGTTTCCTTGCCATAGATCACATTCTTGGATTTCTAGTGGAGACCATTTCTTGGTCAAAAATCCATACGTGTTAGCCTTCTGTATTATTGAAAATGGTCGTTGATCGCTATTTTAAGCAAAAATGGGCGTTGTGTGGCCATTGATCATCGACTAGAGGCCCATACACCTCACCCCACATATGTTTCCTTGCCATAGATCACATTCTTGGATTTATGGTGGAGACCAATTCTTGGTCAAAAATCCGTAGGTGTTAGCCTTCAGTGTCATTGAAAATGGTCGTTCATGGCTATTTTCGACAAAAATGGGAGTTGTGTGGCCATTGATCATCGACCAGAGGCTCGTACACCTCACCCCACATATGTTTCCTTGCCATAGATCACATATGTTTCCTTGCCATAGATCACATTCTTGGATTTCTGGTGGAGACCATTTCTTGGTCAAAAATCTGTGAGTGTTAGCCTTCAACGTCATTGAAAATGGTCGTTCATGGCTATTTTCGACAAAAATGGGGGTTGTGTGGCCATTGATCATCGACCAGAGGCTCGTACACCTCACCCCACATATGTTTCCTTGCCATAGATCACATTCTTGGATTTCTGGTGGAGACCATTTCTTGGGCAAAAATCCGAATGTGTTAGCCTTCGGTATTATTGAAAATGGTCATTCATGGCTATTTTTGAGAAAAATGGGGGTTGTTTGGCCATTGATCTTCGACCAGAGGCTCATACACCTCACTACACATATGTTTCCTAGCCATAGATCACATTCTTGGATTTATGGTGGAGACCATTTCTTGGTCAAAATTCCGGAGGTGTTAGCCTTCAGTGTCATTGAAAATGGTCGTTCATGGCTATTTTCGACAAAAATGGGGGTTGTGTGGCCATTGATCATCGACCAGAGGCTCGTACACCTCACCCCACATATGTTTCCTTGCCATAAATCACATTCTTGGATTTCTGGTGGAGACCATTTCTTGGTCAAAAATCCATACGTGTTAGCCTTCTGTATTATTGAAAATGGTCGTTGATCGCTATTTTAAGCAAAAATGGGCGTTGTGTGGCCATTGATCATCGACCAGAGGCCCATACACCTCACCCCACATATGTTTCCTTGCCATAGATCACATTCTTGGATTTATGGTGGAGACCAATTCTTGGTCAAAAATCCGTAGGTGTTAGCCTTCCGTGTCATTGAAAATGGTCGTTCATGGCTATTTTCGACAAAAATGGGGGTTGTGTGGCCATTGATCATCGACCAGAGGCTCGTACACCTCACCCCACATATGTTTCCTTGCCATAGATCACATATGTTTCCTTGCCATAGATCACATTCTTGGATTTCTGGTGGAGACCATTTCTTGGTCAAAAATCTGTGAGTGTTAGCCTTCAACGTCATTGAAAATGGTCGTTCATGGCTATTTTCGACAAAAATGGGGGTTGTGTGGCCATTGATCATCGACCAGAGGCTCGTACACCTCACCCCACATATGTTTCCTTGCCATAGATCACATTCTTGGATTTCTGGTGGAGACCATTTCTTGGGCAAAAATCCGAATGTGTTAGCCTTCGGAATTATTGAAAATGGTCATTCATGGCTATTTTCGAGAAAAATGGGGGTTGTTTGGCCATTGATCTTCGACCAGAGGCTCATACACCTCACTACACATATGTTTCCTAGCCATAGATCACATTCTTGGATTTATGGTGGAGACCATTTCTTGGTCAAAATTCCGGAGGTGTTAGCCTTCAGTGTCATTGAAAATAGTCGTTCATGGCTATTTTCGACAAAAATGGGGGTTGTGTGGCCATTGATCATCGACCAGAGGCTCGTACACCTCACCCCACATATGTTACCTTGCCATAGATCACATTCTTGGATTTCTGGTGGAGACCATTTCTTGGTCAAAAATCCATACGTGTTAGCCTTCTGTATTATTGAAAATGGTCGTTGATGGCTATTTTAAGCAAAAATGGGCGTTGTGTGGCCATTGATCATCGACCAGAGGCCCATACACCTCACCCCACATATGTTTCCTTGCCATAGATCACATTCTTGGATTTATGGTGGAGACCAATTCTTGGTCAAAAATCCGTAGGTGTTAGCCTTCAGTGTCATTGAAAATGGTTGTTCATGGCTATTTTCGACAAAAATGGGGGTTGTGTGGCCATTGATCATCGACCAGAGGCTCGTACACCTCACCCCACATATGTTTCCTTGCCATAGATCACATTTTGGATTTCTGGTGGAGAACATTTCTTGGTCAAAAATCCGTAGGTGTTAGCCTTTGGTATTATTGAAAATAGCCGTTCATGGCTATTTTTGACAAAAATGGGGGTTGTGTGGCCATTGATCATCGACCAGAGGCTGATACACCTCACCCCACGTATGTTTCCTTGCCATAGATCACATTCTTGGATTTCTGGTGGAGACCATTTCTTGGTCAAAAATCCGTAGGTGTTAGCCTTCGGTATTATTGAAAACGGTCGTTCATGGCTATTTTCATCAAAAATAGGGGTTGTGTGGCCATTTATCATCGACCAGAGGCTCGTACACCTCACCTCACTTATGTTTCCTTGCCATAGATCACATTCTTGGATTTCTGGTGGAGACCATTTCTTGGTCAAAAATCTGTAGGTGTTTGCCTTCCGTGTCATTGAAAATGGTCGTTCATGGCTATTTTCGTCTAAAATGGGGGTTGTGTGTCCATTGATCATCGACCAGAGGCTCGTACACTTTACCCCACATATGTTTTCTTGCCGTTGATCACATTCTTGGATTTCTGGTGGAGACCATTTCTTGGTCAAGAATCCGTTGGTGTTAGCCTTCGGTATTATTGAAAATGGTCGTTCATGGCTATTTTCGTCTAAAATGGGGGTTGTGTGGCCATTAATCATCGACCAGAGGCTTGTACACCTCACCCCACATATGTTTCCTTGCCATAGATCACATTCTTGGATTTCTGGTGGAGTCCATTTCTTGGTCAAAAATCCGTACATGTTAGCCTTCGGTATTATTGAAAATGGTCATTCATGGCGATTTTTGACAAAAATGGGGGTTGTGTGGCCATTGATCATCGACCAGAGGCTCATAAACCTCACCCCACATATGTTTCCTTGCCATAGATCACATTCTTTGATTTCTGGTGGAGACCATTTCTTGGTCAAAAATCCGAATGTGTTAGCCTTCGGTACTATTGAAAATGGTCGTTCATGGCTATTTCGACTAAAATAAGTGTTGTGTGGCCATTGATATTCGACCAGAGGCTCATACACGTCGCTACACATATGTTTTCTTGCCATAGATCACATTCTTGGATTTATGGTGGAGACGATTTCTTGGTCAAAAATCCGTGAGTGTTAGCCTTCAGTGTCATTGAAAATGGTCGTTCATGGCTATTTTCGACAAAAATGGGGGTTGTGTGGCCATTGATCATCGACCAGAGACTCGTACACCTCACCCCACATATGTTTCCTTGCCATAGATCACATTCTTGGATTTATGGTGGAGACCATTTCTTGGGCAAAAATCTGAATGTGTTAGCCTTCGGTATTATTGAAAATGGTCATTCATGGCTATTTTCGACAAAAATGGGTGTTGTGGCCATTGATCTTCGACCAGAGGCTCATACACCTCACTACACATATGTTTCCTTGCCATAGATCACATTCTTGGATTTATGGTGGAGACCATTTCTTGGTCAAAATTCCGTAGGTGTTAGCCTTCAGTGTCATTGAAAATGGTCGTTCATGGCTATTTTCGACAAAAAATGGGGGTTGTGTGGCCATTGATCATCGACCAGAGGCTGATACACCTCACCCCACATATGTTTCCTTGCCATAGATCACATTTTGGATTTCTGGTGGAGAACATTTCTTGGTCAAAAATCCGTAGGTGTTAGACTTCGGTATTATTGAAAATGGTCGTTCATGGTTATTTTCGACAAAAATGGGGGTTGTGTGGCCATTGATCATCGACTAGAGGCTCATACACCTCACCCCACGTATGTTTCCTTGCCATAGATCACATTCTTGGATTTCTGGTGGAGACCATTTCTTGGTCAAAAATCCGTAGGTGTTAGCCTTCGGTATTATTGAAAATGGTCATTCATGGCTATTTTCGTGAAAATGGGGGTTGTGTGGCCATTTATCATCGACCAGAGGCTCGTACACCTCACCCACATATGATTCCTTGCCATAGATCACATTCTTGGATTTCTGGTGGAGACCATTTCTTGGTCAAAAATCCATACGTGTTAGCCTTCTGTATTATTGCAAATGGTCGTTGATCGCTATTTTAAGCAAAAATGGGCGTTGTGTGGCCATTGATCATCGACCAGAGGCCCATACACCTCACCCCACATATGTTTCCTTGCCATAGATCACATTCTTGGATTTATGGTGGAGACCAATTCTTGGTCAAAAATCCGTAGGTGTTAGCCTTCAGTGTCATTGAAAATGGTCGTTCATGGCTATTTTCGACAAAAATGGGGGTTGTGTGGCCATTGATCATCGACCAGAGGCTCGTACACCTCATCCCACATATGTTTCCTTGCCATAGATCACATTTTGGATTTCTGGTGGAGAACATTTCTTGGTCAAAAATCCGTAGGTGTTAGCCTTTGGTATTATTGAAAATGGCCGTACATGGCTATTTTTGACAAAAATGGGGGTTGTGTGACAATTGATCATCGACCAGAGGCTCATACACCTCACCCCACGTATGTTTCCTTGCCATAGATCACATTCTTGGATTTCTGGTGGAGACCATTTCTTGGTCAAAAATCCATAGGAGTTAGCCTTCGGTATTATTGAAAATGGTCGTTCATGGCTATTTTCATCAAAAATAGGGGTTGTGTGGCCATTTATCATCGACCAGAGGCTCGTACACCTCACCTCACTTATGTTTCCTTGCCATAGATCACATTCTTGGATTTATGGTGGAGACCATTTCTTGGTCAAAAATTTGTAGGTGTTAGCCTTCCGTGTCATTGAAAATGGTCGTTCATGGCTATTTTCGTCTAAAATGGGGGTTGTGTGGCCATTGATCATCGACCAGAGGCTCGTACACTTTACCCCACATATGTTTTCTTGCCGTTGATCACATTCTTGGATTTCTGGTGGAGACCATTTCTTGGTCAAGAATCCGTTGGTGTTAGCCTTCGCTATTATTGAAAATGGTCGTTCATGGCTATTTTCGTCTAAAATGGGGGTTGTGTGGCCATTAATCATCGACCAGAGGCTTGTACACCTCACCCCACATATGTTTCCTTGCCATAGATCACATTCTTGGATTTCTGGTGGAGACCATTTCTTGGTCAAAAATCCGTACATGTTAGCCTTCGGTATTATTGAAAATGTTCATTCATGGCGATTTTTGACAAAAATGGGGGTTGTGTGGCCATTGATCATCGACCAGAGGCTCATACACCTCACCCCACATATGTTTCCTTGCCATAGATCACATTCTTGGATTTATGGTGGAGACCAATTTTTGGTCAAAATTCCGTAGGTGTTAGCCTTCAGTGTCATTGAAAATGGTCGTTCATGGCTATTTTCGACAAAAATGGGGGTTGTGTGGCCATTGATCATTGACCAGAGGCTCGTACACCTCACCCCACATATGTTTCCTTGCCATAGATCACATTTTGGATTTCTGGTGGAGAACATTTCTTGGTCAAAAATCCGTAGGTGTTAGCCTTTGGTATTATTGAAAATAGCCGTTCATGGCTATTTTTGACAAAAATGGGGGTTGTGTGGCCATTGATCATCGACCAGAGGCTGATACACCTCACCCCACGTATGTTTCCTTGCCATAGATCACATTCTTGGATTTCTGGTGGAGACCATTTCTTGGTCAAAAATCCGTAGGTGTTAGCCTTCGGTATTATTGAAAACGGTCGTTCATGGCTATTTTCATCAAAAATAGGGGTTGTGTGGCCATTTATCATCGACCAGAGGCTCGTACACCTCACCTCACTTATGTTTCCTTGCCATAGATCACATTCTTGGATTTCTGGTGGAGACCATTTCTTGGTCAAAAATCTGTAGGTGTTTGCCTTCCGTGTCATTGAAAATGGTCGTTCATGGCTATTTTCGACAAAAATGGGGGTTGTGTGGCCATTGATCATCGACCAGAGGCTCGTACACCTCACCCCACATATGTTTCCTTGCCATAGATCACATTTTGGATTTCTGGTGGAGAACATTTCTTGGTCAAAAATCCGTAGGTGTTAGCCTTTGGTATTATTGAAAATAGTCGTTCATGGCTATTTTTGACAAAAATGGGGGTTGTGTGGCCATTGATCATCGACCAGAGGCTGATACACCTCACCCCACGTATGTTTCCTTGCCATAGATCACATTCTTGGATTTCTGGTGGAGACCATTTCTTGGTCAAAAATCCGTAGGTGTTAGCCTTCGGTATTATTGAAAATGGTCGTTCATGGCTATTTTCATCAAAAATAGGGGTTGTGTGGCCATTTATCATCGACCAAAGGCTCGTACACCTCACCTCACTTATGTTTCCTTGCCATAGATCACATTCTTGGATATCTGGTGGAGACCATTTCTTGGTCAAAAATCTGTAGGTGTTTGCCTTCCGTGTCATTGAAAATGGTCGTTCATGGCTATTTTCGTCTAAAATGGGGGTTGTGTGGCCATTGGTCATCGACCAGAGGCTCGTACACTTTACCCCACATATGTTTTCTTGCCGTTGATCACATTCTTGGATTTCTGGTGGAGACCATTTCTTGGTCAAGAATCCGTTGGTGTTAGCCTTCGGTATTATTGAAAATGGTCGTTCATGGCTATTTTCGTCTAAAATGGGGGTTGTGTGGCCATTAATCATCGACCAGAGGCTTGTACACCTCACCCCACATATGTTTCCTTGCCATAGATCACATTCTTGGATTTCTGGTGGAGACCATTTCTTGGTCAAAAATCCGTACATGTTAGCCTTCGGTATTATTGAAACTGGTCATTCATGGCGATTTTTGACAAAAATGGGGGTTGTGTGGCCATTGATCATCGACCAGAGGCTCATAAACCTCACCCCACATATGTTTCCTTGTCATAGATCACATTCTTTGATTTCTGGTGGAGACCATTTCTTGGTCAAAAATCCGAATGTGTTAGCCTTCGGTACTATTGAAAATGGTCGTTCATGGCTATTTCGACTAAAATAAGTGTTGTGTGGCCATTGATATTCGACCAGAGGCTCATACACGTCGCTACACATATGTTTCCTTGCCATAGATCACATTCTTGGATTTATGGTGGAGACAATTTCTTGGTCAAAAATCCGTGAGTGTTAGCCTTCAGTGTCATTGAAAATGGTCGTTCATGGCTATTTTCGACAAAAATGGGGGTTGTGTGGCCATTGATCATCGACCAGAGACTCGTACACCTCACCCCACATATGTTTCCTTGCCATAGATCACATTCTTGGATTTATGGTGGAGACCATTTCTTGGGCAAAAATCTGAATGTGTTAGCCTTCAGTATTATTGAAAATGGTCATTCATGGCTATTTTCGACAAAAATGGGTGTTGTGGCCATTGATCTTCGACCAGAGGCTCATACACCTCACTACACATATGTTTCCTTGCCATAGATCACATTCTTGGATTTATGGTGGAGACCATTTCTTGGTCAAAATTCCATAGGTGTTAGCCTTCAGTGTCATTGAAAATGGTCGTTCATGGCTATTTTCGACAAAAATGGGGGTTGTGTGGCCATTGATCATCGACCAGAGGCTGATACACCTCACCCCACATATGTTTCCTTGCCATAGATCACATTTTGGATTTCTGGTGGAGAACATTTCTTGGTCAAAAATCCGTAGGTGTTAGACTTCGGTATTATTGAAAATGGTCGTTCATGGCTATTTTCGACAAAAATGGGGGTTGTGTGGCCATTGATCATCGACTAGAGGCTCATACACCTCACCCCACATATGTTTCCTTGCCATAGATCACATTCTTGGATTTCTGGTGGAGACCATTTCTTGGTCAAAAATCCGTAGGTGTTAGCCTTCGGTATTATTGAAAATGGTCATTCATGGCTATTTTCGTGAAAATGGGGGTTGTGTGGCCATTTATCATCGACCAGAGGCTCGTACACCTCACCCCACATATGTTTCCTTGCCATAGATCACATTCTTGGATTTCTGGTGGAGACCATTTCTTGGTCAAAAATCCATACGTGTTAGCCTTCTGTATTATTGCAAATGGTCGTTGATCGCTATTTTAAGCAAAAATGGGCGTTGTGTGGCCATTGATCATCGACCAGAGGCCCATACACCTCACCCCACATATGTTTCCTTGCCATAGATCACATTCTTGGATTTATGGTGGAGACCAATTCTTGGTCAAAAATCCGTAGGTGTTAGCCTTCAGTGTCATTGAAAATGGTCGTTCATGGCTATTTTCGACAAAAATGGGGGTTGTGTGGCCATTGATCATCGACCAGAGGCTCGTACACCTCATCCCACATATGTTTCCTTGCCATAGATCACATTTTGGATTTCTGGTGGAGAACATTTCTTGGTCAAAAATCCGTAGGTGTTAGCCTTCGGTATTATTGAAAATGGCCGTTCATGGCTATTTTTGACAAAAATGGGGGTTGTGTGACCATTGATCATCGACCAGAGGCTCATACACCTCACCCCACATATGTTTCCTTGCCATAGATCACATTCTTGGATTTCTGGTGGAGACCATTTCTTGGTCAAAAATCCATAGGAGTTAGCCTTCGGTATTATTGAAAATGGTCGTTCATGGCTATTTTCATCAAAAATAGGGGTTGTGTGGCCATTTATCATCGACCAGAGGCTCGTACACCTCACCTCACTTATGTTTCCTTGCCATAGATCACATTCTTGGATTTATGGTGGAGACCATTTCTTGGTCAAAAATCTGTAGGTGTTAGCCTTCCGTGTCATTGAAAATGGTCGTTCATGGCTATTTTCGTCTAAAATGGGGGTTGTGTGGCCATTGATCATCGACCAGAGGCTCGTACACTTTACCCCACATATGTTTTCTTGCCGTTGATCACATTCTTGGATTTCTGGTGGAGACCATTTCTTGGTCAAGAATCCGTTGGTGTTAGCCTTCGGTATTATTGAAAATGGTCGTTCATGGCTATTTTCGTCTAAAATGGGGGTTGTGTGGCCATTAATCATCGACCAGAGGCTTGTACACCTCACCCCACATATGTTTCCTTGCCATAGATCACATTCTTGGATTTCTGGTGGAGACCATTTCTTGGTCAAAAATCCGTACATGTTAGCCTTCGGTATTATTGAAAATGGTCATTCATGGCGATTTTTGACAAAAATGGGGGTTGTGTGGCCATTGATCATCGACCAGAGGCTCATACACCTCACCCCACATATGTTTCCTTGCCATAGATCACATTCTTGGATTTATGGTGGAGACCAATTCTTGGTCAAAATTCCGTAGGTGTTAGCCTTCAGTGTCATTGAAAATGGTCGTTCATGGCTATTTTCGACAAAAATGGGGGTTGTGTGGCCATTGATCATCGACCAGAGGCTGATACACCTCACCCCACATATGTTTCCTTGCCATAGATCACATTCTTGGATTTATGGTGGAGACCAATTCTTGGTCAAAATTCCGTAGGTGTTAGCCTTCAGTGTCATTGAAAATGGTCGTTCATGGCTATTTTCGACAAAAATGGGGGTTGTGTGGCCATTGATCATCGACCAGAGGCTCATACACCTCACCCCACGTATGTTTCCTTTCCATAGATCACATTCTTGGATTTCTGGTGGAGACCATTTCTTGGTCAAAAATCTGAATATGTTAGCCTTCGGTATTATTGAAAATGGTCGTTCATGGCTATTTTCATAAAAAATGGGGGTTGTGTGGCCATTGATCATCGACCAGAGGCTCGTACACCTCACCTCACATATGTTTCCTTGCCATATATCACATTCTTGGATTTATGGTGGAGACCATTTCTTGGTCAAAAATCTGTAGGTGTTAGCCTTCCGTTTCATTGAAAATGGTCGTTCATGGCTATTTTCGACAAAAATGGGGGTTGTGTGGCCATTGATCATCGACCAGAGGCTCGTACACTTTACCCCACATATGTTTTCTTGCCATTGATCACATTCTTGGATTTCTGGTGGAGACCATTTCTTGGTCAAGAATCCATTGGTGTTAGCCTTCGGTATTATTGAAAATGGTCGTTCATGGCTATTTTCGACAAAAATGGGCGTTTTGTGGCCATTGATCATCGACCAGAGGCCCATACACCA
Source organism: Zea luxurians (assembly GCA_029449295.1). NCBI lineage: Eukaryota > Viridiplantae > Streptophyta > Magnoliopsida > Poales > Poaceae > Zea > Zea luxurians. The sequence continues at coordinate 165,121 of JAOPSE010001109.1, forward strand.
CACCCCACATTTGTTTCCTTGCCATAGATCACATTCTTGGATTTATGGTGGTGACCATTTCTTGGTCAAAAATACGTAGGTGTTAACCTTCAGTATTATTGAAAATGGTCGTTCATGGCTATTTTCGACAAAAATGGGGGTTATGTGGCCATTGATCTTTGACCAGAGGCTCATACACCTCACTACACATGTTTCCTTGCCATAGATTGTAACACCCCAGGTGTTACCATGGCTAGAGCACACTTGGTGCTAAGGACTATGATCACATGTGGAAGAAACTTAAGGAGCAAAAGTGTAAGGGCTTTGGAAACTAAGTTTTAACCAAGAAATGTGAATGACCAAAAGCATTACCCTATTTGAGTGCAACTATCACTTTGGTCAAGGGGGGGGAGAAAACCCTAGATCTCTCTTGAACCCTATCTCCCAAAGCCATGGATAAGAGGGGGGAGAGGGTGAGCAATTGTGTAAAACATGAGTAATCTTTAACCCAACCTTAAGTAACCTTATAACCAGCAATTAGGGGATGGAAATATTGCAAAAAGGCCCCTGGAGAAACCCCAAATCCACTCCCTAAGTAGAGAGAGAGCTAGAGCTCTCTAATTCTCTCTAAGTTAAAAACTATACCTACACTAAAGATCAGTCGTGTTCACCTTGAAGCTGGCACCAAATCCACCTATGTTCTATACCAAAAATGTGGCATACCACCTAGGGCACCCCCTGGAAAAAGCTGAGCCCGAGACCCTGACGTTTGACATGCCTTGGCATGGTTTTTGTCGCGAGGTGGGCAGTGTGACACACCCAATTTGGCGACCGAAGATCTCCCTACCTAGGCCATATCTGCCATGGCAGCTCACGGATGAGAGACAGCCCTAGGTGCCAGGAAAAGACTCGCGCAGGATTTTTGCCAAGATTCTCACGTTTGCGACTTGGGTGAGCTGTGGAACACGGGCAGAAGGAAAGCTCCACGTGTTCGACGCGCTTTGTGTGCGCCAGAGCACGCCCGCGCGCGCCCCGCATCACGCCAACGGCCAGCCGACGCCATGGCCCGCGCCCGCGCCTATAAATCCCACTCAGGCGTCGACTACACTCTTCCGCGCACGCCCAAACCTCACCGGAGCTTAGTTCACCATCGTTTGCCCGTGCGCGACGTGTCTGCGGCCACCCGAGCCACTGCCGCCGTAGACCGGCCAGCCCAGCCCTTCCCAACCCTGTCCAACCCTCTGAGGTGAGTGTGCACGCCCCAGTGAAGCTCCCCGAGCAAGGAATCGAAGCCTGCTTCGCCAGAGAGGCCAGTCCACGGTCGCCGGAGTTCACAACCCCGTCGGAGTGCGTGGACCGGGTAATCCACTGAACCATTTTCCGATTCCTTGTGCACACGGTCTCTACGTCACCCCGTGAAGCTCACCGTGCCCTTGGATTGAACCAGATCACCGTGATTTGGCCGGCACACCCACCGCCGACGAGAACACCCGCCTGCGCACGAGGACCGAGCGATTCCGGCCATCCCCGTCGTCGAGCCGTACATCGCCGTGACCGCCAGAGCCTCCCCGAGCCAACCCCGCCCCTCGCCGGACCCCGCTCGCCGCCGGTAAGCCGCGCCGCCCTTTTCTTTCCCGCGGGTGCTGTTTACATTAAGGGAAGGACCTCGGGGAAGAAGAAGGAAAGGTCGAGGGGCTTTTTGAGCTGTCAGAGACTCGGGGGAATAGTGGCGCAGGGGTAGATTTGAGTGGGTTGATTTAGTTTTAACCCAGGGACCTCGGTGTAAACTGTTTTTCCAGAAAACCTTATTAAACCTGATTTTAAATTTGAACAGAATCTTTGAAAACCCATAACTTCTGTTTAGTTCATCCAAATTTGGTCAAACCAATTTTGTCAGACTCTAAATAAAGTAAACTACCTAAGAAAAATATAAAACCCCTATGTACTATAGAAAACTTTAGGGTTCTGATTTAATTATAGTTTTGGCCAAAAGCTCAATAATAGGAAGAAAAATAGTTATACTATTTGACTAGGGTTAGAAAAATTTGGAGAAGTTTATGTCCACCTACTGACCTAAATAAAAATGCTAAACCTCTCTTTCAACCCCATTAAGTTAGTTTTTACCACTTATTTTACAATATGCTTAAGGTTAAAGAAAATAGAAAATGTAATTTAAATAATGAACCAGAGGGCACCCTTATTTTTGTTAGTGTACTTATTCAATGTAGTACACTGGAAAAATCTATCATACCCTGTTTGAGTATAAAATAAGTAGGATACCTTTTATTTTAATAAAACAAGGAAAACTTAGAAAAACCCTACAAAAATAACCCCAAGGTGAAAACACCCCAACCCTTGGGATAACTAATGGTTTGTAAATAAGAACTTAGCAAAAATATAAAATCTGTTGTTTGACATTTTTCAAATAACAATGTAGTAGAAAGTGCTTTTTTGACATTTAACTTTAGAAAATCATAACTAAATGACCATCCCTTAGCTTTCTGTGATTTTTAGCACAGAAGCCTATTATTGCTATTAGATGCCAACAAAAATAATCCTTAGGGCAGAACTCACCCCTAATTAAGAGATGTAGTGTAAAGTGGCCCTTTTTACACAACTCTTGTTATTTTTGTCTAAAGCATAGCCTTTATATTTTAAGCCCCAAATTCTTAAGACAGGCTAGAATAGCAAATGGCAACCCACTGTAATTTTTACAGAATTTTTGGAAAAATATTAAACCACTATCATAGTTCAAACCTACACTAGAAACCATAAGTAGAAAATAAAGAAAAGGAAAAGTGAATAATAGGAAATTAGTGTCATCCTGAAATTCTTAATAACTTGTCCACTGAAGTATATAAAGAAAATACCAATTCCCTATGAGTATCCTCAACAAAAACCTAAGCCTAAAGGTGATAAGCATAACCCACTAGAAGCCCCGCATGACCAAGAAACCCCAAGTTACTCTTTAACTTAGTTTTTCTTCTTTAGCATAATGTTATTAAATCCTACATAATCATGACATACATGTTCATTGCATTCGATAGACTGTAACCTTGCTGACGGAGAGTACGTCCTCGTGCCGGAGCAAGGAGCTGCTCAGGAGGTAGCCCTAGATCCAGCACCCGAGCCTACATCAGCGGATCTGCCTGCCACTGCTTTGGAAGGCAAGCCCCGGTTTTATGCATAACCTGTTAATTATGCTATTTTACTTCACTTAATGATTGTAGGATTGATTGTGCACTTAGGTGTAGGAGTTGTTTGAAACCCTAGCTGCATGATCTCAGGAACCCTGTTGAGATGAATACTAGTATGCTAGGTCGAGTAGCTGCTTTAGTAATTAGGACCTCGGTAGAAGTCGATTGATTTTTCTAGCACTCGCGCGAGGTCAGGAAATTGGTTGTATCCACTTTCTTCTCATAATGATGCTGGTTGTGGACAACAATCCATGGGGATTGGTTGTTCACGGGATAAAAATTGGAATAAGGATTAAGGTGTGGTACCGTGAGTCAAGCGTTTGAACGTACTAAACATATACCGAGAAATATGGTAAATCGGTAAGCCTAGTACCTGATTGAACCTGGCAGCAGATTGCCCTCCTCACGCGACCTGAGACGAGGTCTCCCATTCTGGTTATGGTGGGTACAAGTGCGGTCACTGCACGACGGCAGTCGGGGTCAGTGAGGCATTGTACGCCAAGGCGGTGAGCCCCTCTCTACTGACGGGGAATCGATGGGGACGGTTGATGTGTGTGGGGACGGAGTGCCCCTGCATGTCATGTGTTTAGGTTTACCTTGCAAGGATGAAAATTCGATTCGAATCGTCTGCTTCTCGCAGCTAATGAGACTGCTTAATCCATGCTGCTACATTGAGTAACAAGTGGAATTGTGCTGAGATGATACAAGATGTTGATTGCTAAAAATGTTTGCTACTATGTATGAATAGATAGTACATCTTTAGCCTTAAGAGAGTCACACTTAATTTGACAAAGTTAAAAACTTGATTTAGAAACTCAGCTAGTGCTTTTGGCAACCAAACCCCTCAGCCAAACAGCTGCATGCCTAGAGGTAGAGGAGTAGACTCCTCACACCGGGTAAGTCTAGCTGAGTATTAGTATACTCAGCCTTGCTTGTGGCATAATTTTACAGGTTCTCTGGAGGACATGGTTGCTGGAGTGACTTGGTCGTCCATCTTGCCACTGGGTTGGACTGTCGAGTGGGACCCTACCTCGGCTGAGGAGGAGCATGAGGAGTGATGGGACAGGCTTCCCCATCTCTCTGTTTATTTTCCGTTAGTTTTATTCCGCTGCACTTCGAACCTTGATGACTACTTTTGCAAAAACTCCGATGATGATGTAATAATTTTGCTACTCTTACATGCATGGTTTTATGCTTTATTGTATTTGCTCTGTGACTCACCATCGAGTGAGATTGTGGTACTTGATCCTGTCAGTGGCAGTGTCGGACTAGATCCGAGGGATTGACGGGTTATTCCCATTTAAGTGTGGTCTAGCCTCTAAGGCGGGGCTTAGGCACTTAGGTTGGAATAATTCGGGCACTTCCGCCACAGCTGGTATCGGAGCTTGTACCACCACAGAGGAATCAATAAAATGTGAATACCATCATTTTCCAAACTAAAACTTGATAGAAACAATGTTCGATAGATAGTAGGACGAACAGGATAGACCTAGGACGTGAAGCCTTAGGGTGATAGAAGGGTAGCTAGGTGGCTACGTAATTGTGTCCTATAGGCCACCTTAAGGGAGGGGAATTCTTCCCTATCCCCTTATATTGGTGAGGTCGTTCAGGACAAGCATGCATGCATCTCTAAATTAAACAAAGGGATATTTGAGTAAAGACTTAAAAACAAGATGATAACCAACTAAGTCCCCAGTACCATTTTATTTAACTAGAGAAAGGCTGAGTTTTATTTCTCTTGTTCTTTTTATAATTCTTTTTTCTTTTACTTACGCTTAACCGTACACAGATGACTTCCCACGGATCCTCAGAGGACGGAAATGCACTGTCCTACACTGACGGGCTTGCACGAGAGTGCTTTCCCCGCATTTTGTGGGAGGTACTTCAGGGGGTCGGATACACGACACCCCCTCAGTACACGGTGCAGCAGTTCGAGAAGCACCGAGTGCCCCGCTGTAGGGTGAGGATGACCCTGGAGCCTCATCCCCTATAGCCAGGCTGACGTTCATTGGACTCTGAGTCTTTTGGATACCGAGCTGAGGACACGATCGAGGCGATCGCTCTGCACGGGTTGACCACTTTCTGCGGATTCCATCCTTTAGAGCTGGCTACCCACCCCATTGGCTTGTTCCCCGCCGAAAGGGAGGATGACCCAATGTGGAAGGATCGGGTGGAGCATGCCAAGGATATCTGGGGCATCTACCTAGGACAGACTGCGCACTTGACCGTACGGTGCATGAATGCTCTGTACCGTCTGCAAGTGATGCGTGGTGAGGCGATGTCCCATCTGATGGCACTATTGGAGGCGACAAAGATTACTTTGGACAACAGGGAGGAGCTCATGGTTGATTTGTCCACTGAAATGGTGGAAAAGGACTTGCAGGTGGAGCAACTATCCACTGATATCCAAGAGTTGGAGGAATTAGTGGGCACCAGGGAGAACACCATCGAGGTTCTCGAGGATCAGCTCATTAACACCCAGCAGCAGCTTGCCGAGGCTAATAAGCACTTGGATATGCATCACCAGGAGATCCAGGATATGGAGGCCAATGAGGACGTCGACATCGAGGGAGGAGAGGAGCCTGCCTCTAGTGTGGACACTGCTGGCTCAGGGAGACCACCTTCCCCCGAGTCGAGTGTTGCCTCGTTCGCTCACTAGGTGTCAGGGACAGAGTTAGAAGTCGGTGATGGTAGGACTCCTCGCAGCTAGCTTAGCTTTTGCACCCTTGGGGTACTAGGCTAGATAGAGTTGAGTCTTTTTGGGACAAATGATGTAACCGTGATAAACTCTCTTGGAAGCATGATTGATGGATGCTGTTATCAGTTTTTAAATTTGGAAGGAAAAATTTATGCCTTTTTAAATCCTTTTTGTTTAAGTTGGAAATCTATCATTTTTCTTTTGACTCTTTTTGCCGCGATTAAACCTTGAGCTTGGAGGTATGGTGTTAAGTATATATGTGGATTTTCAGATGGCCGGGAGGCAGCGTTGTGGCCAGAATGAGTGCGTTCCTCCACCGCCGCCACCGCCTCCCACTCTGCAGGAGCTAATGGCTCAGCAGAATGAGATCTTGAGGCAGCTAGCTCAGCGCCAGCCACCACCTCAGCACTATGGTGGTGGAGACCATCAGCGTCACCCCGCGACAGCTACCTACCAGGAGTTCCTCAGTACTCAGCCTCCATTGTTCACAAGGGCAGAGGACCCACTTGATGCAGATGTGTGGTTGCGAGTGGTGGAATCCAAATTCCCGCTACTCCATGGAGCTTGTTCAGAGGTCACTAAAGTCAGGTTCGCCACCCAGCAGCTTCGCGGACCCGCAAGGACTTGGTGGGATCATTTTCTTGCTATGCAGCCAGAGGACCGAGAGGTGGAGTGGAGAGAGTTCAAGGCAGATTTCCGGGGACACCACATACTAGCCGGGATTATGGATCGAAAGCTCAACGAGTTTCTGGCACTCACTTAGGGCAACAGGACAGTGTTGCAATATGCCCAGGCTTTTAATGACTTGTGCCAGTATGCTGGATATCATGCAGATACGGACGAGAAGAAGAGAGACAGGTTCAGGAGGGGGCTCAGCACTAAGCTCCGTGACCGTCTCAACACCGTCAGGGCCAACAGCTATAATGAGTTGGTCAACATGGCTATCTCCCAGGAGGACTGCATTACAGCTCGACAGGCAGAAAAAAAGAGGAAGACCCCTGTGGTAGGACCCTCAGCTCAGCCACAACGCTTCAGGATTGTGTCCGACACTCAGAGCAGGGGACCTCAGCAGCAGCACGGAAGATGGGTGATCCGACCACAGCAGCAGCAGCAGCAGGCACCCAACCGCACCCAGTTTCCAGCTCAGAGGAACAATCAGCAGCAGCAGCAGTACCGCCAGGCAAATGACAACAGGTGTTTCACATGTGGCAACACCTGGCACTATGCCAAGAATTGCCCCAGGAACCAGCAGAGGCAGGGACAGAATGTTAATCAGAATCAAGGCAAGAGATAGAAGGTGCATGTAAGGCAGGGCAGGCTGAACTTCACCACCATGGCTGATATTCCCAAGGGAGCACCCGTCATGACTGGTATCTTTACAGTTTTGAATTATCCTGCCATTATCCTTTTCGATTCTGGTGCATCGCATAGTTTTATTAGTGCCAAGTTTAGTGCCAAGTGCCAGTTGCCCTTTCACCACACCGATGGGGGCATTACTATTTCAACACCAGGAGGCAGGGTTGCCACTTATCAAATCAACAGGCAAGTGCCTATAAAATTTGGTAGTCTTGTGATTAGAACCACCCTTCTCATCTTAGGATTGGATAGCGTGGATATTATATTGGGAGCTGACTGGTTGACCAGGCATCAGACAGTATTGGATATTGCAGCCAGGGCCATTGAAATTCATTCCCCTGCCTATGGCGAGACTGTTTTATATTTACCCGACCAGGGATGCACCCGCTCTTGTGCCTTTGTTATGATAGAATCCCCAGTGGAAAAGATTCCAGTGGTCTGTGACTACCTGGATGTGTTTCCGGATGAATTGCCAGGGATGCCACCTGACCGAGACATTGAGTTCGCAATTGAATTGCAACCCAGAACTGCTCCTATCTCCAATAGACCCTATAGGATGCCTCCCGCGGAATTGGCAGAACTGAAAAAGCAATTGCAAGAGTTGTTAGACAAGGGGTTTATTCGCCCAAGTACTTCACCATGGGGATGTCCTGCCTTATTCGTGAAAAAAAAGGATGAGAGTTTGAGAATGTGTGTTGACTACCGCCCTCTCAATGCGGTGACTATCAAGAACAAATACCCACTGCCTCGCATTGATGTTCTGTTCGATCAGTTGGTAGGAGCCAAGGTATTCTCCAAGATAGATCTTCGCTCGGGTTACCACCAGATCAAGATCCGTGCCAGTGATATTCCCAAGACGGCCTTCTCAACCCGATATGGGCTGTATGAGTTTTTGGTGATGTCTTTTGGGCTGACCAATGCCCCGGCTTATTTTATGTACCTAATGAACTCAATGTTTATGCCAGAATTGGACAAGTTCGTGGTCGTTTTCATTGATGATATTCTGATCTATTCCAAGAATGAAGACAAGCATACTGAGCATCTGCACATCGTGCTTCAGCGACTGCGCGATCATCATCTTTATGCTAAGTTGTCTAAATGTGAATTCTGGCTGAAGGAAATCAAATTCTTGGGTCACAAAATTTCTCAGGATGGGATATCAGTTGATCCTGAGAAGGTACAAGAGGTAATGAATTGGAAACCCCCGACTACAGTGAGGCAAATTCGGAGTTTTCTGGGTTTGGCAGGGTATTATTGACGATTTATCCTGGATTTCTCCAGAATTGCCAAACCAATGACTGAACTGTTAAAGAAGGGAGTCAAGTATGATTGGAGCCAAAAGTGCGAAGATGCCTTTCACACTTTGAGGCAGCATTTGACAACAGCCCCAGTACTGGCTCAACCTGACAACACCAAGCCATTTGAAGTCTATTGTGATGCTTCTGGTACAGGATTGGGTTGTGTCTTGATGCAAGATAACAGAATCATTGCTTATGCTTCCCGAGCACTCAGACCCCATGAGCAGAACTACCCTACACATGATCTGGAATTGGCAGCTGTGGTTCATGCTCTTAAGATATGGAGACACTACCTGATGGGAGCTCACTTTAACATCTACACTGATCACAAGAGTCTCAAATACATCTTCACTCAGGCAGATCTGAACATGAGGCAGAGAAGATGGTTGGAGTTAATCAAGGACTATGACTTGGAAGTACATTACCATCCTAGCAAGGCCAATGTTGTGGCAGATGCCTTGAGCAGAAAAGCCCAGTGCAATTGCATGAGTATGGTGCCAGAGTTACCACCCTGTGTGATGAGTTGTGCAAGCTGAACCTGGAAGTTGTTTCTTCCAGTGACTTAGGTTACATCTCGGTGGAACCCACATTACAGGAGCAAATAGTCAGGGCCCAAGTTGAGGATAAGGGTGTTCAGGTCATCAAAGAAATGATCCATCAAAAGGCAGAGAAATACAAGTGCTTCCGTCAGGACAGCAAGGGAATTCTATGGTTTGGAGATCGATTGGTTGTTCCTAAGGACCCTGAGCTCAGAAAGAAGATACTGGATGAAGCTCACCTTTCCAAGTTCTCCATGCACCCTGGTAGCAACAAAATGTATCATGATCTCAGATCTTTATATTGGTGGACCAGAATAAAGAGGGAAATTGCCAAGTACATATCCGAGTGTGACACCTGCCAGAGGATCAAAGCTAGTCATTTGAAGGCAGCAGGCCCTTTGCAACCCCTTCCCATACCATCTTGGAAATGGGAGGACATTTGCATGGATTTTATCGTAGGATTGCCCCATACCTCCAGGCACCATGATTCCATTAGGGTTATTGTGGACAGGTTGACCAAGACCACTCACTTCTTGCCAGTGCACACCACCCACAGGACAGAGAAGTATGCAGAGATCTACATTGACCAGATAGTTCATCTGCATGGGATACCAAGGACTATAGTCTCAGACCGAGGAGCACCATTTGTGGCACGATTTTGGGAGCAATTGCAGGAATCACTTGGGACCCAGGTCATACGCAGCTCAGCCTATCATCCCCAAACCGATGGCCAGACTGAAAGGGTGAATCAGATTTTGGAAGACATGTTGCGAGCATGTGCACTACATTACGGAAAGGATTGGGACAAGTGTCTTTCCTTGGCAGAGTTTTCTTACAATAACAGCTATCAGTCCAGTCTGAAGATGGCACCTTTTGAAGCCTTATATGGGAGAAGATGCAGAACCCCACTGAATTGGTCTCAAGCAGGAGAGAGGGAAATATTTGGGCCAGATTTGGTACTTGAAGCAGAGGCAAAGGTCAGAATCATCAAGAAGAACTTAGAAGCTGCTCAGGCCAGGCAAAAGAGCTATCATGACAAGAGGCGGAAGCCTCTACAGTTTGAGGTGGGAGATCATGTTTATCTTAAGGTATCACCCACCAAGGGTGTCCAGAGATTCGGGATCAAGGGCAAGTTAGCTCCTCGTTACATTGGACCCTACGAGATCAAGGAAGCTTGTGGACCCGTTGCCTATCAACTGAAGTTGCCACCCAGCATGTCAGCTGTTCATGATGTGTTCCATGTATCTCAGCTGTGGAAATGTGTTCGCCTACCCACTGAAGTGCTACCTGAACCGGATCTTGAGATAGAACCAGACTTATCTTATCAAGAGTACCCGGTCAAGGTATTGGATCAGAAGGAGAGATCAACTCGAGCAAGGTCGATCAGAATGTATAAGGTTCAGTGGAGTCACCATTCAACAGAAGAAGCCACATGGGAGACTGAGGATTTTCTACGCTCTCGCTTCCCCGACTTTCTACCCAAAAGAGTCGGTACGTAACCCCAAAACCCCACCCCCACCTGCCCTTTGAATACAATTAGAAGAAAAACTTAGATAGCAAGGATAGTCTAAGTTGTGGATTTAACTTAAAAAGGGCTTCCTTCTGAAGTGGCAAAGAGAATGACATTCGAAGAGCAGTTAACAAGAGAAACTTGAGTATAAAGAAAGAGTAGCACACCAATACACCTTCAAGCACCCCTCCAAGGGACTCTACCAAAAATCTCGGGATGAGATTCCTTTAAGGGGGAGGGCTGTAACACCCCAGGTGTTACCATGGCTAGAGCACACTTGGTGCTAAGGACTATGATCACATGTGGAAGAAACTTAAGGAGCAAAAGTGTAAGGGCTTTGGAAACTATGTTTAACCAAGAAATGTGAATGACCAAAAGCATTACCCTATTTGAGTGCAACTATCACTTTGGTCAAGGGGGGGGGGAGAAAACCCTAGATCTCTCTTGAACCCTATCTCCCAAAGCCATGGATAAGAGGGGGGAGAGGGTGAGCAATTGTGTAAAACATGAGTAATCTTTAACCCAACCTTAAGTAACCTTATAACCAGCAATTAGGGGATGGAAATATTGCAAAAAGGCCCCTGGAGAAACCCCAAATCCACTCCCTAAGTAGAGAGAGAGCTAGAGCTCTCTAATTCTCTCTAAGTTAAAAACTATACCTACACTAAAGATCAGTCGTGTTCACCTCGAAGCTAGCACCAAATCCACCTATGTTCTATACCAAAAATGTGGCATACCACCTAGGGCACCCCCTGGAAAAAGCTGAGCCCGAGACCCTGAAGTTTGACATGCCTTGGCATGGTTTTTGTCGCGAGGTGGGCAGTGTGACACACCCGATTTGGCGACCGAAGATCTCCCTACCTAGGCCATATCTGCCATGGCAGCTCATGGATGAGAGACAGCCCTAGGTGCCAGGAAAGACTCGCGCAGGATTTTTGCCAAGATTCGCACGTTTGCGACTTGGGTGAGCTGTGGAACACGGGCAGAAGGAAAGCTCCACGTGTTCGACGCGCTCTGTGTGCGCCAGAGCACGCCCGCGCGCGCCCAGCGTCGCGCCAACGGCCAGCCGACGCCATGGCCCGCGCCCGCGCCTATAAAGCCCACTCATGCGTCGACTACACTCTTCCTCGCACGCCCAAACCTCACCGGAGCTCAGTTCACCGTCGTTTGCCCGTGCGCGACGTGTCCGCGGCCACCCGAGCCACTGCCGCCGTAGACCGGCCAGCCCAGCCCTTCCCAACCCTGTCCAACCCTCTGAGGCGAGTGTGCACGCCCCAGTGAAGCTCCCCGAGTAAGGAATAGAAGCCTGCTTCGCCGGAGAGGCCAGTCCACGGTCGCCGGAGTTCACAACCCCGCCGGAGTGCGTGGACCGAGTAATCCACTGAACCATTTTCCGATTCCTTGTGCACACGGTCTCTACGTCACCCCGTGAAGCTCACCGTGCCCTTGGATTGAACCAGATCACCGTGATTTGGCCGGCACACCCGCCGCCGACGAGAACACCCGCCTGCGCACGAGGACCGAGCGATTCCAGCCATCCCCGTCGTCGAGCCGTACATCACCGTGACCGCCAGAGCCTCCCTGAGCCATCCCCGCCCCTCGCCGGACCCTGCTCGCCACCGGTAAGCCGCGCCGCCCTTTTCTTTCCCGCGGGTACTATTTACATTAAGGGAAGGACCTCAGGGAAGAAGAAGGAAAGGTTGGGGGGCTTTTTGAGCTGTCAGAGACTCGGGGGAATAGTGGCGCAGGGGTAGATTTGAGTGGGTTGATTTAGTTTTAACCCAGGGACCTCGGTGTAAACTGTTTTTCCAGAAAACCTTATTAAACCTGATTTTAAATTTGAACAGAAACTTTGAAAACCCATAACTTCTGTTTAGTTCATCCAAATTTGGTCAAACCAATTTTGTCAGACTCTAAATAATGTAAACTACCTAAGAAAAATATAAAACCCCTATGTGCTATAGAAAACTTTAGGGTTCTGATTTAATTATAGTTTTGGCCAAATGCTCAATAATAGGAAGAAAAATAGTTGTACTATTTGACTAGGGTTAGAAAATTTGGAGAAGTTTATGTCCACCTACTGACCTAAATAAAAATGCTAAACCTCTCTGTCAACCCCATTAAGTTAGTTTTTACCACTTATTTTACAATATGCTTATGGTTAAGGAAATAGAAAATGTAATTTAAATAATGAACCAGAGGGCACCCCTATTTTTGTTAGGGTACTTTTTCAATGTAGTACACTGGAAAAATCTATCATACCCTGTTTGAGTATAAAATAAGTAGGATACCTTTTATTTTAATAAAACAAGGAAAACTTAGAAAACCCCTACAAAAATAACCCCAAGGTGAAAACACCCCAACCCTTGGGATAACTAATGTTTGTAAATAAGAACTTAGGAAAAATATAAAATCTGCTATTTGACATTTTTCAAATAACAATGTAGTAGAAAGTGCCCTTTTGACATTTAACTTTAGAAAATCATATCTAAATGACCATCCCTTAGCTTTCTGTGATTTTTAGCACAGAAGCCTATTATTGCTATTAGATGCCAACAAAAATAATCCTTAGGGCAGAACTCACCCCTAATTAAGAGATGTAGTGTAAAGTGGCCCTTTTACACAACTCTTGTTATTTTTGTATAAAGCATAGCCTTTATATTTTAAGCCCCAAATTCCTAAGACAGACTAGAATAGCAAATGGCAACCCACTGTAATTTTTACAGAATTTTTGGAAAAATATTAAACCACTATCATAGTTCAAACCTACACTAGAAACCATAAGTAGAAAATAAAGAAAAGGAAAAGTGAATAATAGGAAATTAGTGTCATCCTGAAATTCATAATAACTTGTCCACTGAGGTATATAAAGACAATACCAATTCCCTATGAGTATCCTCAACAAAAACCTAAGCCTAAAGGTGATAAGCATAACCCACTAGAAGCCCCGCATGACCAAGAAACCCCAAGTTACTCTTTAACTTAGTTTTTCTTCTTTAGCATAATGTTATTAAATCCTGCATAATCATGACATACACGTTCATTGCATTCGATAGACTGTAACCTTGCTGACGGAGAGTACGTCCTCGTGCCGGAGCAAGGAGCTGCTCAGGAGCTAGTCCCAGATCCAGCACCCGAGCCTACATCAGAGGATCTGCCTGCCACTGCTTTGGAAGGCAAGCCCCGGTTTTATGCATAACCTGTTAATTATGCTATTTTACTTCACTTAATGATTGTAGGATTGATTGTGCACTTAGGTGTAGGAGTTGTTTGAAACCCTAGCTACATGATCTCAGGAACCCTGTTGAGATGAATACTAGTATGCTAGGTCGAGTAGCTGCTTTAGTAATTAGGACCTCGGTAGAAGTCGAGTGATTTTTCTAGCACTCGCGCGAGGTCAGGAAATTGGTTGTATCCACTTTCTTCTCATAATGATGCTGGTTGTGGACAACAATCCATGGGGATTGGTTGTTCACGGGATAAAAATTGGAATAAGGATTAAGGTGTGGTACCGTGAGTCAAGCGTTTGAACGTACTAAACATATACCGAGAAATATGGTAAATCGGTAAGCCTAGTACCTGATTGAACCTGGCAGCACATTGCCCTCCTCACGCGACCTGAGACGAGGTCTCCCATTCCGGTTATGGTGGGTACAAGTGCGGTCACTGCACGACGGCAGTCGGGGTCAGTGAGGCATTGTACGCCAAGGCGGTGAGCCCCTCTCTGCTAACGGGGAATCGATGGGGACGGTTGATGTGTGTGGGGACGGAGTGCCCCTGCATGTCTCGTGTTTAGGTTTACCTTGCAAGGATGAAAATTCGATTCGAATCGTCTGCTTCTCGCAGCTAATGAGACTGCTTGATCCATGCTGCTACATTGAGTAACAAGTGGAATTGTGCTGAGATGATACAAGATGTTGATTGCTAAAAATGTTTGCTACTATGTATGAATAGATAGTACATCTTTAGCCTTAAGAGAGTCACACTTAATTTGACAAAGTTAAAAACTTGATTTAGAAACTCAGCTAGTGCTTTTGGCAACCAAACCCCTCAGCCAAACAGCTGCATGTCTAGAGGTAGAGGAGTAGACTCCTCACACCGGGTAAGTCTAGCTGAGTATTAGTATACTCAGCCTTGCTTGTGGCATAATTTTATAGGTTCTCTAGAGGACATGGTTGCTGGAGTGACTTGGCCGTCCATCTTGCCACCGGGTTGGACTGTCGAGTGGGACCCTACCTCGGCTGAGGAGGAGCATGAGGAGTGATGGGACAGGCTTCCCCATCTCTCTGTTTATTTTCCGTTAGTTTTATTCCGCTGCACTTCGAACCTTGATGACTACTTTTGCAAAAACTCCAATGATGATGTAATAATTTTGCTACTCTTACATGCATGGTTTTATGCTTTATTGTATTTGCTCTGTGGACTCACCATCGAGTGAGATTGTGGTACTTGATCCTGTCAGTGGCCGTGGTCGGACTAGATCCGAGGGATTGACGGGTTATTCCCATTTAAGTGTGGTCTAGCCTATAAGGCGGGGCTTAGGCACTTAGGTTGGAATAATTCGGGCAGTTCCGCCACATAGATGACATTCTTGGATTTATGGTGGAGACCATTTCTTGGTCAAAAATCCGTAGGTGTTAGCCTTCAGTGTCATTGAAAATGCTCGTTCATGGCTATTTCCGACAAAAATGGGGTTGTGTGGCCATTGATCTTCGACCAGAGGCTCGTACACTTCACCCCACATAGGTTTTCTTGCCATAGATCACATTCTTGGATTTCTGGTGGAGACCATTTCTTAGTCAAAAATCCGTTGGTGTTAGCCTTCGGTATTATTGAAAATGGTCATTCATGGCTATTTTCGACTAAAATGGGGGTTGTGTGGCCATTTATCATCGACCAGAGGCTCGTACACCTCACCCCACATATGTTTCCTTGCCATAGATCACTTTCTTGGATTTTTGGTGGAGACCATTTATTGTTAAAAATCTGTACGTGTTAGCCTTCAGTATATTGAAAATGGTCATTCATGGCTATTTTCGACAAAAATGGGGGTTGTGTGGCCATTGATCATCGACCAGAGGCTCGTAAACCTCACCCCCACATATGTTTCCTTGCCATAGATCACATTCTTTGATTTTTGCTGGAGACCATTTCTTGGTCAAAAATCTGAATATTTTAGCCTTGGTACTATTGAAAATGGTCGTTCATGGCTATTTTCGACAAAAATGGAGGTTGTGTGGCCATGGATATTCGACCAAAGGCTCATACACCTCACTACACATGTTTCCTTTCCATAGATCACATTCTTGGATTTCTGGTGGGGACCATTTCTTGGTCAAAAATCCGTTGGTGTTAGCCTTCGGTATTATTGAAAATGGTCGTTCATGGCTATTTTCGACAAAAATGGGGGTTGTGTGGCCATTTATCATCGACCAGAGGCTCGTACACCTCACCCCACATATGTTTCCTTGCCATAGATCACATTCTTGGATTTCTAGTGGAGACCATTTCTTGGTCAAAAATTCGTACGTGTTAGCCTTCGGTATTATTGAAAATGTCGTTCATGGCTATTTTCGACAAAATGGGGGTTGTGTGGCCATTGATCATCGACCAGAGGCTCGTACACCTCACCCCACATATGTTTCCTTGCCATAGATCACATTCTTGGATTTCTGCTGGAGACCATTTCTTGGGCAAAAATCCGAATGTGTTAGCCTTCGGTATTTTTGAAAATGGTCATTCATGGCTATTTCGACAAAAATGGGGGTTGTGTGGCCATTGATCTTCGACCAAAGGCTCATACACCTCACTACACATATGTTCCTTGCCATAGATCAAATTCTTGGATTTATGGTGGAGACCATTTCTTGGTCAAAATCCATAGGTGTTAGCCTTTAGTGTCATTGAAAATGGTCGTTCATGGCTATTTTCGACAAAAATGGGGGTTTGTGTGGACATTAATCATCGACCAGAGGCTCGTACACTTCACCCCACATATGTTTTCTTGCTATAGATTACATTCTTGGATTTCTGGTGGAGACCATTTCTTGGTCAAAAATCTGTTGGTGTTAGCCTTCGGTATTATTGAAAATGGTCCGTTCATGGCTATTTTCGACTGAAATGGGGGTTGTGTGGCCATTTATCATCGACCAGAGGCTCATACACCTCACCCCACATATGTTTCCTTTCCATAGATCACATTCTTGGATTATCTGGTGGAGACCATTTCTTGGTCAAAAATTCGTACGTGTTAGTCTTCGGTATTATTGAAAATGGTCATTCATGGCTATTTTCGACAAAAATGGGGGTTGTGTGGCCATTGATCATCGACCAAAGGCTCGTACACCTCACCCCACATATGTTTCCTTGCCATAGATCACATTCTTTGATTTCTGGTGGAGACCATTTCTTGGTCAAAAATCAGAATGTGTTAGCCTTCGGAAGTATTGAAAATGGTCGTTCATGGCTATTTTCGACAAAAATGGGGGTTGTTGTGGCCATTGATATTGGACCAGAGGCTCATACACCTCACTACACATATGTTTCCTTGCCATAGATCACATTCTTGGATTTATGGTGGAGACCATTTCTTGGTCAAAAATCCGTAGGTGTTAGCCTTTAGTGTCATTGAAAATGGTCGTTCATGGCTATTTTCGACAAAAATTAGGGTTGTGTGGCCATTGATTGTCGACCAAAGGCTCATACACCTCACCCCACATATGTTTCCTTGCTGTAGATCACATTCTTCGATTTCTGGTGGAGACCATTTCTTCGTCAAAAATCCGTAGGTGTCAGCCTTCGGTATTATTGAAAATGGTCGTTCATGGCTATTTTCGACAAAAATGGGGGTTGTGTGGCCATTGATCATCGACCAGAGGCTCATACACCTCACCCCACATATGTTTCCTTGCCATAGATCACATTCTTGGATTTTTGGTGGAGACCATTTTCTTGGTCAAAAATCCGTAGGTGTTAGCCTCTAGTATTATTGAAAATGGTCGCTCATGCAATTTCATAAAAAATGGGGGTTGTGTGACCATTTATCATCGACTAGAGGCTCATAAACCTCACCCCACATATGTTTTCCTTGCCATAGATCACATTCTTGGATTTCTGTGTGGAGACCATTTCTTGGTCAAAAAACTCGTACGTGTTAGCCTTCGGTATTATTGAAAATGGTCGTTCATGGCTATTTTCGGCAAAATGGGGGTTGTGTGGCCATTGATCATCGACCAGAGGCTCGTACACCTCACCCCACATATGTTTCCTTGCCATAGATCACATTCTTGGATTTTTGGTGGAGACCATTTCTTGGGCAAAATCCGAATGTCCTTTGGTATTTTTGAAAATGTCATCATGGCTATTTTCGACAAAAATGGCGGTTGTGTGGCCAGTGATCTTCGACCAGAGGCTCATACACCTCACTACAACATATGTTTACTTGCCATAGATCACATTCTTGGATTTATGGTGGAGACCATTTCTTGGTCAAAAATCTGTAGGTGTTAGCCTTCAGCGTCATTGAAAATGGTCGTTCATGGCTATTTTCGACAAAAATTAGGGTTGTGTGGCCATTGATCGTCGACCAGAGGCTCATACACCTCGCCCCACATATGTTTCCTTGCCGTAGATCACATTCTTGGAATTCTGGTGGAGACCATTTCTTGGTCAAAAATCCGTAGGTGTTAGCCTTCGGTATTATTGAAAATGGTCGTTCATGGCTATTTTCGACAAAAATGGGGGTTGTGTGGCCATTGATCATCGACCAGAGGCTCATACACCTCACCCCACATATGTTTCCTTGCCATAGATCACATTCTTGGATTTCTGGTGGAGACCATTTCTTGGTCAAAAATCCGTAGGTCTTAGCCTCTAGTATTATTGAAAATGGTCGCTCATGGCTATTTTCATAAAAAATGGGGGTTGTGTGGCCATTTATCATCGACTAGAGGCTCATAAACCTCACCCAACATATGTTTCCTTGCCATAGATCACATTCTTGGATTTTCTGGTGGAGACCATTCTTGGTCAAAAACTCGTACTTGTTAGCCTTCGGTATTATTGAAAATGGTCGTTCATGGCTATTTTCGGCAAAATGGGGGTGTGTGTGCCATTGATCATCGACCAGAGGCTCGTACACCTCACCCCACATATGTTTCCTTGCCATATATCACATTCTTGGATTTCTGGTGGAGACCATTTCTTGGGCAAAAATCCGAATGTGTTAGCCTTTGGTATTTTTGAAAATGGTCATTCATGGCTATTTTCGACAAAAATGGGGGTTGTGTGGCCATTGATCTTCGACCAGAGGCTCATACACCTCACTACACATATGTTTCCTTGCCATAGATCACATTCTTGGATTTATGGTGGAGACCATTTCTTGGTCAAAAATCCATAGGTGTTAGCCTTCAGTGTCATTGAAAATGGTCGTTCATGGCTATTTTCGACAAAAATTAGGGTTGTGTGGCCATTGATCGTCGACCAGAGGCTCATACACCTCACCCCACATATGTTTCCTTGCCGTAGATCACATTCTTGGATTTCTGGTGGAGACCATTTCTTGGTCAAAAATCCGTAGGTGTTAGCCTTCGGTATTATTGAAAATGGTCGTTCATGGCTATTTCGACAAAAATGGGGGTTGTGTGGCCATTGATCATCGACCAGAGGCTCATACACCTCACCCCACATATGTTTCCTTGCCATAGATCACATTCTTGGATTTCTGGTGGAGACCATTTCTTGGTCAAAAACTCGTACGTGTTAGCCTTCGGTATTATTGAAAATGGTCGTTCATGGCTATTTTCGGCAAAATGGGGGTTGTGTGCCATTGATCATCGACCAGAGGCTCATACACCTCACCCCACATATGTTTCCTTGCCATAGATCACATTCTTGGATTTCTGGTGGAGACCATTTCCTGGTCAAAAATCCGAATGCGTTAGCCTTTGGTATTTTTGAAAATGGTCATTCATGGCTATTTTCGACAAAAATGGGGGTTGTGTGGCCATTGATCTTCGACCAGAGGCTCATACACCTCACTACATATGTTTCCTTGCCATAGATCACATTCTTGGATTTATGGTGGAGACCATTTCTTGGTCAAAAATCCGTAGGTGTTAGCCTTCAGTGTCATTGAAAATGGCCGTTAATGGCTATTTTCGACAAAAATTAGGGTTGTGTGGCCATTTATCGTCGACCAGAGGCTCATACACCTCACCCCACATATGTTTCCTTGTCGTAGATCACATTCTTTGATTTCTGGTGGAGACCATTTCTTGGTCAAAAATCCGTAGGTGTTAGCCTTCGGTATTTTGAAAATGGTCGTTCATGGCTATTTTCGACAAAATGGGGGTTGTGTGGCCATTGATCATCGACCAGAGGCTCGTATACCTCACCCCACATATGTTTCCTTGCCATATATCACATTCTTGGATTTCTGGTGGAGACCATTTCTTGGGCAAAAATCCGAATGTGTTAGCCTTTGGTATTTTTGAAAATGGTCATTCATGGCTATTTTCGACAAAAATGGGGGTTGTGTGGCCATTGATCTTCGACCAGAGGCTCATACACCTCACTACACATATGTTTCCTTGCCATAGATCACATTCTTGGATTTATGGTGGAGACCATTTCTTGGTAAAAATCCATAGGTGTTAGCCTTCAGTGTCATTGAAAATGGTCGTTCATGGCTATTTTCGACAAAAATTAGGGTTGTGTGGCCATTGATCGTCGACCAGAGGCTCATACACCTCACCCCACATATGTTTCCTTGCCGTAGATCACATTCTTGGAATTCTGGTGGAGACCATTTCTTGGTCAAAAATCCGTAGGTGTTAGCCTTCGGTATTATTGAAAATGGTCGTTCATGGCTATTTTCGACAAAAATGGGGGTTGTGTGGCCATTGATCATCGACCAGAGGCTCATACACCTCACCCCACATATGTTTCCTTGCCATAGATCACATTCTTGGATTTCTGGTGGAGACCATTTCTTGGTCAAAAATCCGTAGGTCTTAGCCTCTAGTATTATTGAAAATGGTCGCTCATGGCTATTTTCATAAAATGGGGGTTGTGTGGCCATTTATCATCGACTAGAGGCTCATAACCTCACCCAACATATGTTTCCTTGCCATAGATCACATTCTTGGATTTCTGGTGGAGACCATTTCTTGGTCAAAAACTCGTACGGTTAGCCTTCGGTATTATTGAAAATGGTCGTTCATGGCTATTTTCGGCAAAATGGGGGTTGTGTGGCCATTGATCATCGACCAGAGGCTCGTACACCTCACCCCACATATGTTTCCTTGCCATATATCACATTCTTGGATTTCTGGTGGAGACCATTTCTTGGGCAAAAATCCGAGTGTTAGCCTTTGGTATTTTTGAAAATGGTCATTCATGGCTATTTTCGACAAAAATGGGGGTTGTGTGGCCATTGATCTTCGACCAGAGGCTCATACACCTCACTACACATATGTTTCCTTGCCATAGATCACATTCTTGGATTTATGGTGGAGACCATTTCTTGGTCAAAAATCCATAGGTGTTAGCCTTCAGTGTCATTGAAAATGGTCGTTCATGGCTATTGACAAATTAGGGTGGTGTGGCCATTGATCGTCGACCAGAGGCTCATACACCTCACCCCACATATGTTTCCTTGCCGTAGATCACATTCTTGGATTTCTGGTGGAGACCATTTCTTGGTCAAAAATCCGTAGTGTTAGCCTTCGGTATTATTGAAAATGGTCGTTCATGGCTATTTTCGACAAAAATGGGGTTGTGTGGCCATTGATCATCGACCAGAGGCTCATACACCTCACCCCACATATGTTTCCTTGCCATAGATCACATTCTTGGATTTTGAGACCATG
>JAOPSE010001110.1:0-186316 GCA_029449295.1 Zea luxurians
CTTGTGGCTCCTCCTGAACCACCTATTCTTCTCCTATGCGGGGGTGTGAGACAGCAAGGGTGAGCTCACACATGATCATAGCTCAACAAGTTGTGGGGAACCAGTGGACATGAACTCACAAAGGTGGGAGTTCATGTGAGGTGTAAGGCTAATCAATGACAGGGGTTAAAACTGAGCATTGCTTTTAATTAGTTGGTCAAAATTTTGTTAGCAGTTACTAAATGTAAGTAAATACCAAACCTTAATAAAAGTAGTAGACAAAATTAATAATAATCCCATGCAATGCAAATGACAAATTGAATTTAAGTTCCATAATTTAATCATCAGAGAGTCCTGAGCTGCTCATGACCATGAGCTCAGCTAGTATACCAGTTTTACACTCTACAGAGGTTGTACCCTTTACCCACAAGTCATGTTACCCATCTGCCAAGGGATCGTGACTCCCATACACCTCTACCTAGGAGGTGAGGCAGGGCAACACTACGAGGCCTTTACAAAGTTCCACTAGCTTCCGAAAACCCGCTACAGTTTATGGGAAGAGCACTTGCAAGAATCCCCCGTCTGACCGCCATCGCAGCTAAATCAACCCGAGAACCTCCTTGCATGCAACTCCCCTACTGCCCTTACCCCTTTCGGGTAAGGTAGTCTTCCACTAGCTTTCCTAATTAGTCAGCCAAGGGCATCCCATTAAACCCTTGTGGTGGCACGTGTTTCTCAAGTTAAGCTCTATGTTCCAATTAACATTAATGATCTTGACATGAACAGAAATAGAATAACAAAAGAATTGGAACATATATAAATGAATGATTATCCCAAAACCATGTAAAGCAACAGCAAACTACCCAAGTGATTCAGGGTAAACAAGGTAATGAGATAAACTATCTAGGGTGACCTATTGGGTCCCATCAAAATTAACCTATGCATGATAAATGATATTAAAGAACATTATTGGGTAAAAATTGGTCAAGGGCACAACTTGCCTTTAATGAGCTCCTGCTCAGCTACTTCTATCTGCTGCTCACCAGGATCCTCAGGCACGGGCTCTTCTACTCGCCACAATACAAACAAGCACAGTATATAGAGAAAATTAACATCACACCAAACATGTAACAAAATACACAGTAATAATCTACATATTAAAATAGAATCCTAGGAACAGAAATCATAATTTTGGAGTTATAATTTTAAGATATGAATTTCCAAAGGTTTTATGGGTTTAAAATGGATTAAGTGAGGAATTATTTTTATTACTGTTTTCATGACAACACAGAGACTCTAGGTGACAGAGAATAAAATTACAAAATTTTAGAAAGTGGAATGGCTCAATTTGGACCAAAAATGTAATTCTATGAATTTTACAAATTCTAGCACTTATTTTCATATTAAATATTCAATTTCTAATTCATTTATAACATTTACATGAACTCTGGACCGGGCGCATTATTTGCAAAGAACTCAAGGGCCTCGGGGTAAAATTTCTAAGGCACAGTGAATAGCACTCGCTGGACAACGGGTTGATTTATTACTTTCTAGGGGCTCATGTGCAAAAAGGCCCGGGCGAAGGGGTACAGGAGGACATCAGCCGCACGATCCACAATCGAGGGCTAGGATTAGATTTCTTTCTAAATGAAACGGTACGCGTTCTGTGCCGCGAGATCGTGATCCAACGACGCAGATGCCTCCACAAACTCTCCACAAGCGATCTAACCATTGATAGTAAGGCCAACGGCTCAGATTCTATCTCCTACTATTGGATAGTCTCCCCACCATCATGGCCGTTGTTGAGTGGATCAACGGCCCAAATGCTCAGCTCGAGCGATCCCAGCGTTCTCCCCCCTGCTGGAAC
Source organism: Zea luxurians (assembly GCA_029449295.1). Classification (NCBI taxonomy): domain Eukaryota; kingdom Viridiplantae; phylum Streptophyta; class Magnoliopsida; order Poales; family Poaceae; genus Zea; species Zea luxurians. The sequence goes on from JAOPSE010001110.1 coordinate 1,847, forward strand.
CAGAACCGCGGAGCGCTAGCCCCAGCACGGTGGCGCCATGGCCGAGACATTCCAACGCAGAGTACGGCGCGCAACGCACTAATTAGAGATGCTCTAATCGATGCCCTAAGAACACTGAATGCGATGGACGTGAACTTACCCCACGATACGACGCAGAAGGTCTTGGCCACGGCGAGCGGCAGATCTGCCTTGACGGCGACAAAATTCGTGGGCTCCTGGTGTCGATTCCGCCCGACGAGCCTGGGTATACCATCAGCGAGTTGGCCCGAAATGCTCCGAACCCAATGGATGGCTCAACGACGGCAGTGGCGAGGTAGCGCCGAGATGCAGGGTCATCGGTAATGGCGCGTTCGCTCCAAGTCACTCCCGCGGTGGTGCCTAGGTGAGGAGATGGTGGTTGTTGGCGCACAGAAACTCGAGGATGAGGAGAGATTGTGGCTGGACCTCTTATGCGCATGCGGGGTGGAGCAGATAGTTGTGCTAGCTCCGGCGGAGTCCTCGGACCATGCCGTTGCGGCGCGCGGCATTGGCGGAAGGGAGGCAACGACCTGGACGCCGCAGAGTATGGTGCGTGGGACCTGTGGATCAGTGGTACCGACGCGGAAGCGGGCGCGAGAGGTGCTGACGGGTAGGCCCGGCCCGTCAGTGAGGCAGGAACCTAGGCGTGAGCGAGAGGGGACGAACTGGGCCGAGTTCAGGTAGTTTGGGCCCATGTGCCATTTTCCCATTTTCTTTCCCTTTCTTTTTCTTTCTTTTTCTAGTTCCCTTTTCTCACATTTTTGGAATTCAAGTTCAAACCCAAATTTGGTTGGGTATTCATTCCTAAATTTAAGTTTAATTCCAAGACCCTAATAAGGCTAGAGATATCTACCTATAAAATTTTTCTTGCACATTTTAATTAAGACTTTCCTTTACTCTTCTTTACCTTAGAGTTTTGTTTTCAAATGTAGGAGTTAAATTCTATGTATTCATTAGTATCTTGTTAATGACACCTTTATTTTTTTATTGTCCACATATGCGCAATCAAGTAAAACCCAGCATGATGCATAATTTAGTGATGTCATCTATTAAGTATTTTTTTAAATGGGGTGTTCACATGAAATGATAAGCATAGATAACTCATACAGCTATAAAGTAATATAATTTCTCTTTTTAGACTCTTCTTACATAGTGAGTATTACAATGATGCATGTCCAGGTGGTCATTAGCTTCCTCAAGCTCCTGCTGCACATCATGGAGCTGGTTTTTCAAGACATCAATGGTGTTGTCCCGAATCTCCACCTGCTGCTCCAGGGTGGTGATGCGCTGGCTCAACCGTTCCACCTGTAGGTCCTTCTCCACCAACTCTGAGGACAAGTCGACCATGAAGTCCTCTCGGCTATCGAGGGTGAGCTTGGTGGTCTGAGTGAGGTTAGCAAGATGTGCCATAGCGTCGCTTTACATGGCCTGAAGGCAGTACAGTGCGCTCATGCACTGAAAAGTGATCCTCCCAACCAAGTTAGGATACATGGCACATACGTCCTTCACATGGCTCACACGGTTGCACCACATGGGGTCATCCCTCTTCTTAGCGGGGAAGAGTCCCAAAGGGTGCATCACCATCTCTAGGGATGGTAGCCACAGAAAGTCGTCAGGGTGTTCATAGCTGCCTCCTCGATGGTGTCATCCGTCCTGAATCCAATAGTCTCGGAATCAAGAGAACGCCAACCCGGCTAAAGGGGATGTGCCTCCAGAGTCAGCCAGACTCAGCAACGTGGCACCTGATGCTCCTCATACAGCTGCACCGTGTACAAAGAGGGCGTAGGGTAACCGATGGAGTTGAGCACTTCCCACAAGATGGAAGGAAAACCATCGTGAGAAAGGAAATCGGAACTGAAACGAGTGTCTCCTCCATTAGCAGGGGTAGGTGAAGTCATCTGTGGAAGAGTATCAGATGTAAAGATTATGGTGGGAGAAAGAAAATAAAGAGTCTGGGTGGTTTAAAAGGAAGCGGGTTAGATCAAATTTTTACTTCTTTAATTTCTAATCCTTTTAGTTTTTATAATGCATGCATGCTGAACATAATGTCACCTCTCTGAATCAGAAGGGTGCTTTTAGGGCATCCTTGAATTCCTAAGACTGGCCCATAGAGCCTACTTAATTAGCCACCTATTTCTCCCCACTATTCCTAAGGCATTTCGTCCTAGGTCTAGCGTTCTAGTCCTGACGATTCCAATACTGGTTTCTAAGCAAGTTTTATTTTTGAAAAGTTTGCATTCACGATTTATTGCTTTCTCTGTGGTGGTATTTGCTCCGATACCAGCTGTGGTAGAACTGCCCGAATTATTCCAGCTTAACTGCCCAAGTCACGCCTTAAAGGCCGCAACGCACTTAAATCGGAATAACCCGTCAGTCCCTCAGATCTAGTCTGATAAAGCCATTTATCCAGGATCAAATACCACAAGCTCACTCGAAGGTGAGCCAAAGAAGAAACAATAAACAGGAAACCTCAAGTTTAAAGTACTAGAGGTATTACATAAATCGGAGTTTTTCAAGTTAACTGAAATAAGTTCATAAGATAAATTGCAGCGGATAATCGATATCGTCGAAAGTGAGGAATAGGGCAAGGCCTAGCCCATTACTCCTCCTGCTCCTCTCCTGTTGGAGCAGCATTCCACTCGACCGTCCAACCCGGTGGCAGGGTGGTAGGCCAAGTTACACCATCAACCGTATCCTGAAGCGTACCTGCAAAATTATGCCACAAGCAAGGCTGAGTATACTAATACTTAGCTAGACTTACCCGGTGTGAGGAATCTACTCCTCTACCTCTAGACTATGCAGCTGTTTGGCTGAGGGGTTTGGTTTGCCAAAGCACTAGCTGAGTCTAGAAATCAATTTTAGCTTTTCCAATTCTAGTATCATTGATCTTAGCTAAGTTTGCTCCTTCTAAGCATACATGGTAGCAATCATTTAATACAATCAACATGTTACCTCAAGTAAAACCTCATTTCACTTCTTACTCAATGTAGTACAAGGGGTCAAGCAGTCTCATTAGCTGCGAGAAGCAGACGATTCGAATCAAGTTTTAACCTTGCAAGGTAAACCTAAACATGACATGTAGGGGCACTCTGTCCCCACACATATCAACCGTCCCCATCGATTCCCCGTTCGTGGCCAGGCTCACCGCCTTGGCATACAATGCTCCACTGACCCCGGCTGACACCGTGCAGTGACCGCACTTGTACCCACCATAGCTAGCATGAGAGACCTAGTCTCAGGACAAGTGAGGAGAAAAGTCTGCGCCCGGCTTCACTCAGGTACTAGGTTTACTGGTTACCTTATTTCCCGACATGTGTTTAGTACGTTCAAACGCTTGACTCAGGTATCCACACATTAATCCTTAATTTCTTTTCCCGTCTCATGGACAAGGCATCCTCCCTGGATCCAGTCCATAGACCATCATAGGTCCCGTTATCAAGATGAATACCATCAATTCCTGACCTCACGCGAGTGCTAGAAAAATCCCTCGACTTCTACCGAGATCCTAATTAGCAAAGCAGCTACTCGACCTAGCATACTAGTATCCATCTCAAAAAGGAATCATGAGTTCATGAAACTAGGGTTTCAAGCAACTCCTACACTTAAGCACACATTACAAGCCTACAAACATTAAGTGCAGTAAAATAGCATATAGAATTTGGTTATGCATAAGACCGGGGCTTGCCTTCAATTGCTGGGCTGTGGGGAGATCCTCAATGGCAGGCTCGGGAGCTGGCTCCTGATCTTCCTCGTGGACAGCTCCTTGCTCAGGAACGAGCACGTACTCTCCGTCAGCGAGGTTGCAATCTAATGAATGAAATGAATAAGATATATGTATGGTATGATATGCAATTTTAGCAATTAAAATTGTATGGTGAAAGATTAATAAAAAGTAGAGCTAAATCTTGCTACTAGAGATTTCTATGGTATATTTAGTAAATTAGGGTCAAGTTTGATTACTGAATGGTCAGACTATTTTTTAGTGTTCCTCTGATTTTCCTTTTTTATGTTTTAGTGAAATTTTAACAAGATTCCTAGCTGCATTTATTGGGGTGAGACTTATTAATCTTTCTAATCTATCTCCTCTTTTCCATTTTCTTTTAGGTCCTTTGGGTGGGTTTGAACTACAAGCTAGTGTTATAAATTTCCAAAAATTCCGTAAACATTACAGTGGCTCCTCACTGGTGTATAACTCTCTGTCTCAAAATTTGGGGCTTAAAAAGTGGAGGGTTCTTTCTATACAAAATTATCAACTATTAGGGCAGAGGGGTGCTTTGAACTACAACTCCCTTTTAACATTGGGTTATTCTCTAAGGCTTATTTTTGCTGGCATTTAGGTGTAATAACATGACTTTGTACCAAATTTCAGCCACTAATACTTATTAGTTATTTTACTATGATTTTCTAAAGTTTCTAGCCAATGGGGTGCTTTCTACTACCACTATACTTGAAACATATCAAACAACAAATTTCTAAATTTTCCTATCTTTTTCTTTGCGCAAGAGCAATCATTCTAGAATTTGGCAACTTTTTGCTTAAGAGAAAGGGTGGTAGGAATTCTTGGATTATGTGGCCTTTTTCATGGGTAGGGGAATGGGTGTTATTTTGTAGTTTTGAATAGGTTTTGCATTTTTATTTGGTGGTCTACTTCATCAACAATTTAGTAAAAGTTCATTTGCCCATTATTGCACAATTTTTGGCTTTCTTATGATTTAATTGGAACATGGCTAAAATCAAGCTTTAATTGTTCAACCCATTTATGATGAGGGGTTGGGGTGTTTATTATTTTATAGGGGTGTTCTAGTAGTTAGGAGTCTACTGAATTTTTCTTACCAATTTTTAAATGGTCCTTATATTTTTAATTATGGCCTTTCTAGATTTATTAGTGCCTAATAAATATTTCACCTTGGATTTGCCCTGAACTAGGGTTCTTTGTATTTTTCCTAGGTTCTCCATTACTTAAGTATACTAGGAAAAATATGCTCCTTCTCTGTTTATTATTCTCCACGATCTTTCTTAATTTTCTAAGTTTTGGGCAGATATTCTTTAATAGCAAAACTTGAGTTAATCTTGTATGCTGGGGTGCTTAGTATTTTTAAATAGTGCCTAAGTTGGGTTTGGACTTCTACAATTTTTCTTAAGTCCATCACAAAAGCATAACTATTTTTCCTTATTTTAATAAGGTTTGGCAGTTCCCTTATTTAATTCCGAACTCTAAAATTTAATACAGAAAGCATAGGGTTCAGTATTTTTGTTCAATAGTTCATTTTATTTGGAATCTAGAAAAATTGGTTTGACTAAATATGGTTAAATATTTCTCAAGATATAAATTTCCTATGTCCTTTGATCATTTTAAAAAAGAATAAACAAAATGGTTAAAGGAAAAAGATTTCGAATCGGGGTCCCTGGTGAAGGTTTCTAAGTTTTTCTTGTAGACAGGTCCCTGGGTTACTATTCACATGAGTCTCTGACTACACAGAAAACCCCCTAGGGTTCCGCTTAATCAAACCTGTGGTCCTTCTCCTAATGAAACAGTAGCCGCGACAGAGGAAAGGGTGGAGGGGCTTACCGACGGTGAGATTGCTCCGGTGAAGTGGCCGAGGGTGCAGTCGAGGTCTTGACGGTCACGCTGATGTGCGGATCGTCTCCGGTGATGGTCGGAGTAGGTCGGTCCACGCGCGCAGGCAGGGGAGTTCGTCGGCGGCGAGGGCTCCGGCCTAACTAGGGCGGTAAAGTTCAATTGAATTAGTCAGTGAGCTCCACTAGAGGTCAAGGACGACATGGGTGCGAGGAATTGGACAATGGCTCACCGGATTGCTCGGTCTAACGCGCGGCTGCGGGCGACCGAAGTCCGGCGACGATGATCTTGCAGTTCCGGTGAGACAGGGATTCGATTCTTGCTTGGAGAAGCTTCAGGGCTCTTCGAGGAGCTATCCAAGGCTCAGTTGAGGCTGAAGGTCTCTGGAAATGGCTGGCCACGGTGGCCGGCGCTCGGGTGGCTCGGGCGGGTGGCGCAGAGCTCGCCGGAGCTAAGGGTGGTGTCTGGCCAGTGAGGGTGAGTGCGGAATGAGGTGAGGCACGTCTAGAGATGGTCTTAAAGGCGCGGGCGAGCACGGCCGAGGGGTGGCTCTGACATGCGCTCGGGGTTGCGCGGGCGAGCGCTAGTGCGCGCTATGGCGCCTGGGCACGGCGTTGAGCACGAGGCAGCGCAGAGAGAGGTCATGTTCAAGCGTGGATTGGCTCCAAATCTTTGTGATTATGGCCATGATCCCATTGAGAGATCTCTTTCCCTGACATCCCTTTGTCGTTTGTGTGTGGAAGCTTATGGGTTTCGCTGACTGGATCAAGAGATATGGAGGAATGAAGTTGGGTTTGTCTCACTGCTGAACTCCGAGAGAAAATCCCAGGTTTGACGTGTCTAGGGCATGCATCTCGATGCCATCTTCACACATGTTGCAAAGGGGTTAGTTTAGAACAAATTTGTCAATGGGGACTTAAGGATTTGAGCTAGGGATTAAGGTGAACGCGCTCAAGTTCTAGGTGAAGGCTGAAATTCAGAAATCTGAATTTCATATTCTCCCTAGAGAGCTTCCACTTGGAGGGCCTTTTTGGAGTTTTTAATAAACTATTTTGGCCACACTTTTATAACAATTATTGTAGTTTAGTTAGTGTATATCAACTTTAATATTTGGCCTAAGTCATGATTCCATGTTTTTCATGGTCTTTTTACCCATTTCCTCCTTTCTACTTAAATGGCTCAATTAGGGTTGTTCTAGAGTTTTAGAAAATTCTTTCCCTTTGAATGCACCATATGGTTAAGCATGATTCTTAAGATAAAAGACTTAGTGGAACTTTTATTCTCAAGTTGATTGGTGTCTTTTGCCCAATTTGGTTCACATGAAATAATGGTTCTTAAGTTAGCACTGAGAGGGACTTTAAGAATTACTGGGGTGTTACATTGGTGGCGCATAGGTGATCCCACATGCATCCAACCGCCACCAGAGGTTTCGCGATGGGTTAGTGATGCCCCATAGCCATCCTCACCGCATCGGTCGATCCTGCCTGCAATGGTCCACGGTGACGGCGCGAGCTTTCCCTTTGCGGCAATGGTGTGGAAGGCAACGCACACGCGGCGGCAGTGCGAGCGTGAATGTCGCTGAGTGGACGAACTGGTAATTGGCCGCGTGGATGTGGGCACGGGGAAGATCCAGTGGTCCAGGACGGCCAGGTGGGCAGAGGGAGTTCCACCGGTGACGAGTGTCACACCCGGTTTTGGAAGGCAAACCGAATGCGAACCATGTACGTGCCAGGATCAGAAACTCACATACACAGCGATTACATAATTGGACATCATCACACAATGCTTAAAATAAATAGCGGAAAGATACTTTATTACATCAAGATGTCCAAGACATCCACAGAGTCTAATACATAACCAACGATCAACATAATTATCAAAGTGCGGAATTATGAAGAGTAGATGCTAAGCCTACACAGGCAGCCGACTGGGGGTTTGCCACTAAGAAAGAACTAGAACTCGTCGTAATCCTGAAACTCCTTGAAGTCATCCATGTTGCCAGCTTCACCTCCTGAGCACTGAGAACAGTGGGGACAACCTGGGTGGGGGTGGTGTGTAAAGCAAGGGTGAGTACACATCAACGTACTCAGCAAATGTCCCGTTTGGCTAAAGTGGACTAGTTGTATATGGAGTTTGAGGTCAAACAGTTGCTTTTAGGTTAGTCAAGTATTTATTATTATTAGTAGAGCCAAGTTTTAGTAATAAACCCAGTTATTACCCAAAAGTACCTCCTCAAAAGAGGAAATACCAAAGATCAGATTTTATAGCATCATAGTTAATCATCAACATAAAAGTATCCAAAGTTCTTCTAATCAAAGAGGATCCTAAGGCTGTCCTTAACCATGAGCTCGGCTGATATACCAGTTTTTAACACTCTGCAGAGGTTGTACACTTTACCCACAAGTCGTGATTCCCATTCTGCCTGGAGATCATGACTCCCCATTGATCACTTCCAAGGTGACCTAGAAGGGTCTCACTATGTAGCCTTTACAAAGACTCCCCTAGTGCATAGCTGCTCGTTAGGTTTCGCCAGTCGTACAAACGTAGTACAACTCCCCAAGGTGGGTGACTAACAAAAAGCAAATCGAATGAACCTCTGCACTCCAACCTTGGCAGAGCGAGCACTATGCCCCGGCCCCATTGACGGCCCTCTGGCAAAGCCAACTACACCCCCAGGTTCATCTAATTAATCAGCTAAGGGTGTCCCATTCCACCCTCATGGTTGTACTGTTATCCCGGGTGGTCACTCCACGAACAGGTCCTTACAGAGAGGTACTCAGGAAAAAGGCCTAAGCCCCTAAGATATCACAAGATCATCCACATAAACAGGATAACAGTATCGTATCATAAAGGTTCACATCATGTTCATTGATTAAGTTAGGGCAATAGCAACATGCTAACCATGGTAACCCAAAAGGTAAACAAGGACAAGTGAATACAGACTAGTCGATCCTTAGGTTTCATAAAGTAATGCGGAACAGTGAATCATAAAGTATGTAGGACATAGTAGGTCAGAGGACACTTGCCTTCACCAGGTTGGTACTCAGGGAGGTCTCCAACAACACACTCAGGAACCTCAGACTGCTCGTTGTCTAAATAAAGCGAGCATGCATTCAATACATTTGGAAAGTACAAATGAACATCACACCAAACATGTACAAACATTGGAACACACCTTAAAAAGGCACAATACTACATAAGGGATAATGAATTCAAAGTATAACATAAACTATAACATACCTTAACTTTATTTGAAAATAGATTACTATTTCCCTAAGTGTTATTTACAAGTACATAATCAAAGCTCAATATATTTTGTTGTGACCTATAATTTAGAACAGAGATGAACTCATGCAATACCTATCATTAATCTCACAAGTTTAAACATAATTAAATCTCTAAGGTTCTCCTTTTATTTATTTCATTAAATAAAACTACATCTATAATAGTTCATATTTAATCATAAAAATTAAAATGTGCAGACAGTAAATGAAACCATTTTATTTGAACAGAGAACAATTCTATGAACCTTTTGCAATTTGAATCACTAAATTTGGAGTTCATATGCAAAAGATATGAAATAAACAATTTGGGAATTCAAAATATGAAATTAGGTCTAATTCTGGGAATATTTAAAAGTCCAGGGTTCAATCTCCAAGAGTACAGGGGCCTACGCGTGAAAACCAGGGACGGCGGGTTGATTTCTAGTAAACCGAGGGTCTCTTTAAGAAAACTACCGCGTGAAGGGGTATCGGGTGAATCTAACCGTCAGATCTAAAATCAATGGCTGAGATTAGATCTGCGGCTGAGGGTGCGTGCGCGCGAGCGGGTGAGCGCTGACAGGCAGGCCAGGGAGTGTCAGCGACAGAAGGGGGAAAGCGCGCTGACCGAGTAGGCCAAGGAGTGTTAGATGGAAACGGACGGCTGTAGCGGTCCGAGGGGGTCCAAACCATTCGATCAAGATCAGACGGAGGGGGGTCTGGAGTGGTCCGAGGGGGTCTGAGGGGGTCCGAGGGGGTCCGAAGGGGTCCGAGGGGGTTCGAGGGGGGTCCGAGCCGTTCGATCAAGATCGGACGGGGGAAATCAGACCGGGAATGATGAGTAGCTAAGAATGGCACTGACAGGCGGGCTAGGGCGTGTCAGGCACGCGTGTGTGAAGCGGTATCCCGCGGTCCGGGCCGTTCGATCTGAATCGGACGGTGGGGAAATCAGACCGAGGGAAAACAGATGGCTACGGGTGGCGTCGCTCCTCTCCGCGGCGGTGAGGTCGCCGGAGTTGAGGCAGGCGCGGGCTAGGGTGGCTCCAGGGTCGCCGGAGTTGGGCAGAGGGGAAGAGGGCGCCACGGCAAACTCGATGGCGGGGAAGAGGCCATGAATCCACGGGCAGAGAGGACAGGGTGGTGGTGAGGTGGCCTCGGGCGGGCTAGAGAAACTCCGGTGAGCCATTCCGACCATGGGGAAGGGACTTAAGGCATGCTAAGGCTTGGGCTAGCTTCAGCAAAGACAGGGGTGACACAAAGACCTACTCCGGTGAACTAAATCGGGCCAAATCGGCCGACCACCGCGCGAGCACGACGGACCGTCGCGGCCGAACACCAGCGAGGGTGAAATTGGCCGAGCATAGAGCACAATGAGGGAAATTGGGCACGGGGACGGGTGTCTCACCACGGGGCGGAGCTCAGGGAGGCTTGGCGCGGACTCTGGCGAGCTGGATGGCCCGGGACACGGGCGCGGGTCTCCGGCGGCGGCTGGCGGAGAGGGCAGAGCGCGAGAGAGGGTGAGGGTGTGCGAAATGAGGTGAGGGGTGTGCGCGGGGCACCGGTGGGGCTATAAGAAGAGAGTTGGGCGCGTGGGCGAGCGTCGTGGCCGAGAAACCCGGCGACGTGCGTGAGTGCGCATGCACCGGTCCACGGCGACGCGCGGAGAGGGTGGAGCTGACAGGGCTGGCCCACGACGCAGAGAGAGAAAAGAGGTACGCTCGGGGCAACGGCTCGACGACTAGCGATCCGGGCCCGCGAGACAGAGAGAGAGGGAGCGCGCGAGCGAAGGAAGCTGGCGCCGACAGGCAGGGTCCGCCTGTCAGGGGAGGCAGGCGCGCGCGGGACTACGCCTGACTGGGCTTAGTGGGCCGACTGGGCTGCTTTCCTTTTTCTTTTTCTCTGAATTTTCTAATTCCTTTTCTATTTCTTTTTCTATAGGGTTTTCAAATCCAAATTCAAACTAGGTTTCAAATTCAAATAAATTCAAATATGTGCACCACTCCAAAAAATATTTTTAGCTCAGCATGATGCAACATGTCATGACTCAAAATGTTTTAGCAAAATAAATAATTAAATCTCTCTAACTTAAGCAAATTCTACTTAAAAGGGAGAAAGGGAGAGAGAATCTAGAGAAGGAGAAAACCTGGAGTGAGAAAAAGGAAGAGTAACACCTGATTTTGGGTGATAATTAGAAAGAAATTTTATACCCCCTAAATCAGGGTGTTACAGACCTATCCCCCTTAAAAGAATCTCGCCCTCGAGATTCAGGGCTGGCTAGAAAAGAGCTCAGGGTACTTGGCTTTTAAATCGTCTTCTCGTTCCCAGGTTGCTTCTTCTTCTGAGTGATGACCCCATTTGACCATGCACATCCTAATGGTATTTCTCCGAGTGACCTAATCTGCTGTCTCCAGAATTTGAGTTGGCTTCTCAATATAAGTCAGATCTTCTTGAACTTCAGGATCCTCTGCTGGCAACTGCTCTTCTATCACTCTTAAGCATTTCTTCAACTGAGACACATGGAACACATCATGCACAGCTGACAGATTCTCTGGTAAGCTGAGTTGATAAGCCACTTCTCCACGTCTTGCTTGAATCTGATACGACCCAATATATCAGGGTGCTAGCTTGCCTTTGACTCCAAACCTTTTGGTTCCTTTGATGGGTGACACCTTCAAATAGACATAATCTCCCACTTCAAAACTGATTTCTCTTCTTCTAGTGTCAGCATAGCTGCGCTGTCTGGACTGCGCTGCCTTTAAATTCTCTCGGACCATTCTGATGTTCTCTTCGGCTTCAAGCAAAATATCTAGACCGAACACCTGTCTTTCACCAGGTTGGTCCCAATGCAATGGAGTTATGCAATTCCTCCCATAGAGCGCTTCAAATGGTGACATCTTCAGACTGGCTTGGTAACTATTGTTGTAAGAGAATTCTGCATATCGTAATCTCTTGTCCCAACCCATCTTGTCTTGTAGGGCACAAGCCCTCAACATATCCTCCAGAATCTGATCGGTTCTCTGTGTTTGACCATCTGTCTGTGGGTGGTAAGCTGAGCTGAACTTCAAGTGTGTGCCCAAAGCTTCATGCAACTGCTGCCAAAAATGAGAGGTGAATTGGGTGCCTCTGTCTGATACTATCTTCTTTGGAATACCATTCAAGCACACAATCCGAGACATGTATAGTTCGGCCAACACTGCACTATTGTAGGTGGTCTTGACTGGTATGAAATGGACCGCCTTTGTCAAACGGTCCACTACTACCCAGATAGAGTCATAACCAGTACGAGTGCGGGGCAAACTGACTATAAAATCCATTCTGATCTCATCCCATTTCCACTGAGGAATCTGCAACGGTTGCAACAAACCTGCAGGTCTCTGATGCCTAGCCTTGATCCTCTGACAACTGTCGCATCTGGCCACATACTCTGCTATCTCTCTTTTCATACCATACCACTAGAATCTCCTCTTTAGGTCTTGGTATATTTTCTCGCTACCAGGGTGTATAGAATATGCTGTCTCGTGAGCTTCCTTGAGAATCAGTTCTCGGATCGGTTTGATATCGGGAACACATAATCTGTCCTTGAACCATACCACTCCTTCTATGTCTTCACGAAAATCCTTGCCTTTCCCATATCTGATCAGCTGCCAGATCTCGTTGACTTTCTCATCATCCTTCTGACCTTTCCTGATGTCTTGCTCTAGGGTGGGTTCCAACTCAATTGTCACCCCTTGGGTGTTGTTCAGAAATCTGAGATTCAATCTGTCGAACTCCTTCGGTAGCTCAAACGGCATCGGGTGAGCGGCCAACATATTGACTTGACTCTTCCTGCTAAGAGCATCTGCAACTACATTTGCTTTGCCTGGGTGATAATGAATCTCTAGCTCATAATCTTTGATCAACTCTAGCCATCTTCGCTGTCTCATGTTCAGTTCTGACTGAGTGAATATGTACTTGAGACTCTTGTGGTCCGTGTAGATATCACACTTCTGCCCATAAAGATAATATCTCCAGGTCTTCAAGCATGAACCGTGGCTGCTAATTCTAGATCATGAGTAGGATAATTCTTCTCATGAATCTTCAATTGTCAAGACGAGTATGCCACTACTCTCCCTTCCTGCATCAACACACATCCCAGTCCGGTATATGAAGCATCGCAATACACTGAGAACGGCTTGTGAACATCTGGCAGAATCAGTACTGGTGTCGTTGTCAACTTCTCCTTCAATGTCTCAAAGGACTTCTGGCATGCTGGGGTCCACTTGAACTCAACCTTCTTTGCCAACAAGGCTATCATTGGCCTGGCGATCTTGGAGAAACCTTCAATGAAACACTGATAATAACCGGCCATTCCGATGAAGCTCTTGATTCCTCGAACATCTTTTGGTGCTTTCCAGTCCAAGATAGCTGCTACCTTCTTTGGATCTACAGTCAATCCTTCTCGGTTTATAATATGACCCAAGAATAGGACTTCACTGATCCAGAACTCACACTTGCTAAGCTTGGCATATAGCTGACAATCTCGTAGCCTCTGAAGTACTTTCCTCAAATGCTCCTCATGCTCTTGCTCATTCTGGGAATATACAAGAATATCATCAATGAACACCACTATGAACTTGTCGAGGTAGTCCATGAACACACTATTCATCAAGTACATGAAGTAAGCTGGCGCATTTGTCAAACCGAATGACATGACCGTGAACTCATACAGTCCATACTTGGTGATAAATGTTGTCTTCGGTATATCTGAATGTCGGATTCTGAGCTGATGGTAGCCTGACCTCAGATCTATTTTTGAGAACACACTGGCTCCTCTCAACTGATCAAATAGGTCTTCAATTCTGGGTAGGGGGTACTTGTTCTTGATAGTGACTTCATTCAAGGATTTGTAATCGATGCACATCCTCTTCGTGCCATCCTTCTTTTCCACAAATAATTTTGGGGCTGCCCAAGGTGAAGTACTCGGTCTGATGTAACCTTTCTCTAACAACTCATCAATCTGCTTCTTGAGTCCACCAACTCTGGTCCGGACACTCGATAGGCTCTCTTAGATATAGGGGCGGTGCCTGGAATAAGCTCTATGGCAAATTCAACCTTCCTTTCAGGTGGCATACCTGGTAACTCCTTGGGAAACACATCTAGGAAATCTGATACTACATTGATAGTCTCTGATGGTTTAATTTCCTCAATGTGAGCGGTGACTTGGTGACAACTCCCTTTCCTTGGTCCTGACAAGACCAATTCCACTAACACTTCTCCTGATAGGGACACTAACTTCACTGTTCTCTTATCACAACTAAGACTGGCCTAATACTTGGTTAGCCAATTCATCCCTAGGATGACATATATAGTTGTATCCTGGTTACCCATAACTATTAAATCAGTAGGGAACTCTATCCCCCTTATTTGAACCTTTGCACTAGGGCAAAATCTATCTGCTTGGGTTCTTCCACCAACTGAACTAACTCCCATAGGTGGATACATGGGTGCTACTGGTATATTATGTGATTCTACCCATGATGCAGTCACAAAAGAATGTGTTGCTCTAGTATCAAATAAGGCATTTGCATAATGGTACTCAACTGAAAACGTACCTAGTGCCACTCCTGTAGTCTCCTGGACTGTGTCGACCTCCAAGTGGTTCACCTTTCCATATTGGGTATGAGGTCGCCCACGGTTGTTGCTTCCTTGCTGCATTGCATTCTATCTGACTGGGCATTGGGAGCTGACTGCTGCTGAGCTGCTTTCTTCGGGCAATGGTTTTCCCAATGGCCTTGTTCCCCATAGTGGAAACATGCACGACTTCCTCCTTGAGCTGGCGCTGCTTGATTGTTCTAATTAGTTGCTGGGGCAGGAAGACAGGCTGCCTGGTTGCTCTAACGCTGGTATTGGTTTCCTCCTTACTGGTTATTCTGACGGTACTGCTGCTGAGGAAACTGCCTCTAGTATTGCTGCGGCTGGTTCTGACGCTGATGCTAGTGCTGGTACTGGTGACCTTGCTTGAATTGCTGAAGTGGGTTGCCTGAGTAGCGAGGACGACTGCTACTCCAGACCTGAGGTCCACCAATCTTGCGTTTCTTGTCCTCCATCTCTCGATGCTTCCTTTCTGTCATGATTGCTCTGTCGATCAGATGCTGGAAGGTAGGGAAGGTGTGGTTCATCAGCTGATAATGGAGGGGATCAACCAATCCTCTCAAGAAGCGGTACTGTCTCTTGGCATCCGTGTTGACATCCTCTCGGCATAACGGGACAGCTGCAGAAACTTGTCCCTGTACTCACTGACGGACAGTGGACCTTGCTTCAGGTCGAGAAACTCTTCCTTCTTCACTATCATCAGTCCCTCGGGCACATGGTATGGACAGAAGTATCCCTAAACTCCTCCCAAGTGATGGCTTTAGGGTTGGCATGGGTGGCGAGGTAGGACTCCCACCAAGACCCTCATGATCGTTGCACTGGACAGTATGCAACTCACGCTCCACGATACGCAGCCAATCTTCGGTGTCCATGGGGTCAGCAGAGTGGGCAAAGACTGGGGGATGGCCCCTCATGAACTCTGCCCGCTTGTCTCTGGGCACTTGAGGCATCTGGACTTGCATTAGAGGCTGAGGCGATGGTGGCTGCTACTGTGCTTGCTGCATTATTGCTAAAGTCTAACCAATTGCCTGGACTGCTTGAGTCTGCATCAAGAACATCTGCTCAATGGTCATCGGTGGTGGCGGTGGTGAAAGTCGCCTAGAGGGGGGGTGAATAGGGCGAAACTGAAATTTACAAAGTTAATCACAACTACAAGCCGGGTTAGCGTTAGAAATATAAGCGAGTCCGAGAGAGGGCATAAAACAAATCGCAAGCGAGTAAAGAAGTGAGACACACGGATTTGTTTTACCGAGGTTCGGTTCTCTCAAACCTACTCCCCGTTGAGGTGGTCACAAAGACCGGGTCTCTTTCAACCCTTTCCCTCTCTCAAACGGTCCCTCGGACCGAGTGAGCTTCTCTTCTCAATCAACCGGGAACCAAACTTCCCCGCAAGGACCACCACACAATTGGTGTCTCTTGCCTTGATTACAATTGAGATGATCGCAAGAAAGAATGAGAAAAAGAAGCAATCCAAGCACAAGAGCTCAAATGAACACAACAATCACTCTCTCTAATCACTAAAGCTTCAAGTGGAATTGGGAGAGGATTTGATCTCTTTAGTGTGTCTAGAATTGAATGCTAGAGCTCTTGTAAGTAGTTGGAAGGTGGAAAACTTGGATGACTTGAATGTGGGGGTGGTTGGGGTATTTATAGCCCCAACCACCAAACTTGACCGTTGGTGGAGGCTTCTGTCGCATGGCGCACCGGACAGTCTGGTGCGCCACCGGACACTGTCCGGTGCGCCAGCCACGTCACATGGTCGAAGGGTTCCGACCGTTGGAGCTCTGTCTTGTGGGCCCGCCTGGCTGTCCGGTGGTGCACCGGACAGGCCCTGTAGGTTGTCCGGTGTGCCACCCGCGCGTGCTCTGCTCCTCTGCACGCGCTGGCGCGCATTTAATGCGTTGCAGACGACCGTTGCGCTCGAAGTAGCCGTTGCCCCGCTGTCACACCGGACAGTCCAGTGAATTATAGCGGAGCGGATTCCCGAAGCTGGCGAGTTCAGAGTCGCTCTCCCCTGGAGCACTGGACACTGTCCGGTGGTGCACCGGACAGTCCGGTGAATTATAGCGAAGCGCCTCTGAGATTTCCCGAAGGTGAAGAGTTTAGCTTGGAGTCCCCTGGTGCACCAGACACTGTCCGGTGGCACACCGGACAGTCCGGTGCGCCAGACTAGGGCAGCCTTCAGTTGTCCCTTGCTCTCTTGAATGAACCCTTTGCTTGGTCTTTTTATTGGCTTATTGTGAACCTTTGTCACCTGTAGAACTTATAAACTAGGGCAAACTAGTTAGTCCAATTATTTGTGTTGGGCAATTCATCCACCAAAATCAATTAGGAAATAGGTGTAAGCCTAATTCCCTTTCAATCTCCCCCTTTTTGGTGATTGATGCCAACACAAACCAAAGCAAGTATAGAAGTGCATAATTGAACTAGTTTGCAAAATGTAAGTGCAAAGGTTACTTAGAATTGAGCCAATAAATATTACTTACTAGATATGCATGGATTGTTTCTTTATATTCTCAACATTTTGGACCATGCTTGCACCACATGTTTTGTTTTTGCAAATTCTTTTTGTAAATCCTTTTCAAAGTCCTTTTGAAAATAGTCAAAGGCAAATGAATAAGATTTTGCGAAGCATTTTCAAGATTTGAAATTTTCTCCCCCTGTCTCAAATGCTTTTCCTTTGACTAAACAAAACTCCCCCTTAATAAAATTCTTCCTCTTAGTGTTCAAGAGGGTTTTAAGACATCAATTTTGAAAATACTACTTTCTCCCCCTTTTGAACATAATGAGATACCAATTTGAAAATCATAAGTTTTAAAATTTAGTGGTGGTGCGGTCCTTTTGCTTTGGGCTAATACTCTCTCCCCCTTTGGCATGAATCGCCAAAAATGGATGCTTGAGTGAAATATAAGCCCTTGTATAACTACTTTCTCCCCTTTGGCAAGTAAAACATATGAGTGAAGATTATACCAAAGTGGAGAGTGATGCGGAGCGACGACAAAGGATGAGTAATAGAGTGGAGTGGAAGCCTTTGTCTTCGCCGAAGACTCCAATTCCCTTTCAATACACCTATGACTTGGTTTGAAAATCACTTGAAAACACATTAGTCATAGCATATATAAAGAGACATGATCAAAGGTATATTTATGAGCTATGTGAGCAAGACATCAAAAGAAATTACTAGAATCAAGAATATTTAGCTCATGCCTAAGTTTGGTAAAAGTTTGTTCATCTAGTGGCTTGGTAAAGATATCGGCTAATTGATCTTTAGTGTTAATATATGCAATCTCGATATCCCCCTTTTGTTGGTGATCCCTTAGAAAATGATACCGAATGGCTATGTGTTTCGTGCGGTTATTCTCAACAGGATTATCCGCCATGCGGATTGCACTCTCATTATCACATAGAAGAGGAACTTTGGTTAATTTGTAACCGTAGTCCCTAAGGGTTTGCCTCATCCAAAGTAATTGCGTGCAACAATGGCCTGCGGCAATATACTCGGCTTCGGCGGTAGAAAGAGTGACGGAATTTTGCTTCTTTGAAGCCCAAGACACCAAGGATCTTCCCAAGAACTGGCAAGTCCCTTATGTGCTCTTTTTATTAATCTTACACCCCACCCAATCGGCATCCGAATAACCAATTAAATCAAATGTGGATCCCCGAGGGTACCAGAGCCCAAACTTAGGAGTATAAGCCAAATATCTCAAGATTCGTTTTACGGTCGTAAGGTGAGATTCCTTAGGGTTGGCTTGGAATCTTGCACACATGCATACGGAAAGCATAATGTCCGGTCAAGATGCACATAAATAGAGTAATGAACCTATCATCGATCGGTATACCTTTTGATCTACAGACTTACCTTCCGTGTCGAGGTCGAGATGCCCATTGGTTCCCATGGGTGTCTTGATGGGCTTGGCATCCTTCATCCCAAACTTGTTTAGAATGTGTTGAGTATACTTTGTTTGGCTAATGAAGGTGCCCTCTTGGAGTTGCTTCACTTGAAATCCTAAGAAATACTTCAACTCCCCCATCATTGACATCTCGAATTTTTGTGTCATGATCCTACTAAATTCTTCCATGTAGATTCGTTAGTAGACCCAAATATAATATCATCAACATAAATTTGGCATACAAACAAATCATTGTCAAGAGTTTTAGTGAATAAAGTAGGATCAGCCTTTCCGACTTTGAAGCAATTAGCAATAAGGAAATCTCTTAGGCATTCATACCATGCTCTTGGGGCTTGCTTAAGCCCGTAAAGCACCTTAGAGAGCCTATAGACATGGTTAGGATACTCACTATCTTCAAAGCTGGGAGGTTGCTCAACATAGACCTCTTCCTTGATTGGTCCGTTGAGGAAGGCACTTTTCACGTCCATTTGATAGAGCTTGAAGCCATGGTAAGTAGCATAGGCTAATAATATACGAATTGACTCAAGCCTAGCTATAGGTGCATAGGTTTCACCGAAGTCCAAACCTTCGACTTGGGAGTATCCCTTGGCCACAAGTCGAGCTTTGTTCCTTGTCACCACACCATGCTCATCTTGCTTGTTGCGGAAGACCCATTTGGTTCCTACAACATTTTGGTTAGAACGTGGAACTAAATGCCATACCTCGTTCCTAGTGAAGTTGTTGAGCTCCTCTTGCATCGCCACCACCCAATCCAAATCTTGTAGTGCTTCCTCTACCCTGTGTGGCTCAATAGAGGAAACAAAAGAGTAATGCTCACAAAATGTGCAACACGAGATCTAGTGGTTACCCCCTTATGAATGTCGCCGAGGATGGTGTCGACGGGGTGATCTCGTTGGATTGCTTGGTGGACTCTTGGGTGTGGCGGATTTGGAACGTCATCCTCCTTGTCTTTATCATTTGCATCTCCCCCTTGATCATTGTCGTCATCTTGAGGTGGCTCATCCGTTTGTTCTTCTCCTTCATCAACTTGAGCCTCATCCTCATTTTGAGTTGGCGGAGATGCTTGCGTGGAGGAGGATGGTCGATCTTGTTCATTTGGAGGCTCTTCGGATTCCTTAGTGCACACATCCCCAATGGACATGTTCCTTAGCGCGATGCATGGAGCCTCTTCTTCACCTATCTCATCAAGATAAACTTGCTCTACTTGAGAGCCGTTAGTCTCATCAAACACAACGTCACAAGAAACTTCAACAAGTCCTGAGGACTTGTTAAAGACTCTATATGCCCTTATGTTTGAATCATATCCTAGTAAAAAGCCTTCTACAGTCTTAGGAGCAAATTTAGATTTTCTACCTCTTTTAACAAGAATAAAGCATTTGCTACCAAAGACTCTAAAATAGGAAATATTGGGCTTTTTACCGGTTAGGAGTTCATATGATGTCTTCTTGAGGATTCGGTGTAGATACAACCGGTTGATGGCGTAGCAAGCGGTATTAACCGCCTCGGCCCAAAACCGATCCGAAGTCTTGTATTCATCAAGGATGGTCCTTGCCATGTCCAATAGAGTTCGATTCTTCCTCTCCACTACACCATTTTATTGTGGAGTGTAGGGAGAAGAGAACACATGCTTGATGCCCTCCTCCTCAAGGAAGCCTTCAATTTGAGAGTTCTTGAACTCTGTTCCGTTGTCACTTCTTATTTTCTTGATCCTTAAGCCGAACTCATTTTGAGCCTGTCTCAAGAATCCCTTTAAGGTCTCTTGGGTTTGAGATTTTCCTGCAAAAAGAATACCCAAGTGAAGCGAGAATAATCATCCACAATAACTAGACAGTACTTACTCCCACCGATGCTTATGTAAGCTATCGGGCCGAATAGGTCCATGTGTAGGAGCTCCAGTGGCCTGTCAGTCGTCATGATGTTCTTGTGTGGATGATGAACACCAACTTGCTTCCCTGCTTGGCAAGCGCTACAAATCCTGTCTTTCTCAAAATGAACATTTGTTAATCCTAAAATGTGCTCTCCCTTTAGAAGCTTATGAAGATTCCTCATCCCAACATGGGCTAGTCGGCGGTGCCAGAGCCAACCCATGTTAGTCTTAGCAATTAAGCAAGTGTCGAGTTCAGCTCTATCAAAATCTACCAAGTATAGCTGACCCTCTAACATTCCCTTAAATGCTACTGAATCATCACTTCATCTAAAGATAGTGACACCTACATTAGTAAACAGACAGTTGTAGCCCATTTGACATAATTGGGAAACGGAAAGCAAGTTGTAATCTAAAGAATCTACAAGAAAAACATTGGAAATGGAATGGTCAGGTGAAATAGCAATTTTACCCAAACCTTGATTTCCATCCCCGAATGTGATAGCTCGTTGGGGATCTTGGTTTTTCTCATAGGAGGAGAACATCTTCTTCTCCCCTGTCATGTGGTTTGTGCACCCGCTATCGATGATCCAACTTGAGCCCCCGGATGCATAAACCTACAAAACAAGTTTAGTTCTTAATTTTAGGTACCCAAACAGTTTTGGGTCCTTTAGCATTAGAAACAAGAACTTTGGGTACCCAAACACAAGTCTTGGAGCCCTTGTGTTTGCCCCCAACAAACTTGGCAACTACCTTGCCGGATTTGTTAGTCAAAACATAAGATGCATCAAAAGTTTTAAATGAAATGTCATGATCATTTGATGCACTAGGAGTTTTCTTATTAGGCAACTTAGCACCGGTTGGTTGCCTAGAGCTAGATGTCTCACCCTTATACATAAAAGCATGATTAGGGCCAGAGTGAGACTTCCTAGAATGAATTCTCCTAATTTTATGCTCGGGATAACCGGCAGGGTACAAAATGTAACCCTCGTTATCCTGAGGCATGGGAGCCTTGCCCTTAACAAAGTTAGACAATTTCTTAGGAGGGGCATTAAGTTTGACATTGTCCCCCTTTTGGAAGCCAATGCCATCCTTGATGCCAGGGCGTCTCCCACTATAGAGCATACTACGAGCAAATTTAAATTTTTCATTTTCAAGTTCATGCTCGGCAATTTTAGCATCTAATATTGCTATATGATCATTTTGTTGTTTAATTAAAGTCATATGATCATGAATAGCATCAATATCAACATCTCTACATCTAGCACAAATAGACACATGCTCCATGGTAGATGTAGAGGGTTTGCAAGAATTAAGTTCAACAATCTTAGCACGCAAAATGTCATTGTTATCTCTAAGATCGGAAATGGAAGCATTGCAAACATCTAATTCTTAAGCCTTAGCAAGCAATTTTTCATTTTCAATCTTAAGGCTATCAAGAGAAATGTTCAATTCTTCAATCTTAGCAAGCAAATCATCATTATCATTTCTAAGATTTGGGATTGAAACATCACAAGCATTTGAATCAACCTTAGCAATTAAATTAGCATTTTCATTTCTAAGGTTGGCAATAGTGTCATGGCAAGTGCTTAGCTCACTAGATAATTTTTCACACTTTTCTACTTCTAGAGCATAAGCATTTTTAACCTTAACATGCTTTTTATTTTCCTTGATTAGGAAGTCCTCTTGAGAGTCCAAGAGATCATCCTTCTCATGAATAGCACTAATTAATTCATTTAATTTTTCTTTTTGTTGCATGTTGAGGTTGGCAAAAAGGGTACGCAAATTATCCTCCTCATCACTAGCATTACCCTCATCACTAGAGGTTTCATATTTAGTGGAGGATCTTGATTTTACCTTCTTCCTTTTGCCGTCCTTAGCCATGAGGCACTTGTGGTCGACGTTGGGGAAGAGAAGTCCCTTGGTGACAGCGATGTTTGCGGCGTCCTCGTCAGAGGAGGAGTCGGTGGAGATCTCGTCGGAGTCCCACTCCCGGCAAACATGGGCATCGCCGCCCTTCTTCTTGTAGTATCTCTTCTTCTCCTTTCTCCTCTTCTTGTCGTCGCCCCTGTCACTATCACTAGATAATGGACATTTTGCAATAAAATGACCAGGCTTACCACATTTGTAGCATACTTTCTTGGAGCGGGATTTGTAGTCCTTCCCCCTCCTTTGCTTGAGGATTTGGCGGAAACTCTTGATGATGAGTGCCATGTCCTCATTGTCGAGCTTAGAGGCGTCGATTGGTTGTCTACTTGATGTAGACTCTTCCTTCTTCTCCTCCGTCGCCTTGAATGCGACTGGTTGTGCTTCGGGCGCGGAGGGGCCATCTAGCTCGTTGATCTTCTTTGAGCCTTTGATCATCAATTCAAAGCTCACAAAATTCCCGATTACTTCCTCGGGAGTCATTAGTGTATATCTAGGATTGCCATGAATTAATTGAACTTGAGTAGGGTTAAGGAAAACAAGTGGTCTAAGAATAACCTTAACCACTTCGTGGTCATCCCATTTTTTGCTCCCGAGGTTGCGCACTTGGTTCACCAAGGTTTTGAGCCGGTTGTACATGTCTTGTGGCTCCTCCCCTTGGCGGAGACGGAAGCGACTGAGCTCCCCCTCGATCGTTTCCTGTTTGGTGATCTTGGTCACCTCGTCTCCTTCGTGCACGGTCTTCAATACGTCCCAAACTTCTTTAGCACTCTTCAACCCTTGCACCTTATTATACTCCTCTCGACTTAGAGAGGTGAGGAGTATAGTTGTGGCTTGGGAGTTGAAGTGTTGGATTTGGGCCACTTCGTCCTCATCATAATCTTCATCCCCTACGGATGGTACCTGTACACCAAACTCAACAACATCCCATATACTTTTGTGGAGTGAGGTTAGGTGATATCACATCATATCACTCCACCTAGCATAATCTTCACCATCAAACGTTGGTGGTTTGCCTAATGGGACGGAAAGTAAAGGCGTATGTTTAGGAACGCGAGGATAGCGTAGGGGGATCTTACTAAACTTCTTACGCTCGTGGCGCTTAGAAGTTACGGATGGTGCGTCGAAGCCGGAGGTTGATGGTGATGAGGTGTCGGTCTCGTAGTAGACCACTTTCCTCATCTTCTTGTGCTTATCGCCTCTCCGATGCGACTTGTGGGAAGAAGATTTCTTCTCCTTCCCCTTCCCCTTGTTGCGGGACTCTTCCGATGAAGTTTTAACGTGGCTTGTAGTGGGCTTGTCGCCGGTCTCCATTTCCCTCTTGGCGTGATCTCCCGACATCACTTCGAGCGGTTAGGCTCTAATGAAGCACCGGGCTCTGATACCAATTGAAAGTCGCCTAGAGGGGGTGAATAGGGCAAAACTGAAATTTACAAAGTTAATCACAACTACAAGCCGGGTTAGCGTTAGAAATATAAGCGAGTCCGAGAGAGAGCATAAAACAAATCGCAAGCGAGTAAAGAAGTGAGACACACGGATTTGTTTTACCGAGGTTCGGTTCTCTCAAACCTACTCCCCGTTGAGGTGGTCACAAAGACCGGGTCTCTTTCAACCCTTTCCCTCTCTCAAACGGTCCCTCGGACCGAGTGAGCTTCTCTTCTCAATCAACCGGGAACCAAACTTCCCCGCAAGGACCACCACACAATTGGTGTCTCTTGCCTTGATTACAATTGAGATGATCGCAAGAAAGAATGAGAAAAAGAAGCAATCCAAGCACAAGAGCTCAAATGAACACAACAATCACTCTCTCTAATCACTAAAGCTTCGAGTGGAATTGGGAGAGGATTTGATCTCTTTAGTGTGTCTAGAATTGAATGCTAGGCTCCTTGTAAGTAGTGGAAGGTGGAAAACTTGATGACTTGAATGTGGGGGTGGTTGGGGTATTTATAGCCCCAACCACCAAACTTGACCATTGGTGGAGGATTCCTGTCGCATGACGCACCGGACAGTCCGGTGCGCCACCGGACACTGTCCGGTGCGCCAGCCACATCACCTGGTCAAAGGGTTCTGACCGTTGGAGCTCTGTCTTGTGGGCCCGCCTGGCTATTCGGTGGTGCACCGGACAGGCCCTGTAGGCTGTCCGGTGTGCCACCCGTGCGTGCTCTGCTCCTCTGCGCGCGCTGGCGCGCATTTTAATGCGCTGCAGACGACCGTTGCGCTCGAAGTAGCCGTTGCCCCGCTGTCACACCGGACAGTCCGGTGTGCACCGGACACTGTCTGATGACTCACCGGACAGGTCCAGTGAATTATAGCGGAGCGGATTCCCGAAGCTGGCGAGTTCAGAGTCGCTCTCCTCTGGAGCACTGACACTGTCCGGTGGTGCACCGGACAGTCCGGTGAATTATAGCGAAGCGCCTCTAAGATTTCCCGAAGGTGAAGAGTTTAGCTTGGAGTCCCCCTGGTGCACTGGACACTGTCCGGTGGCACACCGGACAGTCCGGTGCGCCAGACCAGGGCAGCCTTCGGTTGTCCCTTGCTCTCTTGAATGAACCCTTTGCTTGGTCTTTTTATTGGCTTATTGTGAACCATTGTCACTGTAGAACTTATAAACTAGGGCAAACTAGTTAGTCCAATTATTTGCGTTGGGCAATTCATCCACCAAATCAATTAGGAAATAGGTGTAAGCCTAATTCCCTTTCAGGTGGCAACTGTTGCTGCGGAGCTCCCTCCTCTTGGGGTGCCTGCTGCTTTGGCTGTGCACGCCTCGCACCTCTAGGCCTTTTCCTCAGACATCTGTAGGAATCACACATAGTAGATCTAACTCTGCAGTCTTGTAGTATAAGAAAAGATGTATAGAAGGTCTTCTTAGAACTGAACAATTGACCAACCTTCAACTGACAGCTTCTTCAAGATAAAGAGGAAAGTGGAGACAAATGGGTTACCCAACTAAATAACTAACTTTATTAATAACTACACCAAGTTGTAGGGGATACCCACACCTTGGTGACAATCATTACAAAGATCCAACTTCAGTACATGTCCATCATAACAAGCATCCAACATAAGATAACCAAAACTAACTCTAACTAAGACTGGCTAGACTAAGATACTGAACTAAGAATTATTACAGACTCCGACTCTGTCGATCTAGGGGTCTAAATCTATGCGGGTCCTGCAGTCTGAGGTACCATAGTCGAAGCGACCACGGGGCGGTGAACGGTAAGGGTGCTGAATCCCCAACAGGGGCAGGAGAACCACCATCCAGCTAGTGGTGTGCTGCGCACTCAGCATGCAATTCCGCAACCTCTGGCCCGAACCTTGCCCAACTCGTCAAGGGCGTGGTCCAACTCTGTGTTGAGCACGGCGACCAGATTGACCATGTCGTTCAGCCTGGGATTGCCCTTCACCAACTGGCGAGACAATCACACCTCCAGCACTGCCGGTCGAACGACAAGGATAGTACTACAGGACAAGGCCATTAGCTACCACGCTGAACAACGAGCAATACTAAGAAAGTGCTCGTCGTGCTGCATCTTGCATAGCTGCCTCGGCAGTGTCCCTCTCAGTAATAGAATAGTGCTCTAAGAAGGCCTCTGCACCCTGGAGATCATCGTCTGGACGGCGCACCAAGCAAGTAGCCTCCCACTGGTCTAGGTATAGTCCGCGACGATGCTAGTAGACTACACAACGGTACTCGATGGACCAAGTGTGTCGGTCGAAGGCCCAACGCAACAGGGTATCGAGAGCGTCGTGGAAGTGACACCCGCGAGCAGCGTCACGAGTGATGGGTCTAGCGATCCATCCCTCCGGCTTCGGCTCCTCAGAAAGCTCCATGCCGTGGCTCAAACTGCCAACGGCGTCGTCATCGTCTCCGTCTCTGTCAGGGTCTCCTCCAGCAGTCGAGATGCCCTATGGTGGTGCAGGGGGCATCTCTGGCTGAGGTGTAGGGGGAAGGCGGCCTCTCAGACTCCACCTCCTGCTGAGGCAAGGGGGAAGAGTCCTGCTGCTCCTGGTCCTGCTCCTGGCATAGGCGCTCCTGCTCCTCATGTAGGCGACGATGTAGTCTCTCCAGCTGACTGGACTGACCTGGCACTGTGCGACGCAGGGGACGCTCCGCCAGGTGAGAAGGCAAAAAAGGGGATCACAGACTTACGTGCAGTGCACCTAAGACGAGCCATCTACAAAAGACATCGTAAGCACAAGAGTAAGAGTAGAACTATGAGACCAGGAAATAAATAGACAGAAAAGTGAGACAAAACTTTTGAGATGAGTAAATAACATAGAGTTGGTCAAGACGCCCAACTTTTGAAAAGACTCTAAGGTCAAGGTAAGATTAAGGGTCTATAGTCCTTAGGTCTACCAGTCTAGTCTAGGTTAGCGGTCCGAAGTCAGCAAGGGCTATGATACCACTTATGTCACACCCGGTTTTGGAAGGCAAACCGAATGCGAACCATGTACGTGCCAGGATCAGAAACTCACATACACAGCGATTACATAATTGGACATCATCACACAATGCTTAAAATAAATAGCGGAAAGATACTTTATTACATCAAGATGTCCAAGACATCCACAGAGTCTAATACATAACCAACGATCAACATAATTATCAAAGTGCGGAATTATGAAGAGTAGATGCTAAGCCTACACAGGCAGCCGACTGGGGGTTTGCCACTAAGAAAGAACTAGAACTCGTCGTAATCCTGAAACTCCTTGAAGTCATCCATGTTGCCAGCTTCACCTCCTGAGCACTGAGAACAGTGGGGACAACCTAGGGTGGGGGTGGTGTGTAAAGCAAGGGTGAGTACACATCAACGTTCTCAGCAAATGTCCCGTTTGGCTAAAGTGGACTAGCTGTATATGGAGTTTGAGGTCAAGCAGTTGCTTTTAGGTTAGTCAAGTATTTATTATTATTAGTAGAGCCAAGTTTTAGTAATAAACCCAGTTATTACCCAAAAGTACCTCCTCAAAAGAGGAAATACCAAAGATCAGATTTTATAGCATCATAGTTAATCATCAACATAAAGTATCCAAAGTTCTTCTAATCAAAGAGGATCCCAAGGCTGCTCTTAACCATGAGCTTGGCTGATATACCAGTTTTTAACACTCTGCAGAGGTTGTACACTTTACCCACAAGTCATGATTACCATTCTGCCCAGAGATCATGACTCCCCATTGATCACTTCCAAAGGTGACCTAGCAGGGTCTCACTACGTAGCCTTTACAAAGACTCCCTGGTGCATAGCTGCTCGGTAGGTTTCACCAGTCGTACAAACGCAGTACACCTCCCCAAGGTGGGTGACTAACAAAAACCAAATCAAATGAACCTCTGCACCCCAAGCTTGACAGAGCAAGCACTACGCCCCAGCCCCCTTTGACGGCCCTCAGGCAAAGCCAACTACACCCCAGGTTCATCTAATTAATCAGCTAAGGGTGTCCCATTCCACCCTCATGGTTGTACTGTTATCCCGGGTGGTCACTCCATGAACAGGTCCTTACGAAGAGGTACTCAAGAAAAAGGCCTGAGCCCCCTAAGATATCACAAGATCATCCACATAAACAGGATAACAGTATCGTATCATAAAGGTTCACATCATGTTCATTGATTAAGTTAGGGCAATAGCAACATGCTAACCATGGTAACCCAAAAGGTAAACAAGGACAAGTGAATACATACTAGTCAATCCTTAGGTTTCATAAAGTAATGCGAGACAGTGAATCATAAAGTATGTAGGACATAGTAGGTCAGAGGACACTTGCCTTCACCAGGTTGCTGCTCAGGGAGGTCTCCAACAACACACTCAGGAACCTCGGACTGCTCGTTGTCTAAATAAAGCGAGCATGCATTCAATACATTTGGAAAGTACAAATGAACATCACACCAAACATGTACAAACATTGGAACACACCTTAAAAGGCACAATACTACATAAGGGATAATGAATTCAAAGTATAACATAAACTATAACATACCTTAACTTTATTTGAAAATAGATTACTATTTCCCTAAGTGTTATTTACAAGTACATAATCATAGATCAATTTATTTTGTTGTGACCTATAATTTACAACAGAGATGAACTCATGCAATACCTATCATTAATCTCACAAGTTTAAACATAATTAAATCTCTAAGGTTCTCCTTTTATTTATTTCATTAAATAAAACTACATCTATATTAGTTCATATTTAATCATAAAAATTAAAATATGCAGACAGTAAATGAAACCATTTTATTTAAACATAGAATAATTCTATGAACCTTTTGCAATTTGAATCACTAAATTTGGAGTTCATATGCAAAAGATATGAAATAAACAAGTTTGGGAATTCAAAATATGAAATTAGGTCTAATTCTGGGAATATTTAAAAGTCCAGGGTTCAATCTCCAAGAGTACAGGGGCCTACGCACGAAAACCAGGGACGGCGAGTTGATTTCTAGTAAACTGAGGGTCTCTTTAAGAAAACTACCACGCGAAGGGGTATCGGGTGAATCTAACCGTCAGATCTAAAATCAACGGCTGAGATTAGATCTGTGGCCGAGGGTGCGTGCGCGCGAGCGGGCGAGCGCTGACAGGCAGGCCAGGGAGTGTCAGCGACAGAGGGGGGAAAGTGCGCTGACCGAGCGGGCCAGGGAGTGTCACGGGGAAACGGACGGCTGCAGGGGTCCGAGGGGGCCCGAACCGTTCAATAAAGATCGGACGGAGGGGGTCCGAGGGGGTCCGAGCCATTCGATCAAGATCGGACGGGAGAAATCAGACCGGGAATGATGAGCGGCTACGAATGGCACTGGCAGGCGGGCCAGGGCGTGTCAGGCGTGCGTGCGTGAAGCGGTATCCCATGGTCCGGGCCGTTCGATCTGAATCGGACGGTGGGGAAATCAGACCGAGGGAAAACAGATGGCTGGGGGCGGCGTCGCTCCTCTCCGCGGTGGTGAGGTCGCCGGAGTTGAGGTAGGCGCGGGCTAGGGTGGCTCTAGGGTCGCCGGAGTTGGGCAGAGGGGAAGAGGGCGCCACGACAAACTCGATGGCGGGGAAGAGGCCATGAATCCACGGGCAGAGAGGGCAGAGCGGTGGTGAGGTGGCCTTGGGCGGGCCAGAGAAACTCCGGTGAGCCATTCCGACCATGGGGAAGGGACTTAAGGCGCGCTAAGGCTTGGGTTAGCTTCAGCAGAGATAGGAGTGACACAAAGACCTACTCCGCTGAACTAAATCAGGCCAAATCGGCCGGCCACCGCGCGAGCACGGCGAATCACCGCGGCCAAACACCAGCGAGGGTGAAATTGGCCGAGCACAGGGCACAATAAGGGAAGTTGTGCACGGTGTGGGGAATAGATATCCCCCGGGTCCACTAAAAGAGTAAAGGACCTCACGAAAGGCTCAAGGGCCCAATGAATCGTAAGGTCATTCTTTCGTGGGCCTGGGGAAAAACAGCCAGCGAAGCAGAACGACATGGGGCCGGATTGGTACAAGCCCGGACGGCCCGCAGCATCGAGCGAATGACCGCAACAGAGATCCGACTTTCCCGCGCTGGAGCCTTCATGCAACGAAGCCACGCGAGGATAAGTCGGCGAGGGTTACGTAGGGATAATCTCAAGAGGTTCACTATCTTTTAGCTACTCGTTGCTATCTTATCCACATGTACTGCCCCACGGTCGAGTATATAAGGCCTAGGGGGCACCCCTTCAGAATGATCGACCCTTTACTTAACCGCCCACAACAACTCTCTGTATTCTCGATCCAGAGAGCTCTCTTGTAGCCACATCCACCAAACATACTCATCAGGACGTAGGGTGTTACGCATCTCTAAGCGGCCCGAACCTGTAAAACTTGTCCACTGTCCCTCGTGCGATCGGCGCGAACCATTTTGCTACAGTTGTCGACACCGTCCTACTCCTAAAACACCTTGAGGGGCAACCCCGGGTGTGCGGTCGGACCAAAACACCGACAGCTGGCGCGCCAGGTAGGGGGTGTGTCGACAATCCAAGCTAGCTCAATGGCCATCTCTTTCTATAGCAAGATCACCCTGCGTCCCGGATCCGTGCTCCACTTCGGAACAATCTCATTTGTAGCGGATGAAGAAGGAATTCTGCATCGCATCGCGGATCCGCCGGAAAAAAGGTCTCCCCCAACAAACTCCGAAAATACCGGAGAAGCACAACCTCCAGCTCTCCGGATGAGGATCGTCTCCGGAAAGCCGGGAGTCAAGAGCTCGCTGACCCGGAGAACTCCGCTGCCTACTTTTCCGACAAAAGAGTGGACACAGATCGCAAGAAAAAAGGTAACCGGGGGGAAGCAAGTTGCTCTTTCCGTCCCTCATGCTTCAAAGGGGGACGGGAAGAAGATCACCACAACAGCAGCACCGTTCTACCCCGACGTCCTCTTCATTGGGAGAGCGGAGTCACCCGTTGTCTCCGACGACGAGCCGACTGTACCCGGGGAGGAACCGCCTCAACGAGAGTCCCGTCGACGGAGGAACCGGCGCAGGAACGTTCGACGACATCATGCAGCCGGAGAGCGGAATCCGGAACAGCCTGTCTCGCGAGACGAGGTCTTGGAGGTAGGAGAAACTCCGGAAGAACGCGTCTTCAGAGAACGAAGGAACTCCCGACGACGTGATCGCCGACGAGCTCAGGAACAGGCTGAGCAGGATGCAAGGCAGCGTCGAGAGAATCCATTCTTCGGGCGCAACCTGAATCCCGACTTCGCCCGAGCTATGAACACCCCGAGCAAAGTCGGAGGGGTACTGGCTCGGATAGCTGAGGGACTTCCACGGACTCCTGACGCCGATGGCTACCGACGACTATTCACCCAGGCGGCCAACCATCTTCTACCGCTTGCTCACCCGCCGAACGATCTACGACACGCCATCAACAGTCGCCGAGACGCGCGAAGCTCCATCAATGCTTCACGCGAGCGGCGGCATGAGAACGAGATTCGCCGTCGGGAGGAGTATGACCGGGATCACGGCATCCCGACTCAGAGCCAAGCTACCAGAACTGAGTCGGCAACGGCCTCAACTAGCGGAATCACCCGGGGGCGGTCGAGGAACCACAATCACAACTCCCCTCCCCGGGACAGACATCGTCCCCGACGACAGGAGGACACATGCGGAGTGTCCGCTCTGACTCCGCGCCTCAGGGCCATCCAATGGCCTCCCAACTTCAAGGTATCCAATGTTGACAAATATGAACCTAAGCAAGATCCATGGGGTTGGCTAGCCGTCTACACCACCGCTGCTCGAGCTGCCGGGGCGTCCGAAGACGTGATGACCGCGTACTTACCCATTGTCCTTGGGCAAGACGCGCTGCAATGGCTGCGACATCTACCCCGACACTGCATCGACGTCTGGGGCGACTTCAGTCGACGCTTCACCGCCAACTTCCAGTCCCTCTCCGACAAGCCAGCGCAACCGTGGGACCTCAAATCCATCAAGCGCCGGGGGGACGAGACTCTCCGGTCGTACCTCAAAAGGTTTCAGACCATGAGAAATCGTATCCCCGAGGTCACGGAGGCGGCCGTGATCGAGGACTTCTACAGAGGATCCAATGACTCGGTTTTCGTCCGAGCCATACTACAGAAGGCACCGACTACCTCCGAGGAGCTGTTCCGGGAAACCGACCTCTACATCACCGCCGACGAGCGAGCCCAGGACCTCATCGGAGGAGCAAAGCCCGCACCGGCAGCACCACGACGCGACACGAACCAGCAACCCGACAAGCGATGGGAGAAGAGGCCTCGCGAAGAAGTGCACGCTGCCGGACCACCTGCCTCTCGCGCCCGAGGAGGACCTCGTGGAGGCGAACGCACGTTGGACGACATCCTCGACGCCCAGTGCCCGTACCACAAGGACATGCGCCACACTCTTCGTAACTGCCGAGACTTCAAGCATTCCGTCGGACACGGCCGACCCTTCCAACCTTTACCTCCTCCTCCGTCGAGGGGGGGACCAGATGAACCACGACAACCCCATCGGCAGGAGGAGGGAGGAGGAGGAGGAGCTTTTCCACGCGTTGACAGGGAGGTCAACGTCATCTTCGGCGGACACGGATCGCAGGAGAGCAGAAGACAGCAAAAGCTCAACGATCGCCAGATACTGGTGGCGACCACCGGCCCTCCCGCCCCATACCGGTGGTCAGAACACCCAATCACCTTCACTCGGGCAGATCAATGGCTCAACTTCGACCATCCGGGCAAATACCCGCTTCTCGTCGATCCGGTGATCAGAGAGAGCCGGGTGAAGAAGGTGTTAGTGGACGGGGGGAGCAGCATCAACGTCACCTTCCCCCGGACACTCCAAGGCTTGGGAGTTCACCTCAAAGAGCTCCACGAGTCGGACACTCCTTTCTTCGGCATCGTGCCGACGGAAGGGGAATACCCGCTGGGCCACATCTACATGCCAGTCACCTTCGGAACTCCGGAGAACTACAGAACCGAGTTCCTGAGGTTTGAAGTGGCGAACTTCGACTGCGGGTACAACGCCATCATCTGGAGGCCTGGATTGGCCAAGTTCATGGCCATTCCGCATTACACATACATGATACTGAAGATGCCAGGACCGCGAGGGATCATAACTGTGCGCGCCGACTTCCAAGGCGCCGCAGAATGTTTCCGAGTGGCTATTCAAGCAGCCCTCACCGCCAAGCCATCGACAGCTCCCTCCACAATGGCGAACTCTAAGCCTAAGGAGGACCTCACAGTACCGGCAAGCGAAGCTCAGACCGCGACCTCTATGCGGCCGACTGAAGAAACCAAGAGAATCAACCTGGGGTTCGCTGATGAGCGCAAGACGGCTATCATCAGCTCCAGCTTGGATGACAAATAGGAAAGCGCGCTCGTCCGGTTTCTGCAAGATAACCGAGATGTATTCGCATGGCAACCTGCGGATATGCCGGGAGTCCCAAGAGAACTGGCCGAGCACAAACTGAAGGTTTACCCCCAGGCAAGGCCGATTCGGCAAAAATTATGTCGTTTCACGCCTGACAAGAGAGAGGCCATTCGCGCCGAGTTAGCTCGCTTGGTCGCAGCTGGATTCATTAGAGAAGTATTACATCCCGAGTGGTTAGCCAACCCTGTTCTTGTACTCAAAAAGAATAAAGTGGATTGGCACATGTGTGTTGATTATACTGATCTCAACAAACACTGTCCGAAGGATCCTTTCGGGCTCCCGAGGATAGATCAGGTGGTGGACTCCACCGCTGGATGCTCTATGCTGTCTTTCCTGGATTGCTATTCTGGATACCATCAGATTAGTCTGGCAAAGGAAGATGAAGAAAAAACGGCATTCATTACTCCGTTTGGTGCTTTCTGTTATACCTCCATGCCGTTTGGCCTCAAAAACGCTGGAGCAACTTACCAGAGAGCCATTCAAACATGCTTAGCCGATCACTGGGGCAAGCGTGTGGAAGCCTATGTGGATGACGTGGTAATCAAAACACAGGACTCAGAGGACTTCATCGAAGACTTGCAACTGGTTTTCAACAGTCTGAGGCGGTATAGATGGAAGCTTAATCCCGAGAAATGTGTTTTCGGAGTACCAGCCGGAAAGTTACTCGGGTTTATTGTCAGCCACCGAGGAATTGAAGCTAATCCAGATAAGATTGAAGCTATCATGAAGATGGAAGCACCTCGATCGTAGAAGAAGGTTCAGCGACTTACTGGATGCATGGCAGCTTTAAGCAGATTTATATCCAGGCTGGGAGAAAAAGGTCTGCCATTTTACAAGTTACTCAAAAAGGTGGATAAGTTTCAATGGACTTCAGAAGCGCAAGAAGCTCTAGATGCTCTGAAAAAATTCTTGACAACACCACCAGTACTGAAACCACCTCGGCGAGCTACGTCAACTCAACCAGCTGAAGATTTGCTACTGTATATCTCTTGCACGACTCACGTGGTAAGCACCGCGTTAGTAGTCGAGCGAGTAGAAGAAGGACATGCCTATCCAATACAACATCCTGTCTACTTCATTAGTGAAGTCCTCGGCCCCTCAAAGAAAAAGTACCCTCAAGTTCAGAAGCTATTGTACGCAGTACTTCTAACTGCCCGCAAGCTGCGTCACTACTTTGACGACCACAAAGTCATAGTAGTTACAAGTTTTCCAATAGGGGATATTCTTCACAACAAGGAAGCCATCGGTCGAATAGCCAAGTGGGCTTGTGAGCTGGGATCTCATGACATCGAGTTCCGACCTCGCACTGCCATCAAAACTCAAGCACTGGTTGATTTCGTATCGGAGTGGACTGAACAACAAGTACCAGACAACCCGGAAACTGCAGAAGTATGGCGAATGTATTTTGATGGCTCACTAAAGCTGCAGGGAGCAGGAGCGGGGATTCTCTTCACTGCGCCTAGAGGTGAACACCTCAAGTACGCCCTCCAGTTGCTATTCCCAGCCTCCAACAATGCAGCCGAGTATGAAGCTTTGATCCATGGATTGAACATTGCCATATCGTTGGGCATCAAAAGATTAATGGTATACGGAGACTCTCTGGTAGTCATCAGCCAGATAAACAAGGAGTGGGATTGCTCAAGCGATTCAATGGGAAAATACTGCACTGCCGTCCGAAAGCTGGAAGATAAATTCGAGGGTCTGGAATTTCATCATGTAGAAAGAGATCGGAACACAGCAGCCGATGTACTATCCAAACTGGGGTCCGGTCGAACTCAGGTCCCACCCGGGGTTTTCGTGCAAGAAATTCTGCGGCCAAGTATCTCAATGGATCAAACAGAAGAGTGCAACATCATAGATCAACCCGAGTCAGATCCTGATGACTGGAGAAGGCCGATCATTAAGTATATAAAGAATGAAGAAGAACCAGACAACAAGAATTTGGCAAAGCGTATTGCAAGACAATCGGCTCACTATACACTTATTGGGGAGACATTATACAGAAGGGGTGCATCAGGCGTCCTCATGAGGTGCATTCTCCCGTCCGCTGGGAAACAACTTCTGGAGGAGGTCCATGCTGGGCAATGTGGAATACATGCAGCCTCCAGAACACTAGTCGGGAAGGTCTTCAGGTCAGGATTCTATTGGCCAACAGCAAAGAACGATGCAGCCGAGTTAGTTCAAAGGTGCGAAGCCTGCCAATACTTGTCAAAGCAACAACACATGCCAGCACAGCAACTGCAGACCATACCAGTAACTTGGCCTTTCGCATGCTGGGGACTGGATATGATAGGACCTTTCAAGAAAGCTCAAGGGGGATACACTCATGTATTGGTAGCAATCGACAAATTCACTAAATGGATAGAGTTCAAGCCCATTGCCTCCTTAACCTCTGCTAAGGCCGTGGAATTCATACAAGACATAATATTCAGATTCGGGATACCAAACAGCATCATAACTAATTTAGGATCCAACTTCACAAGTTCAGAATTCTTTGACTTCTGCGAGCAAAAGAGCATTCAGATCAAGTATGCATCTGTAGCCCATCCAAGAGCCAACGGGCAAGTTGAGCGAGCCAACGGGATGATATTGGATGCACTCAGGAAAAAGATCTTCGATAAGAATGAAAAATTCGCAGGAAAGTGGATAAGGGAATTACCCTATGTTGTTTGGAGCCTAAGAACCCAACCTAGTCGAGCTTTGCTTGGAAACACTCCTTTCTTCATGGTCTATGGGTCGGAGGCAGTGCTACCTGCTGATCTCAAGTTTGGGGCGCCAAGGCTGATCTTTGAAAGCATAGCAGAAGCTGAGACCACCAGGCTGGAGGACATAGATGTACTCGAGGAAGAACGGTTAAACGTAGTAATCCAATCAGCAAGGTACCAGCAGACTCTAAGGCGCTATCACGACAAGGCTGTGCGACAACGATTCTTCTCAGTAGGAGATCTCGTCCTCCGCCGAATTCTAACGGGAGAGGGACGACACAAGTTATCACCCTTATGGGAAGGACCCTTCGTGGTAGCAGAAGTCACTCGGCCCGGATCGTATCGCCTCACTCAGATGGATGGCACAGAAGTTGGGAACTCCTGGAACATAGAACACCTCAGAAAGTTTTATCCCTAGCTGTACCTCAAAACTGCTGGGATAATGATGATGTACTCTGTAAAGTGGAAATATGTCATCAATAAAAAAGAGGTCTCAAGGATACTCAATTCATTCACGATTGACTTGCATTCTTACTGAACTCAGGGTGACCACTATGCCCTGCTAACGGAGCAATCGACTTAAGTCGGCAACGACTTAAGGCGGTGCAACATGCTCACGCTTACTTAACTCGGGGTGACCACTATGCCCTGCTAACGGAGCAATCGACTTAAGTCGGCAACGACTTAAGGCGGTGCAACATGCTCACGCTTACTTAACTCGGGGTGACCACTATGCCCTGCTAACGGAGCAATCGACTTAAGTCGGCAACGACTTAAGGCGGTGCAACATGCTCACGCTTACTTAACTCGGGGTGACCACTATGCCCTGCCAATGGAGCAATCGACTTAAGTCGGCAACGACTTAAGGCGGTGCAACATGCTCACGCTTACTTAACTTAGGGTGACCACTATGCCCTACAAACGCAGCGATCGACTTAAGTTGGCAGCAACTTAAGACCGGTGCAACATGCTCGCGCCTATATAATTCAGGGGATGACTTCCATATCCCGCAAACAAATTTCATAATCATCATGCGTCATTACTGCCAACTCATTAACTAATACATTCTGATACAATGAGAGAGTAATTATGTCATTCGAATGGTAAACTGGTGTCCTCTAACAAATACTCGATCATGCAAACCGCGCGCTTGGAGCACGCAAAATGTTTTTCTATTTTGCAACGTCTTTCTCAGGAGCGACCGACGAAGAAGGGCGACTCGAGGAATCAGGAGCGGCGTTCACGTCAGCCCTTATGTCTTCAGGAACAACCACGCCGGGTCTCCTCATCAAGATTCGTCCCGCCCGAATAGCCTTGTCCAGGGCTTTGTCGCGTTGGGCCTTGAGAGTAACAGAAGTTTCTTCAGCAGTTTTAGCAGCCAGTCGAGCGCTCTCTAACTCCTGGGCAATGGATTTTTTTAAAGCTCGGAGCCCTTTGATAGTAGCATCCTTCGCTGATATCAACTGCTTAAGCCGGGTTACCTCCTCCATGGATTCCTGCAGCTTACGACGTTGGAGGTCTAATTCTTCCATGGTGAAGCGATGACTTCTTTCCAAGATAGTCAGCGAATTGTTAGAATCTCGATACAACCTGTCAAGATTGTCACGAGAAGCAGCAAGGATACGTTTTTCTTCCTGCAAGCACAAGTCAGTTCCTTCAAAAAACCAAGCAAGTAATAGGAGCACAGCAAGGCAAAGCACAGTTTCGTATATCACCTTTTCAGAGTCAAGCTGAGCATGAAGAGAAGAACTCAGTGCATTGGCATCATCTAAGGCAGCGGAGACCTGACTCAGCTCAATCTGACTTTGAGAGTACTTTTCCTCAAAATCAGTGCATCTCTGAGCCAATTCAGCCTGATCTCGAGAATGTTTTTCCTCAAGAATTGCAATCTGCCGAGTCATTCCTAGCAAGAGGTAATCAAACAAAACGAGGTCAGAAGGTAAAAAAGTCCACAACAAAGGCGAAGAAAAGAAAAAAGGGCACTAACCAGTGTTAGTCGCCTCCAACTCGGATACACGACGATGAAGTGACACTGGATTCCAACACATAAGAGACGAAGCTACTTCTGGGACGGAAGCACCCTGCGATCTCAGCTGGCTGGCCATCCCATCCACCAAAACCTGATGAGAAGAACAGATGAGCATAATGACAAAAGTCCATGCAACGTAAAGATCAAGTCAAAAAACAGCACAGTACCTGGAGGTTGGAAAAGAACGAAGGGATCCCCAAATCAGGAGAAATCAGCTGATAATCAGGCGCAAGGCCACCACCCGAAGCAGCTTGCAACGGACCAGTAGGAATCAGCTCAGCGCCTTCAACAGAGCCGAACGCCCGATCAATGGGGACGCTGCCCTCTAAAGCGACCCCCTGGTCCAAAGTTTGGGCTACCACCATGCAGCCGGAGTGTGGAGGTGATCCCGCGTGAACGTCCATGGAAGTGCAGGAAGGAGACCCTGCTTGGGCACCCTCGGGGGCTGGGTCATAGTTGGCACTACCCACTTGAGCCGGATCATCCCCGGCAGCACCCTCGGGGGCTGGGCAGTGGCTTACATTCTTCATCCGAGCTAAGTCATCCCCGGCGACATCCTCGGGGGTTGGGCATGTGTCAGCACCATTCTTGAGGTCCAGACTCTCCGCAGTAACCACCTCTAAGGTTGACGGGCCTTCAACCACTTCCATGGAACCAGAACGATCCAAGTTAGCATCCCGACCCTCGAGATCGCGCTCTAAGGTCGACGAGGCACGGGGTGACCTCAACCCAGCATCAGGCACGGCAGCGCAAGCCTCCATCGCATCATCATCCACTGGCTCTGATAACAAGTCCTCTGGGACCATATCTTCAAGAGTCTGACCAAAGTTGGCCAGGGACAGTTCTTGCAGACCAATGAGGGCAGACAAAGCAGGAGAGGGAACTCCACTACTTTCACCACTGGCAAGGAATTGTCGACTGTTCTTCCGAGTTAGAGGGACCTCATTCTCTTCCTCCCTGTCGTCTTCATCAGCAACACAGGCAACACCCCCATTGGGATCAGCGACAGATGGAGTACACCCATTGGGATCAACAACAAACATACCACACCCATTGGGGTCAGCATCAGTAAATCCAGGCACGGGAACCTCCTCAGCAGCAGGAACCGAGGGACCAGCGCCCCGATCCAAACTAGATACTTGCCGAAGACGTCTCTTTTTCTTTTTCTGCTCATCAGCAGAAAGATCAGTTTGATTGGCTCGGCAAGGACGTCTCGGGCGAACACGGACAGGTCTCTGAACATCCAAGGATGTACCAGCTTCTGGGAGAGGCGCCACCGCCAATGTCCCAGCAGGAGCAGCATCAGAAGAATCTTCAGCCAGCATATCAAGCATAGCACTTATTTCTGCATCATTAGGATCCAAAGGCACCTCAAAATGGACTTGTCGTTCGTCATCAGGAATCTCCCCAAGCGAGGCAACCAAAGCACTGACTTCTTCATTAGAGGGTCGCGTTCTAAGGCCCGAATTGCCATCAGTCGCAGGTGGATTTGACACGAAAAGAGTGAAGACTTTGGCAGGAGGCAAATTCCAGGCCGAGTATGCCACCGGAGCACCAACATTGGACACCTTGCCCCTGAGAATCATTTCCAGTCGGCTCACCAAGTCTGCAGAAGGGATTCTCCTGTTGGTAACCCGAGTTGAGTCGGCTATCCCTCGATACAGATAAGCTGGGTGGACCCTATCTTTCAGTGGCTGAATGTTCTTGAAAACGAAGTCAGCAACCACAGCTTCAGCAGTTAGACCTCTCTCTTTCAGCAGTCCAACTTCAGCTAGCAACACACCGGCTTCAGCTACCTCCTCGTCTGTGGGAGACTCGGTCCAGCTTGGGGTGCGAACGTCTGGCTGTCTTCCCGACCGGGGGGGAGAGAATTTCCATAATTATCAACTATGAACCACTCTAGACGCCATCCCTTAATGCTGTCTTTAAGGGGAATCTCAAGATATTCAGTCTTCCGTCCCCGACGCATCTCCAAACTGGCACCCCCGACCAACTGATGTTGTCCCCCGGCCATCCCAGGGCGACAATGATACAGATATTTCCATAAACCAAAATGTGGCAGCACGCCAAGAAAGGCTTCGCATAAGTGGACGAAGATGGAGATTTGCAGAATTGAGTTAGGGTTCAGATGGGTCAGGTTAATGTGGTAGAAATCAAGGAGACCACGGAAAAAGGGAGAGATGGGAAGGCCAAGGCCGCGGAGAAGAAAAGGAGCGTAAACTACAGACTCGTGGGTATCCTCCGTCGGGACAGTAGTCCCGTGGCAAATCCGCCAAGAACAGAGTTCCCGCGGAGGAAGAACCCCGATGGACACGAGGTGGAGGAGTTCAGCTTCGGAGATGATAGACATGTGGTTACCTGCAAAAGGCAACTGGCTGTTGGGATCGATTGGAGGAATCACCACAGCGGACGAGCTCGCGATTTTCCTCTTGGGAGCCATCTCGATTCTACCAGTGAGCAGATTGGAGGCGAGCGCAGAGAGGATTCGGAAGCGGGATTGCAAGAACAAGGGCGCGGAAAGCAAAGGTGGCTAAAAGCGCAGCTCTTATGGGATATTCTCGAGCCAGATACCGTTTCAAAAAGTGCCCAGTCATCACCCGGCGGTTATTTCCAAAACCCCAGCATGCCACGTGGTCATTCGGCAGTTATCTCCAAAAAGCCGATAGGCCACCTCATCACTCGGTTATCATCCTCAAAATAGCTCATGCGGCCTGCTATCACTCGGCGTTGCCTCTAAAACGCTGATCTCGTGTTCAATCGCTCGGCATTACTTCCAAAATGCCGACGGCGACCTTCAATCACTCGGTGTTGCCTCTAAAACGCTGATCTCATGTTCAATTGCTCGGCATTACCTCTAAAATGCCGACGTCGACCTGCTCTCACTCGGCGTTGACCCTAAAACGCCGATTTCATACTCAGCCGCTCGGCGTTACCTCTAAAGTGCCGACGTCACCATCCAATCACTCGGCGTTGCCTCTAAAACGCTGATCTCGTGTTCAATCGCTCGGCATTACTTCTAAAATGCCGGCGGCGACCTTTAATCACTCGGCGTTGCCTCTAAAACGCTGATCTCGTGTTCAATCGCTCGGCATTACTTCTAAAGTGCCGACGGCGACCTTCGACCACTCGGCGTTGCTTCTAAAACGCTGATCTCACGATTCAATCGCTCGGCATTACTTCTAAGATGCCGACGTCGACCTTCAAACACTCGGCATTGCCTCTAAGACGCGGGTACAGCGTTCAGTCGCTCGGCATTACTTCTAAAACGTCGATACAGACTACAAGATTACTCGGCAGCTACTTCTGGAAGCGTCAGTATGATGTCCAAGTTATTCGTCTACTGTCTCAAAAGAATCAGTTTTATAAACAAGCAAAGCAAGTCATCAAGAAGAAGCCAACGTCATTCTTTCATTAAGGGAAGACAATAAGTTTACAAATCAACTCTTTGCGAGTTGATGTTTCCCTACTATTACTATACTACATTACACTACTACTACACTACGCTACACTACTCTACATTACTA
Organism: Zea luxurians; assembly: GCA_029449295.1. Lineage (NCBI taxonomy): Eukaryota > Viridiplantae > Streptophyta > Magnoliopsida > Poales > Poaceae > Zea > Zea luxurians. The sequence continues at coordinate 43,180 of JAOPSE010001110.1, forward strand.
CTACATTATTCTAACTATACTAAACTATACTAATATCTAAGAAGACCAGTGGCGTCTAGCCACTGGCCCTGCCCCTGCCGCCGCCGCCGCCCTTGGTGCTGCCCTTGCTGCTGCCGCCCTTGGTGCTGCCCTTGCTGCTGCCGCCCTTGGTGCTGCCCCTGCTGTCGCCGCCGTCGCCGCTGCTCCTGCCACTGCCGCTGCCGTCGCCGTCGCCACCGTCATCGTCGTCGCCGTCGTCGTCGTCGTCGTCCTCATCCTCACCGCCGCCGTCCGAGTCCTCCTCATCCGAGGAGTACTCCGACTCATCCGAGCCCTCGAGCCCGGAGCGCTCGACGGCCCGGATGTATGTCCAGACTTCCGCGCTATCCCCTGGGAGTCGTCCGAGTCATCGGACGACGCCGGGGGAGAGACGGGAGCCGGAGATCCCTCGGACTCGGAGGAGAACTCCTCCTCCGAGTATTCCGAGTCACCGAAATCCTCCGATGGAGGAGTCGGTTCGCGCTTGCGCTTGTTGCTTTTGCCCATGGTAGAAGCAAGCGGGAGAGAAGAGAAGGAAGCAGTAAAGAACAGCGAAGAGATGTGAAGAAACCAGAGGGGCAACAGCGTTATTTATAGAAGGGAAAGGCAACCGCTCACCTCCAACCGCGGTCACTGAACAGTCGCAAAGCATTCAATAAGCACTTCCACCCGTCTGGAGACACGTCAGGCGGCTGACGCCGTTTCATGCAACACTACACCCATTGGGACTCCAGTCAACAGCGCAAAGGATATGATTACACTCGCCGTCCCATCACATTACAACTCAGAAGCAGCCGGCTAAAACACTCAGCGTACCAAGTCGTCCCTTGCCCACACCCATTGGGGGGGGACGCCCAGGAATTATCAGTATATTTTTCAAAATGGTCACATCTGTGCAGAGCATGCAGTGAATGCCTCAAGACAAAAATGAGATATCAACAAGAGTTAGAGGGAAGCCAAATATAGCCAGCAGAGTGCAAAATATGGTCGACAGACACGACTTGAAGACTAGACAGAGAACGTCCATCAAATGTCCAATCAGTCACAGAGCAAATAAATTACACTACCTAGCAATATATGGAAGGATTGCAAACTCGGCTGCAAAAGACAAAATACATGCTGACCTCTGAAGCATAATATTGATGACATAGCACGGATGACATCATGCCAACTTTTTTGCAAGCAGAAAGGGTAATCTTCAGCAAAAGGACATAAAAAGAAGACCTTCAAGTGAATTATCCTCAAAAATCCACTTGAAGGTCGGGGGCTACACCCATTGGGTGCACCTCCGGTGCACCCTATGGATTATCATTCCAAACCGAGATAGTGCCGATTTCTAAAGCATGGGACAAGATTAAAAAAGCCAACCCTCAACCAAAATGAGCGAACACAAATGGAAATGATCTCTACTGAAGACCTTCGAGTAGATTATTTTCTAAAATCTACTCGAAGCTCGGGGGCTACACCCATTGGGTGCACCTCCAGTGCACCCAATGAAGTTCGGAATCCTACAAATTGGAATGCCGACCTCTAAGGCACAGGCGCGAAGCCAGATTTTGGTCAACGAGTGATCGGAGCAGGAGAAGACAACAGGAAGCCACCTTTCTTCAGATTACCTGCAAGCTGGACCTGAGATCTTCGGGTTGATTATCTCTAAATTAACCCAAAGATCGGGGGCTTGTGGGGAATAGATATCCCCCGGGTCCACTAAAAGAGTAAAGGACCTCACGAAAGGCTCAAGGGCCCAATGAATCGTAAGGTCATTCTTTCGTGGGCCTGGGGAAAAACAGCCAGCGAAGCAGAACGACATGGGGCCGGATTAGTACAAGCCCGGACGGCCCGCAGCATCGAGCGAATGACCGCAACAGAGATCCGACTTTCCCGCGCTGGAGCCTTCATGCAACGAAGCCACGCGGGGATAAGTCGGCGAGGGTTACGTAGGGATAATCTCAAGAGGTTCACTATCTTTTAGCTACTCGTTGCTATCTTATCCACGTGTACTGCCCCACGGTCGAGTATATAAGGCCTAGGGGGCACCCCTTCAGAACGATCGACCCTTTACTTAACCGCCCACAACAACTCTCTGTATTCTCGATCCAGAGAGCTCTCTTGTAGCCACATCCACCAAGCATACTCATCAGGACGTAGGGTGTTACGCATCTCTAAGCGGCCCGAACCTGTAAAACTTGTCCACTGTCCCTCGTGCGATCGGCGCGAACCATTTTGCTACAGTTGTCGACACCGTCCTACTCCTAAAACACCTTGAGGGGCAACCCCGGGTGTGCGGTCGGACCCAAAACACCGACACACGGGGATGGGTGTCTCACCTCGGGGCGGATCTCAGGGAGGCTTGGCGCGGACTCTGGCGATCTGGATGGCCGGGGACGCTGGCGCGAGTCTCCGGCGGCGGCTGGCGGCGAGGGCAGAGCGCGAGAGAGGGTGAGGGTGTGTGAAATGAGGTGAGGGGTGTGCACGGGGCACCGGCGGGGCTATAAGAAGAGAGTTGGGCGTGTGGGCGGGCGTCGTGGCTGAGAAACCTGGCGACGTGCGCGAGTGCGCATGCGCCGGTCCACGGCGACGTGCGGAGAGGGCGGAGCTGACAGGGCTGGCCCACGGCGCAGAGAGAGAAAAGAGGGACGCTCGGGGCAATGGCTCGACGACTGGCGATCCGGGCCCGCAAGACAGAGAGAGAGGGAGCGAGTGAGGGAAGGAAGCTGGAGCCGACAGGCGTTGTCCGCCTGTCAGGGGCAGTAGGCGCACGCGCGGGACTGGGCCTGACTGGGCTTAGTGGGCTGACTGGGCTGCTTTCCTTTTTCTTTTTCTCTGAATTTTCTAATTCCTTTTCTATTTCTTTTTCTATAGGGTTTTCAAATCCAAATTCAAACTAGGTTTCAAATTCAAATAAATTCAAACATGTGCAACACTCCAAAGAATATTTTTAGCTCAGCATGATGCAACATGTCATGACTCAAAATGTTTTTGCAAAATAAATAATTAAATCTCTCTAACTTAAGCAAATTCTACTTAAAAAGGAGAAAGGGAGAGAGAATCTAGAGAGGGAGAAAACCTAGAGTGAGAAAAAGGAAGTGTAACACCTGATTTTGGGTGATAATTAGAAAAAATTTTATGCCCCCAAAATCAGGGTGTTACAATGAGGGAGGGACGTGCCGGGGATTTTGACGGCGAGCTCCATGGCGGCGATTAATGGGTTGGACGAAGAGGGGAAAGGCGAGCTTGAGATGGCGAACAGAAGAGGGTCGGATAATTGTACCCAAGAGTTCGGCCGAGAAGGGAACAGTCAAGGCGAGCTCCCAGGCGCGATCCGCGGCGAGGGGTTCGGTGTTCAGTTGGGGAAGGAGCTACTGACAGTTGGGTCCTAGGAGATAGTGACTAGGTCTGACCGCGCATAGGGGTGTCACAGATAGGTCGGTCCCACCTGTCCGTGGTATAGGCTCTATCTGCGTGTAAGCAAGTCAGACGCGCGCGTAGAGAGAAAAGGCATTAGGCCGAGATGGCTGGGCCGCGAGGGGGAGAAGGGAGATGGGCCGAGGGCGCCAGAATCGGCCCAGGTGCGTTTTCCCTTTTTGTTTTGTTTTTCTTTTATAATTTCTGTTTTATTTCCAAATCAAAAATTCAAACGAAATTCGAATTCTGATTTTAATCTCTAGGTTTCAAACATCAAACCAAATTCTAATACTTCTATTACTTGCACTGAAATTATTTATTTATTATTATTATTTATTCTTCTCCCTATTATTTAAATATGGAAGAAAGGAATTACTTTATTAAAATTTCCTTTCTCCCTTTGTTTTATATTTTCATTTATAGGTTGAGGTCAATTAAAGTTATGATTCCTTAATTCAAATAAGATGCTTCACAGAAATATCATCAGCATGAGGTGCACATTTCCTTATTCATTTATTTGTTATTTGCATAATTTAATGCCATTAGTTGAGTATGTAGAGAAAAATATAAAGAAAATCAAGGCATCCCCAAAACACCCACTTATAAATTTACTTATTTATTTATTTTATTTTTTTCTACCAATTTTGGGCTTTACAAAGAGCAATTCCACTATAGCAAGACATAAGACGTAGGGCCCAAACATGTACAAGTCCCTATGTTGTTCGCATTCCGTCATGCACCGCATGAACCATCGAGCTAATCATTGACGTCGCCATAATAAAAGTACTGAGTGGGACATCTTTTGGTCACTTGTTCTCAAATGCTATGAATCAAGAACAAGGCAACACATGTTAATGGTTAAAGACCTTCGTCCTTCGAAGCTTTGTCTCCTTTAGGATACAATAATCTTCAGACGAAGGCCATGAAGCACGTACCTTCATCATTTCAGTAAACATGGACATAAACAGAGATATGGAACACAGAGGAAACAAGAATAATCATTTCGAATCATTAGACTGTTCATATTTCTATTGTATAATTATAAACAAACATAAATGATATTTGAATTATATTTGTACCTTCGGCTTAACAGAAGGTAAAAAAGCTAGAGTGACGTGTGAGTGAATACAAGTCAGTGTGAACAGTACGTTGTTACTGTTCATCTATTTATAGGCACAGGACACAGCCTGAGCAAAATTACATTCATGTCCCTGACATTTACTATTAGGCAAAAGGCAAGCTGTCGAGGACTAGATAGTCTTTTCTCTTTTAGGTCGGTTTCATTCTCCACCACAGTCCTTGTGCTAAGTCGAAGCTTCTCCAGCCACAGCTTCGGAGTTGGTTCATCCTTCTCCCAGATCACGCTTTTCATACCATACACACCTTCAACTTAAGGCTGAAGCTTCCTGCGACAGTATACTATATTGGAAATCATGTTAGTCATGTTTTTGAGGACCTTCGAAAGATGAAGGTCCCCAACAGTAGCCTCTCGTAGTATTAATTTGTTCTTATGTCTAACAAATTCAGACTGCAACGTGAACAAAGGCCTTTAGCCGAAGGTCCGAAAAACACCTTCCCTTCGCTAGAATAGCGAAAGTCAGTGACAAATGGGGCCTGCCAAGTTGCAATGCACTAGGCATATAAATAGAAACCCACAGCGACAGCATCTGCTGCGCCATTTCAATCGCTTGTGTTATTTTCTTGCTGTCAGATTTCACTTGTTTTGTGAGCTTCGGCATTTGTTCAATTGTCCACCAAATGGCTGACGAGAAGAAGGTTGCTGATCCTGCCTTTGCAGGTTTTTATGAGGCCATGGAAAAAACACAGAGAAGATTACAAACGAGATACTAGCTGATTTGTCTGAAGATTCTGACGATAGTGAAAGCTTTGATACGGAGAGTGAAGACGAAGATGCGGAAAATCGGCCCTGGCGACCAAGTCACACTATCTTCAGAAAATCATCCATTAAGCAGAGTCAAATTGACACTATGAAAGGGAGATATTTCTGAGATATTTCAATTGTGAGAGCTAGAGGAGATAGCGCTGCACCTACTCCCGAAGAGGATGAGGTGGTTGTTTACAGGAGCTTTATGAAGGCAGGGCTTCGGTTCCCATTAAGCAAATTCCTGGTTGAAGTGTTGAAGACATTCGAAATTTTTCTTCATCAAATTACCCTTGAAGCCATTATCAGGATGGGGGTTTTCATTTGGGCCGTGAGAAGCTAGAGGCTAGAGCCTAGCGCAAAGTGCTTCTGCAACATGCACGAGCTGCTGTATGAGACGAAGGCTACTGGCAAGGAGCAGTAACACAACAACTTCTGTTGTTGTGGCTTTGTGCCTCGCCCTGATGTAAGTTACCCGGTTCCAACATTCCGAAAGAGGTGGCCCGGGGCCTGGATGGAGGAATGGTTTTATGTTAAGAATAATTTAGTTAAGAGGGAAGACATAAAAGGAATTATTCAACGCCCCATTTGGTCTCGCTTCGGCATTAAGAGGCCAGCCACCGCTCTTGGGAATGATATTGAAGCATGCCAGAGAAGCTTCAACACTGTGTGTACTTTTATTAGCATAAGAGACCTGGTTCAAGAACACATCGTCTATAGAGTATGGCCGCTTGTGAGTGAATGGGAGATGCTGAAGGAGGCTGCTGCCAGGTCTAGTCAGGGTGGCCTGATCTATTTAAAATATACCTTTAGATATAGAGGCGAGTTTGATGAGCCAAACGATGAGTGGTTGAGCAGTATTGAGGCAACTAGTGACGAATTGCTTGGGGCCTACACAAGGGCCAAAGATGATGCAATGACCTTGGCCTTCGAAGGCCGAGGCAAGAAAAGATTGAATAGAGTTTTTGACGTTATTGGTTTCTTATACCTTGATTATTGCTATCCCTCATGAAAGCAGGGAAAGAAAAGGAAAACTGCCGCTTCAGCCATCTCTGTTGTGCCGAAGGGCAAAAAGATCAAGGTCTTAACGCACCGGCCGAGATACATTGAGACGGCCACAGTGCCGAAGCTTGGTGAAGGGACATCTTCTACTGCCGAAGCAGAACAACCTGCTCCTACCACCCCCAGGGAAGACCTGACTGAATTGCCGAGGGTTCCTGCAGCCGAGCCAGTCGAAATGCCAAAACATGATGCCGAAGCCACAGAGAAGGCGGCCAAAGAGCCAGAGCCAGAGTTGCCAAAAATCTTGAGCCCACCAGCAGAGCCAGTATTGCTGAAGATATCCAGAGCTCCTACAATAACTCCCAAGAGGAGGAGGATGGCAAGTGTATTGGACGCTGTCATGGAGTCGACGAGGGCATTGACTCCTGCCCCTACAAAAAAGGTTGCCGAAGCTGTTACGGCTTGTGTTGAAACCGAAGCTAGGCCCTCAGTGCCTGCCGAGGCAGAGCCTGCTGCAACTGAACAGAGAGTTGAGCAAGAATCTCCAGATGTTGGCATGGCTATGAAGAAGAAAGATGCGTCCGAAAAAGCCAAATCTCCTATTCCCGAAGCACCATCCGAAGGTCTTGACTTTATTATTCAACATGCTTCGAGAAAAAGGCTATCTGAAGAAGAAATCACGAAAGCCAAACACTACACCCGGGAACTAAAATACCCGAAGGGGGCCTTGGTGTACAATGGGACGGACGAAGATGATTTCCTATACTGTCTCCCAGACAACAAGGAAATATCCATCTGCCGGAAGATGGCCAAAAATATTGGATTTCCGAAGCTTGAAGCTGGCCTCTCTGCCATGTCAAAGGATGACCTCGTAGACAGCCTTGCATACAACAGTTTGAAGGTACGGAAGTTGTGAACCAAAAATAGATTATCTTGTCTTTTGTTCTCGCGCTGATCCTTTATCTTTTTATAGGGCTTAATTCTTAGCAACGCTTTGAGGGCGCAGAAGAATGTTGAAGATGAAAGCTGCCAGATAGCCCTCGGCAACCTTTGGTCAGAAGTTATCAAGCTGAGAAATGAAGCCATGGAAAAAGATAAAATTCTACTTTCATTGGTGGACAAAGTGAAGACAGATGAAGCAAAATTTAACGCTCAATCTGAAGCTCATAAAGCCAAAGTTGAAGACCTTCAAAAAAATTTGCTAAAGCTATGAAAATTTTGAACTTGCAAAAGTGAAGCAAGAAATAAGTGAATGGTCGAACACTAGGCTGGAGAAAAATGTTGAGGAGCTTCGTGAATCCAAGGAGAGATGCTTTGAGAAATCCTTGGATTGCGTAAGAAAATTGAAAACCAGCTTTGCCAAGGTGGGTGCATATTCTTCTGAAGAGAATTTCATTCGAGGTGACCCTGATGGTGTTATTGATTGGATAAGCGGAGAAGCCAAAGCTTTTGAAGAGATCCTCAGTGATCATGGGGACGTTTGTGCCTTCACCGGCGCTCGAGGGGTTGGAGCAATTCTGGAGAAGGCTGGTTGCGACCATGTTAAAGCTGCAGCCCAGACCGAAGCCGCCTTCTCCACAGACGACACGAAAGACCCCTCGGCCGAAACTACTTTAGTGGCCGGAAAATTTTACTCCGATGTTTGGGTGAACGGTGGCCGAGAATTGGCCAACAAAATCATAAAGAAGAATGAAAAAGAAACCCACGATGCTCAAGAAGAAGCTAAACGAGCCGAAGAAGCTGCCGAGCACACAAGGCGTATAGGTATTATTTTTGAATTTTAGCTTCGGTGTTTATTTTCTGGCTTTGGACTAACGGTTTGTCTGCTACAGCTGAACTCTCACTGCTGCCCAAGCCAAACGACCCCTAGACCTATCTCGTCATGAAAGAGGCGCTGGATGTAATGAGTGTCGCTAATTCCTTCATCGACAAAGTCGTCTATAGGCTGCTGAATGAAGTCGCCAAGAAAATTCTTAAAGAAGATTAGGCTTTTATTGCAATGGTACGATGTACCATTTTGTGTATGAAACAATTATCAGACATGTAAATTAATGTAATATATTTCTTTGCGATGCATGAAATTTACGCACATACCATTTTTGAACCTTCGGCGAAAAAACACCCTCCCTTCTTTTCATGCTTCGTAAAGAAAAAAGCCCCCTTTTTATGGCAAATCTGTTGTGTGATAAAATTATTGGCCGAAGGTTTCCTTCGTGCCTCATCACATTTTCATTCAATCAAATTATTGCCGAAGATCTGCTTCGTACCCAATCTTTGTTGTTCATGCGATATGATGTATGATGTAATGTTATGCGGAATGGTGCGATGATATGATGCAATATGATGGTTATGACGAACACACACACACCCACACTGGAACACCCAAGACTTTGCATCCCCTTAGGGACGTCTTTGGACTCTTTAAGCTCTGCATCCCCTTAGGAACAACTTTGGAGCTTCTTCACCTTCTATTTCGGTGGTATCTAAGCTCTACATCCCCTTAGGAACGACTTTGGAGCTTCTTCACCTTCTATTATTTCAGTGGTATTTAAGCCCTGCATCCCCTTAGGAACGACTTTGGAGCTCCTTCACCTTTTATTTCGGTGGTATTTTGGCTCTGCATTCCCTTAGTAACGACTTTGGAGCCTCGGAACTTACTCTGTGCTCCTTTAGAAACGACTTTTGTAGCTTCAAAACTTACTCTGCGCTCCCTTAGGAACAACTTTTTGTATCTTCAGAACTTACTCCGCTCCCTTAGGAACGGCTTTTGTAGCTTCGGAAGTTTGTTAGGAAGAAGCATTTTACTCAATGATACGGGCACAATTATTACATGAGACCAAAATTCAGTCCTTCGTGACTTGTTTTTCATACAAGAAAAATAAGATGACAGAAAAGATAAAGATATATTAAGGGTAGGATATTCTTTAGTAGATGTGCTTGGATTCAGGCATAGTGCTGTTGACTGTGCGAGCTTTGGACTCCTCTCGAAAATCGCGCTGCTGTTGTGCGTGCTGGTGCCCTTCTGGCTGCTGGCTTCGGGTCAGAGTAGGTGGTAGCGGTGGTGGTAGTGGGAGCTAGACCCAGGAAGCTTGAGAGTGACTTGCCGAAGCGACAGAGACCGTAGGCTGTTGATTACCTACGTACTCTGGGACATGGGGAGAGTAGCATAAGGCAGTATCTAGGACCTGCTTCGGCTAATTCTGCCATGCCTCAGCTTCGGCAATCTTTTTTTGCTTCTGAATTGTGACTTGGCATGTTCTTGTGGTGTGGCCTTTGTCTTCACCGTAGAATAAGCAATATAGCCTTCTAGGCTGATCTCCGTATCTTCCTCCAATGCCTCTACCGCCTCTGCCCCTTGGAGCTGGTGGCCTGAAGAAGCTTTGTTGTGGCCCTAAAGACTGGGAGCTGTGTTGCTTCATTTGAGGTTGGCTTCCTCTGTCATCACTTGGGTTGGAATTATGGATCGATCTGACGTGCCTAGGGTGAATTCTTCCTCCGAAGGCCCTGGTCATTTCAAAAAACCTGTATGCTTCTTCCCTTGTTTGGCGGAAATCATTATCAGCCTGGATATACTCATCCATCTTCTGAAGAAGCTTGTCTAGGGTTTGTGGGGGTTTCCTGGCAAAATACTGAGCCGTAGGTCCTGGCCTAAGCCCCTTGATCATGGCTTCAATGACAATTTCATTGGGCACTATAGGCGCTTGTGCTCTTAGACGCAGGAACCTTTGGACATACGCCTGAAGGTACTCCTCATGGTCTTGCGTGCACTGAAACAAAACCTGAGCAGTGACTAGCTTTGTCTGAAAGCCTTGGAAGATAGTGATTAACATATCCTTGAGCTTCTACCATGATGTGATTGTCCCTGGCTGGAGAGAAGAGTACCAAGTTTGTGTGACACTTTTGACTGCCATGTCAAAGGATTTCGCCGTGACTGCAGTATTGCCCCCATATGAAGATATGGTTGCCTCGTAGCTCATTAGGAACTGCTTTGGATCTGAGTGCCCATCATACATAGGATGCTAAGGTGGCTTGTATGATGGGGGCCATGGGGTGGCCTACAACTCTACTGCCAGAGGAGAAGCATCATCAAAAGAAAAATTGCCATGATGGAAATCATCATACCATTCATCATCGTTGTATGAATTGTCTTGACGAAGCTCTCTATGTTGGGGCTTTCGGTCTTGGTCATCCTGGGTGAGATGACGCATTTCCTCAGTGGCCTCATCAATCTTCCTTTGGAGATCGGCGAGACGAAGCATCATTTCTTTCTTCTTCTAAACTGTTGATGGATAGCTTCGAGGTCCCTAATTTCTTGATCCAACTCCTCCTCCTGAGGTGTTGGGCTAGTAGCCTTCGTCTTCTGGCTCCTAGCTTCGTGTAGCGTTTCCTGATTAACGTCCAGTGGCTACAGTGCAGCCCCTGGCCCTGTTATCTTCTTTGGCGGCATGACGAAGGTCAAAGCTTGCCAAAGGTGGTTGAGTGAGTTCACCGGAGGTGGGCACCAATGTTGGTCACTTGTTCTCAAATGCTATGAATCAAGAACAAGGCAACACATGTTAATGGTTAAAGACCTTCGTCCTTCGACGCTTTGTCTCCTTCAGGATACAATAATCTTCAGACGAAGGTCATGAAGGACGTACCTTCATCATTTTAGTAAACATGGACATAAACAAAGATATGGAACACAGAGGAAACAAGAATAATCATTTCGAATCATTAGACTGTTCATATCTCTATTGTATAATTATAAACGAACATAAACGATATTTGAATTATATTTGTACCTTCGGCTTGATAGAAGGTAAAAAAGCTAGAGTGAAGTGTGAGTGAATACAAGTTAGCGTGAACAGTACGGTGTTACTGTTCATCTACTTATAGGCACAGGATGTAGCCTGAGCAAAATTACATTCATGTCCCTGACATTTACTATTAGGCAAAAGGCAAGCTGTCGAGGACTAGGCAGTCTTTTCTATTTTAGGTTGGTTTCATTCTCCACCACAATCCTTGTGCTAAGTTGAAGCTTCTCTAGCCACAGCTTCGGAGTTGGTTCATCCTTCTCCTCGATCACGCTTTTCATACCATGCACACCTTCATCTTAAGGCCAAAGCTTCCGGTGACATTATACTATACTAGAAAACATGTTAGTCATGTTTTTGAGGACCTTCGGAAGATGAAGGCTCCCAACAACATCCTTTAGTGCATTGCCGATGCTAAACACCGACAACTGGCATGGCAGGTAGGTGAGGCAGCATCGACACTGATTAGCTCCATGGTAGTCTAATTTGTGCCAGGTGAAACATTTCACTTCAGGTTATTTATCAGTATTTCATATAAAAGCGAGACCCTGCACCATGTCACCGATGCAGGGCAGCAAGCCCCGAAGCGCATGGTCTCTGCCACAGTTCAGAGAGATCACTCGGTCGAGCCCACAATGGCTCTGTTAATGATCATAACTGAATCGTGGTTGGACGACAACCCGTCTCTAGATTTAAGTGGCTTGGTCCATAACTGAGTCGCGCTGGATCCCTACCTCAACACTCGGGAGTGGATCTACCCCAATGCCTCCACCCCGAGTGGTTGCCACAACATGTTCGACATAATGAACATCGCTTTCTACTTCCCCATCTAGGACCTAGATCTAGATCAGTCAGAAGGGTAGGGGAAGCCAACCTACCATGTGCATGAATACTTGTCATCGATGGAGCGGTGGATGAATACTTTGACTTAGATGATGAACTTACTGTAGTGGGGAAGACTCGCGATAGTGGGAAGCGCACTGTTCAGGAACTAAAGACAAAACTTTTGGTGCCACCATATCGTCAGCGAACAGGACCCCGCACAGTCGGTTTCAACCAATGAGGAATCTGTGACTAGAGAAACTCTGGAAGACTGAGAATTACGCTCACAAAGGAATGCCCGATGATGGGCTCGCCACGACTCTCAAGATCACGCTCATTCCTAAGAAACTGCTCATGTGCACAACCGTGAGCTTGCCGAGCCATTGCACGCATGCTAGCAAAGACCACCACCCGCTCCTCACAACCCGCTCTCTGACTTCAATCAGGCTATGCGGACCCCAAGTCATGTCGATGGCATACTTGCTCAAGTCACCAATGATCTGCTCAACTCACATTAAGAGGAATTCAATCGATAACTCCTCACCTAGGCGGTGAGCCGCCTTCTGTCCTTGGTCCTCGCTGAAGACAACACATGCCATCGCATAAACTTCCATTGTGACGCACGAGACAACACGAGTCTTTGCGCACACAACTTATCAACAAAGAACTGAGGCGTCGCAAGGAGTACGATCGAGAGCATGAAGCCCATATCTAGGGGGTGCTGCTCGGACATACTTCGTCACGGCCTTGACACACACCAGAACTCATCACCACTCGGTCCATGACCACTTGGGCAATCTTCGCCTGCCTTCACCACCGTGGTAACCCAAACACACTCGGGGGGACATACAGGCCCCCGAGGAGTGTTTGGGTATTCACCTTCACCGACCGTCTACAAGTGGTGCAGTGGCGACAGAACTTCAAAGTTCAAATGTCAACAAGTACGAAGCCAAGCAAGACCCAAGCGACTGGTTGGTCATTTACTTTATGACCGCCTAGGCCGCTAGGGTGATAGAGGATGTGATTATGGCCTACCTCCTGATCATGTTGGGGCAGGACACGCTCCGATGGATCCACCACCTTCGCCGCCTTTGCATCAACAATTGGGCCGATTTTTGGAATTGATTCAATGCCAACTTCTAGTCACTCTCCAAAAAACTGACGCAAATTGTGTGTAACACCCTAAAGTTCAATTTTGTGAAGACAAGGAAAATTCCTCAAAAATTTTAAATCAAAACACCTTTCCTTAAAGATAATCATAATTTAGAAGTTTCCACTCCCGAAATGAATATGTTAAAAATATATAATTAAAGATACTTAGATAATCTAAATTGCCTTTGGATTAGGTTATACAGAAGAATTATGATTAAACTATTTCCTAATATATATAGTCTACAATATAAATTTTATTTCCCTAGAATTAATAAGGTATGGATTATTCTCTACTATATGATTAAAAGCGTGTCTAAAAGAACTAAAATAAATAAAGAAATATATAAAATATGTTTTTGCACATTATGCCGAAGTTCTATATGTGTATCCAAATTAAGGGTTTGAACTTTAAACTTGTGTTGATTTGAAATTCAAATGGAAAGGGAAAATAGAAAAGGAAAAATAGAAAGAAAAAGAAAAAGGAACACTATACCTAACTGGGCCGCCAACCTGAATTCGGCCCAGCCAGGGGATAACACCGCGCGGCCCATTACCCTTCACGGGCGCGCGCCGACATTATGGGCCCACTGGCCAGCCTCTCCCTCGCGCGCCAGTCACTTACGGGCGGGCCACCCACGTCAGACCATCCCTCGCCCGCGCGCGCGCGTTTCACCTCACTTACATGTGGCCCCCGTGTGACAGCTCTCTCCCTCCTTCACCTAGAGTCATTTACACGTGGGCCCCAAGCGCCAGGATCATCTTCCTCGCGGGCGAGCGAAACGGACTCCGCGGTCATCGCGCCACCGTTGTAACAGCCTCCCGACTATTGCGCACCGCTCGGGGTATAAGAACCGGTCTCGCTCCCCATTGCCCCCATACCATCTCGCCAGTGAACCGAGCAGAGAGAAGAGAGAAGTCGCGAGGTTGAAGAAGGGTGCCGCCGTGGGTGATTCTCACCTTGGCTGTCGGTCCGGCCAAGGGGACCCACTCGGGGGAAAGCGCGGAGCTCAAGAAGGTTGTGTGGGGGATCCGTGGACGAAATAGACCACCGAGCTCACCGGAATTCTTCACCGTCGTTCGTGCACCGCCGCGGGTCCGCTCCTCTCCGTGGCCAGGGCGCTTCACGGTACGATTCTCGGTATGGACCCGTACACCGTGCTCATCTCGTCCCCCTCTACGCTTAGCTCGGTCCGATTTGGGTTTGGCGCTCGGGGACGGCCGATTGACCACCTCGTCGGCGTGCTCCGCCGCAACTAGGGGGCGGCGCCACCGTGCGCGTCGACGGATTGGGGGAAAAGGTTTGGACCGTAGGATTTGGCGTCTGCGGCTGCGATTAAAACACCGTGATACCTCTTCGGTAGGATCATCTCGGGTCGTCCGATCGAATTCCGCGGCCCAGATTCAATCTTTAATGTTTTAAATCAGGGCCGTTGATCACTGATTGGATGGTCGGCGCTGTGTACCGCTTCGGCGCGCTGGCAACCTAATCTGGGCTACTGAAACCCGATCCAACGGCTGTGATTGAAGGATACCCCTTCGGTGGGTAATCTTCATAAAGAGCCCCTGTGCTTTTTCTTATTCAACCCGCAGTCCACCGCGGGGTAAATCTGAGTCTTGGGTTTTATTGCGCTTGAGCCCCTGCGTTCCCGTTTAATTGAGGCCCAGTCCAGAGAAGTTATAAAATCAGGAAAATGAATTAGAAAATGAGTTTTTAATATAAAAATAATTCCTAGAATTTGTTTAATTCATAGAAAATGCATAGCTAGTCCAAATTAATTCATTCCAGTTCCTATAATTTTGTAATATTATTGTTTATCAATTAGTGCCACTGGTTTTACATAAAAGTCACATTAAAATTGTTATCTTAACTAATCTTGTAATAAGCACATATAATCTTTGGAAAATCATAACTTAAAATCTACAACTCCAAATTTAGTGATTCCAGTTCCTGTGGTTTTATTTTAATGTGTAGATTATTACTGTGTATTTTGTTCTTATGTTTGGTGTAATGTTAAATTTGCCTATACCATGTTTGTTTGAATTGCTACGACTAGCAGTGAGAACACGAGTCACCTGAAGATCATCCTGGTACCTGGAATCTCAAGTCCCAGGCAAGTTGTGCCCTTGACCACTTTTTACCCAATAATGTTCTTTAATATCAATTATCCATGCATAGGTTAATTTTGATGGGACCCAATAGGTCACCCTAGATTTGTTTATCTCACTACCTTGTTTACCCCTGAATCACTTGGGTAGGTTGCTATTGCTTTATATGGTTTTGGGATAATCATTTATTACCTCTATGTTCCAATTCTTGTTGTATTTCTGTTTATGCTCATGTTGATATCATTAATGTTAATTGGAACATAGAGCTTAACTTGAGTAACACGTGCCACCACAAGGGAGGAATGGGACCCCTTGGCTGATTAATTAGGAAAGCTAGTGGAAGACTACCTTACCCGAAAGGGGCAAGGGCAGTAGGGGAGTGGTCAGTGTAGGGAGGCCCTCGGGAGGATTTTGCTGCGATGGCGGTCCTGCAAGGGATTCCTGCATTGGAACTTCCTATAAACTGTAGCGGGTTTTCGGAAGCTAGTGGAACTTTGTAAAGGCCTCGTAGTGGATCCCTAGCCATTCACCTCGGTAGTGTCTAAGGTCCTTGCAAACCCTGGCGACATGGGATACACGACTTGTGGGTAAAGGGTACAACCTCTGCAGAGTGTAAAACTGGTATACTAGCCGAGCTCACGGTCATGAGCAGCTCAGGACTCTCTGATGTTTAAATTATGGAACTTAAACTCAATTTGTCATATGCATTGCATCGCAGGTGAAGTTGTTACCTTTGTTCTACTATTTAACTGGGTTGGTATTTACTTATACTTAGTAATTGCTAATAAAATTTTGACCAACTTTAAAAGCAATGCTCAGCTTTAACCATCTTCTTTGGTAAGCCTTACACTTCACGTGAGCTCCCACCTTTGGCGAGTTCATGCACATTATTCCCCACAACTTGTTGAGCGATGAACGTATGTGAGCTCACTCTTGCTGTCTCACACACCCCACAGGTCAAGAACAGGTACCACAGGATGAAGCGCTTGGAGGATGCTGTGACGAGTTCGCGAGAGGTCTAGGTCGTCGTCTCCCAGTCAACTTTGGGTTGCTGGACCGTCGTCTCCTTATAATGTAATTATTTATTTTGTATAGAACTCCTGTTATGTATAAAGATGTGACATTCGATCCTGTGCCACTATACATCATATGTGTGAGACTTGGTCCCAGCATACCTGGTGTTTATGTTAGCGCCCGGGTTTTGGACCCCTAAAATCCGGGTGTTACAGAAGTGGTATCAGAGGAATGTTGACTGTAGGACGAAACCTAGATAGAACTGGACAACCATTATCTACTTACCTTTGCTACTCTGATTCTTTCTGAAACTTTTCTTAATCTTTTCTCATCTATTTCCGCTTTACTCTGATTACTCTTACCTTTTCACTTCTAAAGACAAATGTGGATTTCACACTTTGAAATCCTTAACCTAAAAGTGACTTTAGGAATAGGAGACCTAATCTTAGGGACAAAAGCAAAACTATTTTTGTAGATATTGGTATGCTTGAGTGTTTGTTCTTATGATACTTGTCTGATTTGGATCTTTGATTGAGTGTGATGGGTTGTGGAGTAATGTCCACAATTGCATCTGCATATACACATAGGTATAAAAATATATTTATAAAATAACTAGACAACCTAGATTATCCCCATTGGAACATATCTAGCTTAAGAGATTTATCTTATCCTAAAAGATCTCATTCTAGCCAATTCATCTTATCTTAAAAGATTCTCCCTTATCTTAATAGATCCATCTCATCTTAAAAGATACTCATCTTATCTTGAAAAGATTTTATCTCATCCTAATAGATCTAACTGATCTCAAAAAAAATTCTATCTTATCTTTATGGATCCATCTTATCCTAATAAGCATACTTATCCACCCTAGTTTAAACAACCATGATCTAATGCAAATTAATTAGATCTCATCTAGTCAAACTGGACATACCAATCTAATCTAGATCCCATCCAATCTAATATGATCTAATCTAATGTGGTCTACTTAAACATATTGGTGATACTGGTAGAAGAGATTAAACTTTACTAGCCATGTAATAACTTAACCTAGAGCCATGATGAATGGTATAACCTTTCTATTCCCACCTAACAACAAACAAACTTTTAACCTACATCTTGTAGTCTATCTCACCCATATATATCTCACATCTTGACAGATTCCATCTTACCCTTGGATATTCACCTTATACAACTGGTTACCCCAACCTGAACGTAAAACAAAGATTAAGCCCTACTAAAGAATCTTCAGATTATAACCAGCTACTAGCATATTCATTCCGCTTATTGAATAAATTCCTTTGCAAAACTATTACCATATGCTTCTAACTTTCATGGTCAATACCAGGAAAGGAAAGATTATCATGTAACAGCAAACAGAAATGAATCCTCCAAATCCTCCACCTGTTGAAATCGATCAAGTGGTTGCTGCCCAAAGACTGGTAATACAACAATTAACAGACCTGGTAACCGAGATGCAAAATCAGATAAGACAAGAACGCGAGGAAATACGTCAGGTCCGTCAAGAAATAAGGCAAGCACGGTTGGAGAGACAACAACAACAACAACCTCCACCACCACCACCAGCTCCACCAAGCTACATAGATATAAATTATGATGATTTGTAAGATCTAGATGTTACTTTAGTTAGTAGATGATATGATATTATTTTAGAAGGAACAATAAGGTCTATTGACCCTATGTTTTGTTAAAGAATTATACCTCATGCTGAGATTTCTTTGTTTGTGCATATGTTCCGAGAACAATATGAGTGTACATCCCTTTTCTTACAAATCTCGAGGACGAGATTTTTGTTAAGGGGGGTAGGATTTGTAACACCCTAAAGTTCAATTTTGTGAAGACAAGGAAAATTCCTCAAAAATTTTAAATCAAAACACCTTTCCTTAAAGATAATCATAATTTAGAAGTTTCCACTCCCGAAATGAATATGTTAAAAATATATAATTAAAGATACTTAGATAATCTAAATTGCCTTTGGATTAGGTTATACAGAAGAATTATGATTAAACTATTTCCTAATATATATAGTCTACAATATAAATTTTATTTCCCTAGAATTAATAAGGTATGGATTATTCTCTACTATATGATTAAAAGCGTGTCTAAAAGAACTAAAATAAATAAAGAAATATATAAAATATGTTTTTGCACATTATGCTGAAGTTCTATATGTGTATCCAAATTAAGGGTTTGAACTTTAAACTTGTGTTGATTTGAAATTCAAATGGAAAGGGAAAATAGAAAAGGAAAAATAGAAAGAAAAAGAAAAAGGAACACTATACCTAACTGGGCCGCCAACCTGAATTCGGCCCACCCAGGGGATAACACCGCGCGGCCCATTACCCTTCACGGGCGCGCGCCGACATTATGGGCCCACTGGCCAGCCTCTCCCTCGCGCGCCAGTCACTTACGGGCGGGCCACCCACGTCAGACCATCCCTCGCCCGCGCGCGCGCGTTTCACCTCACTTACATGTGGCCCCCGTGTGACAGCTCTCTCCCTCCTTCACCTAGAGTCATTTACACGTGGGCCCCAAGCGCCAGGATCATCTTCCTCGCGGGCGAGCGAAACGGACTCCGCGGTCATCGCGCCACCGTTGTAACAGCCTCCCGACTATTGCGCACCGCTCGGGGTATAAGAATCGGTCTCGCTCCCCATTGCCCCCGTACCATCTCGCCAGCGAACCGAGCAGAGAGAAGAGAGAAGTCGCGAGGTTGAAGAAGGGTGCCGCCGTGGGTGATTCTCACCTTGGCTGTCGGTCCGGCCAAGGGGACCCACTCGGGGGAAAGCGCGGAGCTCAAGAAGGTTGTGTGGGGGATCCGTGGACGAAATAGACCACCGAGCTCACCGGAATTCTTCACCGTCGTTCGTGCACCGCCGCGGGTCCGCTCCTCTCCGTGGCCAGGGCGCTTCACGGTACGATTCTCGGTATGGACCCGTACACCGTGCTCATCTCGTCCCCCTCTACGCTTAGCTCGGTCCGATTTGGGTTTGGCGCTCGGGGACGGCCGATTGACCACCTCGTCGGCGTGCTCCGCCGCAACTAGGGGGCGGCGCCACCGTGCGCGTCGACGGATTGGGGGAAAAGGTTTGGACCGTAGGATTTGGCGTCTGCGGCTGCGATTAAAACACCGTGATACCTCTTCGGTAGGATCATCTCGGGTCGTCCGATCGAATTCCGCGGCCCAGATTCAATCTTTAATGTTTTAAATCAGGGCCGTTGATCACTGATTGGATGGTCGGCGCTGTGTACCGCTTCGGCGCGCTGGCAACCTAATCTGGGCTACTGAAACCCGATCCAACGGCTGTGATTGAAGGATACCCCTTCGGTGGGTAATCTTCATAAAGAGCCCCTGTGCTTTTTCTTATTCAACCCGCAGTCCACCGCGGGGTAAATCTGAGTCTTGGGTTTTATTGCGCTTGAGCCCCTGCGTTCCCGTTTAATTGAGGCCCAGTCCAGAGAAGTTATAAAATCAGGAAAATGAATTAGAAAATGAGTTTTTAATATAAAAATAATTCCTAGAATTTGTTTAATTCATAGAAAATGCATAGCTAGTCCAAATTAATTCATTCCAGTTCCTATAATTTTGTAATATTATTGTTTATCAATTAGTGCCACTGGTTTTACATAAAAGTCACATTAAAATTGTTATCTTAACTAATCTTGTAATAAGCACATATAATCTTTGGAAAATCATAACTTAAAATCTACAACTCCAAATTTAGTGATTCCAGTTCCTGTGGTTTTATTTTAATGTGTAGATTATTACTGTGTATTTTGTTCTTATGTTTGGTGTAATGTTAAATTTGCCTATACCATGTTTGTTTGAATTGCTACGACTAGCAGTGAGAACACGAGTCACCTGAAGATCATCCTGGTACCTGGAATCTCAAGTCCCAGGCAAGTTGTGCCCTTGACCACTTTTTACCCAATAATGTTCTTTAATATCAATTATCCATGCATAGGTTAATTTTGATGGGACCCAATAGGTCACCCTAGATTTGTTTATCTCACTACCTTGTTTACCCCTGAATCACTTGGGTAGGTTGCTATTGCTTTATATGGTTTTGGGATAATCATTTATTACCTCTATGTTCCAATTCTTGTTGTATTTCTGTTTATGCTCATGTTGATATCATTAATGTTAATTGGAACATAGAGCTTAACTTGAGTAACACGTGCCACCACAAGGGAGGAATGGGACCCCTTGGCTGATTAATTAGGAAAGCTAGTGGAAGACTACCTTACCCGAAAGGGGCAAGGGCAGTAGGGGAGTGGTCAGTGTAGGGAGGCCCTCGGGAGGATTTTGCTGCGATGGCGGTCCTGCAAGGGATTCCTGCATTGGAACTTCCTATAAACTGTAGCGGGTTTTCGGAAGCTAGTGGAACTTTGTAAAGGCCTCGTAGTGGATCCCTAGCCATTCACCTCGGTAGTGTCTAAGGTCCTTGCAAACCCTGGCGACATGGGATACACGACTTGTGGGTAAAGGGTACAACCTCTGCAGAGTGTAAAACTGGTATACTAGCCGAGCTCACGGTCATGAGCAGCTCAGGACTCTCTGATGTTTAAATTATGGAACTTAAACTCAATTTGTCATATGCATTGCATCGCAGGTGAAGTTGTTACCTTTGTTCTACTATTTAACTGGGTTGGTATTTACTTATACTTAGTAATTGCTAATAAAATTTTGACCAACTTTAAAAGCAATGCTCAGCTTTAACCATCTTCTTTGGTAAGCCTTACACTTCACGTGAGCTCCCACCTTTGGCGAGTTCATGCACATTATTCCCCACAACTTGTTGAGCGATGAACGTATGTGAGCTCACTCTTGCTGTCTCACACACCCCACAGGTCAAGAACAGGTACCACAGGATGAAGTGCTTGGAGGATGCTGTGACGAGTTCGCGAGAGGTCTAGGTCGTCGTCTCCCAGTCAACTTTGGGTTGCTGGACCGTCGTCTCCTTATAATGTAATTATTTATTTTGTATAGAACTCCTGTTATGTATAAAGATGTGACATTCGATCCTGTGCCACTATACATCATATGTGTGAGACTTGGTCCCAGCATACCTGGTGTTTATGTTAGCGCCCGGGTTTTGGACCCCTAAAATCCGGGTGTTACATTGTGGGACCTCAAGTCTATGAAACACAAGGACAATGAGTCCCTTCGCTCATTTCTCAAGCATTTTCAGTCGATGAGGAAATGTATCCTGGACATCACTGAGGTTGCAGTGATAAAGGCTTCTACTAGGGTCTCATGATGTGGTGTTCATGAAAGCCATCCTTCAAAGGGCTCCAAACACCTCCGATTAGCTTTTTCGCAATGCCTACCGAAACATCATCGCTAATGAGCGAGCCTACAACCTCGTCGACCAACGGAAGGATGCGCCTGTGAAGAAGGAAGATGCCCAATGATAAGACTAATACTGTGACAAGAGGCCATTGGAGGAAGTTAATGTTGTGGGGCCGCCGCTTGCATGGTAGCAAGGTTTCCCCCATGGCAGCAACAACAACATGAGGTCGCTGGACGAGATCCTCAATATCCCATGTCCTTATCACAAGGAGATGCATCATAGCCTATGTAAATGTAGGAATTTTAAGAACTCAATTAGCCATGGTCGATCGTTCTAAGACTTGTCACCACAACCCACGAGACAAAACCATGATCTAGGGCCACACTCGCCACCGCGGGAAGACAATGGTCAATCATCTCCTCAAGACGATGGAGAGGTCAACTTCATTTTTGGAGGGCATGGTTCTCGTGAGAACAAGAGGCAACAAAATCTATCTAACCGTTAGGTCATGGTAGCCATAATTGATCTGTCGATGCCATACCGGTGGTTGGAGGTCTCGATCTCCTTTAGTCAGACCGACCAGTGGATCAACTTCGATCACTCATGAAAGTATAGACTACTTGTTAGCCCGGTGGTCAACATTAACCGAGTCAAGAAGGTGTTGATTGACGGCGGGAGCAGCATCAATGTAACCTTTTCAAAGACCGTTCGACGCTCGGGTCTCTAGTGCCGAGCTTTGAGAATCGGATAGTCCCTTCTTTGGCATCATGCTGGGTCAAGGGTGATATCCACTCGAGAATATCCATCTGCCCATCACCTTTGGAACACTTGAGCACTTCCGCACTAAGACCCTCCACTTTGAGGTGGCTAGCTTCGACTACGTCTACACCACCATCGTTGGGCGACCCGAGTTGGCCAAGTTCATGGCCATCTCACACTATTAATACCTAGTCCTCAAAATGCTAGGGCTATAGGGCATCCTCCCTATATGGGTAGACTTCTAAAGGTCTGCAGAATGTCATCGTGAAGCCGTATAAATGGCTCACTCGACGAGCAACCTCGCCACACAGAAGCATCTCACAAAAGACATCGTCGTGATCCTAGACGATGAGCTCTCGATCCTGGCCTCAGAAGCAATAGCATCCACTTCGATACGCCTAACTGAAGAAATCAATATAGTGGGCTTTGGCCTCCCTGACTTCACTAAGACGACAATTATCTATACCACTCCGTCTCCTAAATAGGAAGATGTGCTTGTTTGGTTCTTGCAAGATAACTGGGACATCTTTGCGTGGAAACCAGCAAACATGCTCGAGGTTCCCAAGGAGCTGGCTGAGCACAAGTTGAAGGTCTATCCTCATGCGATGTCAATCCAGCAGAAGTTGTGTCGATTCACCCCCAACAAAATAGAAGCAATACGAGCAGAGTTGGCTGGCTAGTAACTACAGAGCTTATTAGAGAAGTCATGCACCTTGAGTGGCTTGCAAATCGTGTTCTAGTACTAAAAAATAAAGTAGACTGGCGCATGTGTGTCGACTATACTGATCTCTACAAACAATGCCCGAAGGATCACTTCGAGCTCCCTAGAATAGATTAGGTTGTAGATTCTACAATAGGATGTTCCCTTCTTTCTTTCTTACATTGCTACTCGGGGTACCACCAGATTAGTATAGTTGAAGAAGATCTAGCGAAGACCGCATTCATCACGCCATTCGGGGCATTCTGCTACACTTCCATGCTTTTCGACTTGAAGAACGCTGGAGCGACATAATAGCATGTTGTCCATATGTGTCTATCCAACCAATAATGCAAGCACATGGAACTATGGAAGCCTACATCGACTTCATTGTGATCAACATGAAGGACCCATAAAATTTCATAAGCGGTCTATAGCAAGTCTTCGATAGCCTCAAATGCTACCACGAAAGCTAATCCCTGACAAGTGTGTGTTTGGAGTACCCACCTGGAAGTTACTCAGTTTCATCGACAACAATAGAGAAATTGAAGCTAACTCTAAGAATATTGACACCATTCTTTGAATGGAGCCACCAAAATCTCAAAAGAAGGTCCGGAAATGAAGGGGTGCACGGTAGCCTTAAGTCAATTCATCTCACGTCTTGGTGTAAGGAGAATGTCGTTCTATAAACTGCTCAAGAAGGTAGACATATTTTAGTAGACTCTAGAGGTATAGGAAGTATTCGAGGCACTCAAGAAGTTCCTAACAATTCCTCCAATTCTCAAGCCACCCAATCGAGCGACTTTAGATCCATCGACTGAAGAGCTACAAATGTACATCTCATGCATGCTCATGTGGTGAGCATCGTGTTGGTAGTCGAGCAATGAGAGAAAGGGCACATGCAAGCTACCTAGTATCCTGTTTACTTCTTCTGCGAGGTGCTCAGACCATCTAAGATTAGGTATCCTCAAGTCTAGAAGATACTATATGTTGTTGTCCTTACTGCTCGCAAGCTACACCATTACTTGAAGATCAAAATTTTGTGGTAGTCACTGGCTTTCCAATCAGTGACATACTGCACA
Organism: Zea luxurians; assembly: GCA_029449295.1. NCBI lineage: Eukaryota > Viridiplantae > Streptophyta > Magnoliopsida > Poales > Poaceae > Zea > Zea luxurians. The sequence continues at coordinate 67,227 of JAOPSE010001110.1, forward strand.
CCCAAGAATCTGTGGGAAGAACGGTCAAGTGGCGTGCGAGCTAGGGGCTCATGATATCGAGTTTTGGCCTCACATAGCAATCAAGACATAGACACTAGTTGACTTCATTTCAAAGTGGACAGAAAATCAAGTCCTAGAAAATTCGGAGCCAAGAGAAGTTTGGAAGATGCACTTTGATGGGTCGTTGAAGCTATAGGAAGCCGAAGCAGGAATTCTCTTCATTGCACTAAAAGGAGAACAAGTCAAGTATGTACTGCAACTTCTCTTCCTTATGTCAAACAATGTAGCTGAGTATGAAGCCATGACACAAGGATTACACATTGTTGTTTCAGTCGAAATCAAGCGGCTGATGGTATATGGAAACTCTCTGGTAGCGATAAGTTAGGTCAATAAAGATTGGGATTGTTCCATAGAGGCCATGAGTAAATATTGTGCCACATTCAGTAGGTAGAAGACAAGTATGAGGGAATTGAGTTTCATCATGTTGAAAGGGATCAACATATAGCAGTCGATGCACTATCAAAACTTTCCAATAGAGTTCAGGTTTCTTTAGATGTTTTTGTGCAAGAGATACACCATCCCAATATTTCACAAGAACCAAGAGAGGAATGCAAGGTGGTAGAGCATCAATTGTTTCTCATAGAAGAAGACCCAACTGAATAGAGGACACCCATTATCAAGTTTATAAAAAATGAAGTAGAGCTAGATGACAAAGTAGCAACAGAGCGTCTAACCAGGCAGTCAGCAAACTACACCTTGATTGGTACTTATCTATACCAGCATAGTGCAGTGGGAGTCTTCATGAGATGTATTTGCACATCCATGGGCAAGCACCAGTTGGAGGAGATCCATGCCGAGCAATGTGTTCATGCAGCCTCGAGGACACTAGTGGGAAAGACATTTAGAGCAGGGTTCTACTGGTCTACATCTAAGCAAGATATAGAAGACATAGTCAAAAGATGTGAAGTCTACTATTTCCTGGCCAAGCAACGACACCTTCCAGTGCAACAATTACAAACTATCTGTTGGGGACTTGTTCTCAAATGTTGAGTTAAGAACAAGGCAACACAAAATGTTAATGGTCAAAGACCTTCGTCCTTTGAAGCATTATCTCCCTTAGGATATAATGATCTTCAGACGAAGGTTATGAAGGACGTACCTTCATCATCTCAGTATGTAATAATGAAAGTAGAAACATGTGAAACATAGAAAATAACATGAACAATCACATTAAATCATCAGATTATTTATATTTTCATTATTTAATCACGGACAAACACTAATAACAGTAAATTACATTTGTACCTTCGGCTTGACAGAAGGTATGAGTCCAAGAGTGACGTGCGAGTGAATACAAGTCAGCGTGAACAATACAGGGGCACTGTTCACCTATTTATAGGTACGGGAAGCAACCAGGTCAAAATTATATTTATGTCCTTGACAACTAATTATGAACATGACGTAAGTTATCATGGACTAAATGGTCTTTTCCTCTTTAAGTCGGTGCTGCGCTTCGTCTCAAGGCGTGTCGCCATGCCAAAGCTCCCTAGATTGTAGCTTCGGCATATACCTTCGCGTTATGTCTACTTATATACCATCCTGCCGAAGGTGTTTTTGCTTAGAGGACCTTCGGCAAAGAAGGCCCCCAACACTATCCATGTTTCCTATCCTATTGCATGCTGGGGGTCGGACATGATTAGGTCATTCAAGAGAGCACAGGGTGGAAGTGCACATGTACTAGTAGCCATTGACAAGTTCACCAAATGGATTGAGTACAAGCCAATTACATCATTGACAGCATCAAAAGTAGTAGAGTTCATCCAGGAAATAATCTTCAGATTTGGAGTGCCCGTCAGCATCATCACTGACTTGGGATCCAACTTCACAGGGGTTGAATTCTTTGATTTCAGTGGGTAGAAGGGAATACTTATCAAGTATGCTTCAGTAGCACATTCAAGAGCCAATGGTCAAGTGAATGGGCTAATGATGTGATCTTAGATGCATTAAGAAAAAAGGTCTTCGACAAGAATGAGAAGTTAGCTAGGAAATGGATCGAGGAGCTCCCATACATTGTCTAGAGTCTTAGAACTCAATCGAGTCAAGCACTACAGGGCAACACGCCATTCTTCATGGTGTATGGGTCGAAGGCATTATTACCTACAGTTTTAGCATTTGGGGCACCAAGGCTGATGTTAAAAGACATCGTAGAAGAAGAGACAACTCGACTCGAAGAAATTGACACACTCGAGGAAGAACGACGTTACGTGGTAATTTAGTCGGCACGGTACCAGCAAACTCTATGGTGTTACCATGATAGTGAGGTACGCTTCAGAGCCTTTTCAGTTGGAGAGCTGGTACTATGCAGGGTGCTCTTAGGGGAAGGACGTCATAAATTGTCCCCTCCTTAGGAAGGACGTATATAATCACATAAGTCACATGTCCAGGGTCGTACAGGCTATCTCGGATAGATGGAATTCTAGTAGGGAACTCATGGAACATACAACACCTCTGTAAGTTATATCCCTAATCTCAGGGATGCCATGATTTCTAAGTGACAAACTAGTGCTTGTATTTTAAGAATTCATACTCAATAAATAAATAGTGCATAATTCATATACAATTGCTACACTTCGCATCTTGCATTATATCATATACAATATCTTCATCATTAATACTGGCACAACTGCTTCTTTTTTACTTTCTACAAAATCTATGAACAGAGCAATTAGTATAAGTCATGTGCCGACTTATACTCATGTTAAATGCTCACACTTATAGAAAAAGGGTGGCTTCTAAACCATATGAATAGAGCAATCAACATAAGTCATGTGCCGACTTATACTGGTGTTACATGCTCATGCTTATAGAAAAAGGGTGACTTCTAAACCCTATGAACAGGGCAATCGACATAAGTCATGTGGCAACCTATATTGGTGTTACATGCTCACGCTTACAGGAAAAGGGTGACTGCTAAACCCTATGAACGGCAATCAACATAAGTCATGTGTCGACTTATACTAGTGTTACATGCTCACGCTTACAGGAAAATGGTGACTTCTAAACCCTATGAACGAAGCAATCAGCATAAGTCATGTGTCGACTTAAATTGGTGCTATACGCTCATGCATACAGAAAAAGGGTGCTTTATAAAGCCAACAAACGGAGCAATCAAAATAAGTTGTGCGTCAACTTATACTGGTGTTACATGCTCGCTTGAGCAGGGAAATGGGATAACTTTCAAACCCTGCTCAGTATTGAAGTTTGATACAGATCATTAATCAAGAGATTTTAGAAGCCTTCATTACAGGAAGCAACATGCAAGCATACAATAGTTTGTGAAAGGTGTCAAACAGCCCATACTACAATATAGTCAAAAGTTGTCAAACTAACATAGTATAGGGCTAAGCATCGACGGCGGCGGCTCGGTGGCGGCGGCTAGGCATACGCGAGCGAGAGAGAGAGAAGACAGAGAATGAACCGACGCGGGCGCGGGCCGTCGGTTAAATTCGTTTATTTCCGACGGTCCCTTAAGAGACCGTCGGACATAAGCTTATATCCGACGGCCTGTCTGCCAGCCGTCGGACATAAGCTTATGTCCGACGGCCTGCCTGACAACCCTCGGATGTCCCGCGTTATGTCCGACGGCCGCCAGTAGCCGTCGGATATAAGCTTATGTCCAACGGTTCCTTAGGCAGCCGTCGGACATAAGCGAGCTGTCGGACTTGTACTGTTTTACTGTAGTGTTCCTTTCCCCCTCACAGCAGAAGAAGACAGTGACTCCTTAAACTGCGAAATCTAAAGAGTAGAGCGAGTCGACTGCATACCTGTACAACTTGTACAGATTATCACGGGATTTCTTTAGAGTCTGGTTTTGTTCCTTCTGACGATTCACTTCGTTCTCAAGACCCTGGATCTTTTCCTTTTGCTGCAACACCTCATCCTGTAGATTAGGGTACATCAAAGAGTAGGAAAGCTGAAGTTCATGGCAAGTTACCTCATGATTTTCCATCTCAAATTTTCTGCGTATAGAATTATTGGCCTCTCGGGCACCGTCAAGATTTGCCATAGCTCGGCAAAACTCAGACCGGCATTGGGAAACAGTATCCTCAAGTTCAGAGATTTTCTTAGCAGCAGCTACAAAACATCACAAAAATTAGCATAACGTAGAACTGACAAGATCAAGGTTAAAAACAGTATGTGTCTTACCATCATTCTCCGCACCCCGAGTGGCCTCTAGGTCGGCCAATCGCTTATGGAGCATAGCAACATCAGAACCAAGCAAAGGAGAACTCTTCTCATGAAACACGTGTAATACCCAAATTTTTGGAGTAGATATAACTATGTATAAATATGGGAAATTTTAAAAGTCTATATGATTATTATCAATTTTATTTTTCATTCCTTCCTTCTCTCTTTATCAATACCACAATATTAGTTTGATTACAACGACTAATGATTAAAATAAATGTGCATCCCATGCTGAAGTTTGGATTGAGCATGTAAATTTGAATTGAAATTTTGACTCAGAAAAAGTTTGAAAATTATAATTTGAAATAAAACAGAAAAAGAAAAAGAAAAAGGAAAAATGAACAACCATGCACATGGGCCAAAACCTTTGGAACCGGCCCAACCCGCTGCTCGGCGCCGACATCTCAGCCCCACCGGCCAGTCTCCTTACCCACGTCGGCGTGGAGGTCTCGGGCACCAACATGAGAGCCTCGCTTCATCAGCCACTACAACGCGCCAGTCGTTCCCTCCCCTCTCTGACAGGTGGGACCGAGCAGCCAGCCACTGTTTCTCTTCCTCCCAGATACCTCGACGCGGGTTGTTTCAACCACCCACCCCACGGGATTCGGCTAGCTAGTGAGGGGGAGTCGGCCTGGTATAAGACTTCGCTCGGCGTGGTAGCCTCAACCATCCCATACTTGGAGATAGCACTCCCGTAGCTAGTTCATCACCGTCGGGTAAATCCATTAGCTACCGCAAGAAAACCTCACCGGTAATGCTACCTGGCCGACGGAGACTGGCCCGGGTGAACAACCTGCGCCTCTAGAAACTTTTGGACACGATAGGAGGGGGCGTGGTGATCGGGGTGGCAGCGAATTCCTCCGGTCTTCTCCATCTGCCACGGGGCCACTGCGCTTCGTGGATTGACCCTCTGCGCTGCTATACTTCGTGGATTGACCCCCTCACGTGATCGCCGTAGCCGTCCCTTTGTGTAGCGTGGGTTAATTGAGGGTCAAGTACACTAGCGCGCCCGGTCTTGCGCCTCCGGCGAGTGCGCCACCGTGTGGGGGTACGCTCCGCCGCGGCTGTGCAGCGAGAGAGGATGAGATGGCGTGGGCCGTCGATCACGTGATCTGCAGCCCGGATTAGTTGGGGAGTATCGTTTGGGTTTGGTGTAGCGTGAGTCGTTCGATTCAGATCAATCGGGCGAGAGTTGGTTTTAGAGTATTTAAATTCGGAGCGTCAAAATAAGATCAAACAACTCGGATTGCATACCGGTTCGCCGTGGCTGGATTTTAATCTGGGCCCTTGGGTTCAGATCGGATGGCTCTGGATGACCGATACCATTTCGCCGTAGTTAATTTACAAAACAGTCCTTGATAAATGATGAAACGAACCCACAGTCCATAGTAATGTTAGAATAATTAGAAAAGGGCTCTGAAAATCATGATTTGAACTCTGAACTCTCGAAATTTTATGCCCTCAGTCCATCAGTTTCCTTTAAATATCAGAATTAATTAGGAAAATAGCAAATTAATTTCTAGAATATAAATAATTCTAGAACCTTGTAAAATTCATAATTAATCTATTTTAACTCCTTTTGGTCCATTCTAGTTACATTAAACTTATATTAATATTGTTTATCATCTAGTAACCTTATGTTGCTATGAAACCTATGGTTAAACTCATGCACTTAATTTGTTCTATGTCTAACACCTAAACATTCAGAAAATAATAACTCGTTAACTGTAACTCCGAATTTAGTGATTCTCGAACCTAGGATCTCGTTACGATGTGTAGATCATCATTATGCATTATATTCTTCTGTTTGGTGTGATGTTAATTTCTCCTATGCCATGTTTGTTTGTATTGTTACGAGTAGACGAGCAAGTGATTGAGGAGCCCAGAGCTCAGCAGGTAGAAGATATTGAGCAGGAGCTTATTGAAAGAAAGTTGTGTCCTTGACCACTCTTCTTTACCCAATAATGTTCTCTATAATCACTGTGGCATGTTTAGGTTTAATTTGATGAGACCTAATAGGTCACCCTAGTTTGGTCTATCTTATACCTTGATTACCATTGAACTTTTGGGTAGCTTTGCTATTGCTCTATGTGGTTTTGGGTGTTAAGATAAATTTGACACATGATCATTCTTTATTATTACTGTTGATTATTTATTGTTCATGATAAAATTATTTTGTTAATTGGAACATGGAGAATCACCCGGGAAAACAGTGCTACCACAAGGGTGGAATGGGACACCTTTGGCCAAGTAATTAGGAAAGCTAAGGAGAGACTACTTTACCTAAAAGGGGCAAGCGGGGAGGCGTTGCTGCAGAGTATAGGGAGGTTCTCGAGTCGGACTGTCTGTTTAGCTTTCCGGACGAAGGATTCCTATGCTTCCTTCTTCCTGAATCCTTAGTGGGTTTTCTCGGACTACTGGAACTTTGGAAATGCCTCATAGTGCTACCCTGCCTCGTCTCCTCGGTAGAGATGAATGGGACTTCTAAGCCCCTTGGCAAATGGGTAGCATGGCTTGTGGGTAAAGATGTGCAACCTCTATAGAGTGTAAAACTGGTATATCAGGCATGCTCACTATTATGAGTGGATTGGACGCTCACATGATTAACTTATGGAAGTAAACTTAATCTATCATATGCATCGCATTGTGGTTGTTTTATTAATTTTGATCTCTTATTACTTTGGGATGGTATATACTTGCACTTAGTAATTGCTAATAAAATTTGACCAACTTATTAAAAGCAATGCTCAACTTTAACCATTATTTGTTGATCAGCCTTACACTTCACGTGAGCCCCCACTGTTGGTGAGCTCATGCACATTATTCCCCACACTTATTGAGCGATGAACTTTTGTGAGCTCGCCCTTGCGATATATAAACCCCCTATAGGTGAAGAGCACGTGGCCCAGGAGGAGGACTACTATGAGGAGTTTGACGAGGTCTAGGTGGTGTCTCCCAGTCAGCTTAATGGCGCTAAGGAAATAATATTAGTTTGATTTATTTGTTATCATTTATTTTTGTAAGACACTTTCGCTATGTAATAAAGTTTATGACATTTTATCTATATACACTTGGTCATTATATGTGTTGTTCTTCTTTGGCGCACATATGAGACGTGCCCGGGTTTGCCCCCTTAAATTTAGGTGTGACAGAAGTGGTATCAGAGCAATATTGACTCTGATTCTTTCTATATTGTCACACCCAGATTTAAGGGGCCAAACCCGGGTGCATCTCAAATGTGTGCTAGGATCAAGTCTCATACATATGATGACTCATGGTACAGAAACAAATGTCACATCTTTACTATATAATAGAAGTTCTATACAAAATAGCTATATAATTACATCATATGAAGACAACGATCCAACAACCATAGTTGACTGGGAGACGACGACCAAGACCTCTCACGAACTCATCACGACATCCTTCATGCTCCTCATCTTGTAGTATCTGTCCTTGACCTAGGGGGATGTGAGTACAACAAGGGTGAGCTCACATACGTTCATCGCTCAACAAGTTGGGGGAATAATGTGCATGAGCTCGCTTACAGTGGGGCTCATGTGAAGTGTAAGGCTTACCAAAGGAGATGGTTAAAGCTGAGTATTGCTTTTAAAGTTGGTCAAAGTTTTATTAGTAGTTACTAAGTATAAGTAGATACCAACCCAAATAAATAAGAGATCATAATTAATAATAACACCCACAATGTAATTCATATGACAAATTAAGTATAGTTCCATAAATTAATCATGCGAGAGTCCTAAGTCGCTCTTGACTATGAGCACGGCTGATATACTAGTTTACACTCTGTAGAGGTTGCACCCGTTACCCACAAGTTATGTTACCCATTTGCCACGGGGTTGTACGAACACCATACACCTCTACCGAGGAAGTGAGGCAGGGTAGCACTATGAGGCTTTTACAAAGTTCCACTAGCTTCAGAAAACCCGCTACGGTTTTTGAGAATGGCAATATAGGAATCCCTCGTTCAAAAAGCCATCGCAGCACGATCGACCCGAGAACCTCCCTATACACAGCTTCTCTACCGCCCTTGCCCCTTTCAGGTAAGGTAGTCCTCCACTAGCTTTCCTAATTAGTCAGCCAAGGGCACCCCCATTTCACCCTTGTGGTAGCACGGTTATCTCAAGTTAAGCTCCATGTTCCAATTAACACAATTATCTTGTCATGAACAATAATTAAAACAAACAGCATAATTGGAACATGATCATAATTCAAATGTAACATTAATCCCAAAACAAGGTAGAGCAATAGCAAGTCTACCCAATAGTTCATTTGTCTGCAAGGGGTGGGGTAAACAAATCTAGGGAAACCTATTAGGTCCCATCAATTTAACCCGAGCATGTAACAGTGAATGACATGAACATTATTAGGTAAAGAAAAGAGTGATCAAGGGCACAACTTGCCTTAGACTTGAGATTCCTAGGTACCAATTTGGTCTTCAGATTCCCGTGACCTCACCGCTATTCGTAGCAATACATACAAGTAGACAAGAAGCACATAAATATAACAGTACACCAAACATGAGAACAAACAGCCTAAAAATATTCTACGCGATGCTACGAGATCATAGGTTTGAGAACTACTAAATTCGGAGTTTCGGTTAAGAAGATATGGTTTTCCGAAGGCCTATGTCATTAAGCAGTTAAAACTAGGTCTTAAGTTGGTCTTATAAACCATGTGAGAAAAATAATTGTCACACCGGGATTTAAGGGATAAAGCCGAGTGTGTCTCATATGTGCGCCAAAGAAGAACATCACATATAATGACAAAGTGTATAGAGATAAATGTCACAATCATTGTTACATAGCGGAAGTAACTTACATAAATAGATGATAACAATAAAGCCAACTAAATTTTATTCCTTGGCGCCATAAAGTTGTCTGGGAGACGCCACCTAGATCAACTCGTACTCCTCATTGTAGACCTCCTCCTGGACTACCTGCTCTTCACATGTGGGGGGTTTATATATGGCAAGGGTGAGCTCACAAAAGATCATAGCTCAACAAGTTATGGGGAATAATGTGCATGAACTCACCAAAGGTGGGAGCTGATGTGAAGTGTAAGACTGATCAACAAATAAGGGTTTAAAGCTGAGCATTGCTTTTAATAAGTTGGTCAAATTTTATTAACAGTTACTAAATGTAAGTAGATACCAAATAGAGTAATAATAGATCAAAATTAATAATAAATCCACAATGCGATGCAAATGACAAATTGAATTTAATTTCATAAATTAATCATGCGAGAGTCCTGAGTTGCTCATGACCACGAGCACGGCTAGTATACCAGTTTTACACTTTGCAGAAGTTGTACCCTTTACCCACAAGTCATGTTACCCATCTACCAAGGGGTCATGAATCCCATACACCTCTACCAAGGAAGCGAGGCAGGTAACACTATGAGGCCTTTACAAAGTTCCACTAGCTTCAGAAAAACAGCTACAGTTCTAGGGAGCGCAATGCAGGGATCCCCTGTCTGAAAAGCCATCACAGCAAAATCAACCTGAGAACCTCCCTACACCAACAACTCCCCTACTGCCCTTGCCCTTTTCGGGTAAGGTATACCTCCACTAGCTTTCATAATTAGTTAGCCATGGGCATCCCATTCCACCCTTGTGGTGGCATGTGTTTCTCAAGTTAAGCTCCATGTTCCAATTAACATAATAGTCTTATCATGAATAGAATAGAACAATAATAATAAAGCATGACCGTGTGTAATAATTATCTTAACACCCAAAACCACATATAGCAATAGCAAAGATTACCCAAAAGTTCAGGGGTAAGCAAGGTGTAAAGATGACCAAACTAGGGTGACCTATTGGGTCCCATCAAAATTAAGCCTAAGCATGCCAAAATAATTATAGAGAACATTATTGGGTAAATAAAAGTGGTCCAGGGCACAACTTGCCTTCAATGAGCTCCTGCTCAATATTTTCCACCTACTGAACACCTGAGTCCTCAGTCACTTGTTCGTCTACTCGAAGCAATACAAACAGACATAGTACAAGACAAATTAACATCACACCTGAGAGCATCTAGGCCCCTGGTTGGTTTTAGTGATTAATGACAACGTAATATTATATGTGACTAACGTGTGTTTTGCAAAGAAAATGGTAAGTTAGGTTGCATTACAGGAAATTGTACTACAATAATGAAAACAATCCCTGAGATGAGAACTTGAAGCGACGGCTGAAACGATGAATCAAAAGATGAAGGTCTTCATATTCTGAGTGTCAAAGGAGTTACGGACACTCGGTATAGAATTAGGTCTTCTATTTTATTTTAGCCGTACTTTAAAGAGGGGTTATGGATGAGTAGTTTGACCAAGAGAATTCTAGTGTAGTGTTGGTGCAGATTCACACTCACATCTAGTGCTAGGTGTCACTCTATAACACACGAGTTAGAATGAAAATGGTTTCGAAAAACCAAAGGAAAACGAAGTTAGGGTTTCTGTCTTAGGGGCACCAGATTGTCCGGTGTGCACTGGACTGTCCGGTGCACCCCTGATAGTGGAGCCAGCCAGCCCCGGGGGCAGCGCCTCTGCCCCCAAGAAAACCCGAGAGCAACGAGTTGGGAAAGTGATTTTTAGCTGCCACACCGGACTGTCCGATGTGCACCGGACAGATACTATTCACTGTCCGGTGTGCCATCAGCCCAACGGCTAGCTGTCAGAACTAGCCGTTGGAGATGACTGTTGGCGCACCAGTGGTGCACCGCATGCGCAGAACAGCCAGGTAATGGCTAGTTTGGTGGGTGGGGCTATTTATACCTCCTCCACCTACCATATTGTCTTACTGCCCACATTGATGACCACACATTGCTAGAGCATTGCAAGCACCATAAAGCCTAGTGATGTGATTAGAAAATCTTAATCTCGTGTTATGACCTCATTAGTACAAGTGAGAGCCACCTAGAGCACACACTACATGCATTAGGCTTCTCTTGGTCAAGTAAAAGTATATGGCTTGTTACTCTTGGTGATCGGCATCACCTCGACGGCTTGGTGGCGTTTGGAGTGTGGTGATCACACCGGAGGATTTGTTGGTGACCCGGCTCAAGATTGTAAGCGGTCGTGAGGGATCCACCGTGCCAGAGTGGCGAAGGATCATCTCATAGTGAGCACTTGGTTCTGCCGAGGACCAAGGGGGAGCGATACCCTTGCGCGGATGCTCCAACGAGGACTAGGGAAGAGTGTCGATTTTTCGATACCTCGGCAAAAAAATTGGAGGAGTCTTCTCAACCTTGCTTTACATTCCGCATTTAATTCAAGCATTTTACTTTGTTCAATTATTTAGCAAGTAGTTGAAGTAATGTCTTAGTATTGTTGTCTTTCTAGTAGTATTCTCTTATTGCTAGTAGTTGGTTGAAGTTGAGCTCTAGCTTAGGGTTTAAATATTCGCTTAGGGTTTAATTGTTGTTGAATTTTTAGAAAAGCCCAATTCACCCCCTCTTAGGCATCGTGATCCTTTCAACACCAAATAGAAAGATATAATGCATGATAATATTCTACATATCGTAACGAGATCGTAGGTTTGATAATCACTAAATTCGGAGTTATGGATAACAAGTTATGATTTTCCAAAGTCTTTATGTGTTTGGTACAAAAATAACTAAGTGATTAATTTTAATCTAGGTTTCATGATAAAACATAGTTATTAAATGATAAAAAAGATTAAAACAAAATTATTGCAACTGGAATGGATTAAAAATGAGTTAAAATGAAATTTCTAGGAATTAAACAAGATTTTGGAATTATTTTTACACTAAAAATCATTTTCTATATAAATTCCTCTGATTTATTAACTTTCTGTACTGCGCTCATAAATACCAGGGAGTTCAGGGGCTGGTTTACAAGAATCCAGGGTCTGTATGTAATTAATTTGCACAGGGTGTGGACTGCGGGTTGATTTGCTCGATTCGTAGGGTCTATTACGCAAATTGTCTAGGCCGAAGGGGTATCATTCGGCCAGGATCGTTCGATCAGAAAGCAACCGCTAGGATTTGATCCCCAATAACTGAACCGGTGTCTAATTCCACCCGTGGGATTAAAGATCCATGGCCCAGATCACTTCTGTGAAACAGCAACACATTTCCCTCGCCACAACCGTTCACCCCTAGACCAACGACCACGATGCAATGAACCTAGATCTAATCTAGCGCGTCCATCTTTCAATCTACGGCTACAGTTCACTTGTCTATCCGGCCTCGTCTATTCAATCAAGACCGTCCGTTGAATCCAACGGTCGATCACAATCTCCGCTACCCGGTCAAACACCGGCGGCGGAACAGAACACCACGGCGGTGCGCCATGTCGAGAATCCCATACTGGCCCACAGCGCACGATTTCCCGATACGCTAGGTGCTAGTCGAAGCTAAGACGACAGCAGATCCAGGAAGAAGGTTCTTATCCGCGATTGGCTTGATGACGAGCCTGTCCACAGAGCGGAGCGGCTTCACGACGGAAAGCATTGTCCGGCATGGAATTGCTGTTGATTTGAGTCCTTCCGAGGCGATAGACTCCGATGTGCACCTTCCCCGCACCCTATGCTTTCCCTTCTCTTTTTCCTCGGTCTCGAGTTGGGCGCGCAGAGGTGTTAACCAGAGGCTTCCCTGGGGTCGAATCGGCGGTCGAACAGAATCCCGCCCACAGCCGCACTCGTCCTCCTTCTCTTTTTCCTCGGTCTCGAGTTGGGCGCGCAGAGGTGTTAACCAGAGGCTTGGGGCGCGACTTATAGCCCGAGGCTGTTACGGACCCTCATCTGACAGACTTGTCCGTTGCAACCGACCCACCGATCCATCCGGGGAAGGTGGAGACTCTGTTACGGTGCCGACGGAGCAGCCATGGTCGGGGCCTGACCTCTCGGGCCCACACGGCGGAGAGACATGAGGCAGCGCAATCCCGCACATAGAGACTGGTGAGGAGGGCCCACATGGTGGGCTGAGTGAGGATGCGCGACTGAGCAGCTAGCTGGCCCACCAGTCAGCGCCCCCGCCGTTTCTGGGTTACTGGCGCAAAAAGGCCGAATGGGCCGAAATTGGGGAATTCGGCCCACATAGGGTCTGGTTGTTTTCTCATTTTTTTCTTTTGTTTTCCTTTTTCTTATTATTTTTAGATTTCAAATTTAAATTCAATTTTTTGTTGTGAAATTAATATTTAGATTAAATGCACAAATTCAAATACCAGTTTGAAAAAAATATATTTATTTATATATTTATTTTCTTTATATTGTGTAGTATTTTCCTTTTTCCCTTTTTATGTTATTTCCAATTTCTAAATTGCAAATTAGGTTAAATACCAATTTGGACACTAATATATCTTTATTAATATTACTATTATTAAATGCACAACCAAATAAACTCCAACATGATGCATCGATTATTTATGTGTCATTAGTTAATTATTCACTTTAAACATGATTATTCACATGTTCTAATAAGTGGAGAACAATACATATAGGAAGATTACTCCTATTTATTATTCACGAGCTGGGTATTACATAGGTTCAAGAACTACTAAATTCGGAGTTTCGGTTAAGAAGATATGGTTTTCTGAAGGCCTATGTGATTAAGCAATTAAAACAAGGTATTAACTTGGCCTTATAAACCATGTGAGGAAAATAATCTAAAGAGATACCTCATTATAACTTGATTAGAGATAATAATTTAGTAAAATTATAATTATAGATATATTAACCTCGATTAGAAGAGTTAGTCTAGTGAACATAAGTTAAATAAATGTCTAAGTATAGAAGTACTTGATGTGCTATGAATAATGTTGTTACTACGTAGATAATTTTATTTCGAAGCTAGCACAACTGGAATGGATACAATCAGTGTTAAAATACAAAAGTTGTGGATTTTCTAAGGTTATTGGATTTATTTTTATACTAATAATCATTATCTCGGATTTATTCAATAAACTGTAGATTGCGGGTATTATTTCTAGGAAGAACAGGGTTCAATCTATAAATTCTGGGACCAGTCCGCAAGATTCTTTACACAGTCTCAGATGGCGGTTTACTTCCTGAAAACTACAGGGTCTCTTCAGCAAAACGGCCTGGCTGAAGGGGTATTCCTGAACCCCGACCGTCGGATCAAAAACGTGAGCCCCAGATTAGATCGGCCCTCAGCCCGAACCGGTATTCAACAAGACCTGACAGATCAACGATTAACGGCTAAGATTAGCGATCCCCAAGATCGGCCTAGATCCGACCGATGGTAGATCTGCAGTCCGGATTTAAAACCGTGAATTCCACGCTCAACCCGCCCGATCCAAATCGGACGGCTACCACTCCTTTGGACAAACCGGTACTCAGCTTTTAATCGTAGCCATCAGTTGTTTGATCCACGACCATCGCGCTCTCACCCCTTACCCTCTCCTCCGCTCCACCAACCACCAAAGCAGTCATCAGTCATGGCGGCGCCCACCGCCGAAGCACGTCGAATTCTGGGCCCTAGCGTGCTATTCCAAACGTGGATGAGTGCTATCTGAACTACAAAATCCGAGCGAACTGATTAAGGAAGGGCTTACCGGTATTGAAGTGGCTTGAGGTGTTGGCCATGGTGTCACGCGGGTCTGTGACAGAGCGTCTACGACGATAAGAAATTGTCGCCCCTCCGAAGACTCTCGCACACCACCACCCTCAAGAATCGACCACGTGAGATCACGTGAAGCTCCCTACGGCACCGAGGCACCGATTAATGCGCGTGCAACGAGATTCACCTACAACGACCACGGCGGCACTCCCTCCTTCACCGCTCCGAGCACAATCCGGCGGCGGCTAGGTTTCGGTGACCAGGGAGTAGTCAAGGTGGGTTGGTTGCCACGGGATTCGGTTTTATAGAGAAACGGGGGAAGGGTCCGTGGAAATTTGATTGCCAGCGAGCTCGTGCGTCAATCAGCCAAGGTGGTTAGAGAGCAGGCGCAAAGGAGCTCCGCAGGGACCCCACCTGCCAGGCACATCGCGCGTGCGGGCGTGGCTGGCCACCTAGGCCCACTAGTCAGCGAGATGGCACACTCACTTGGAAGTGGGCCAGTATATTGAAGTCCAGGCACGCGCGAGGGCGGGTCAGGTGGGCCATTGACGCACATAAGATGAAGTTGGGCCAAGGTCCCGAGTGGGCTGATCTGGAAGGATTTGGTTCAGGAGTTGTCTTTTGTTTCCTTTTTTATTCTGTTTTGAATTCTTTTCTCAATTCAAACCAAGTATTTGAATTCAAATTTTTTGTGAGTTTCACACTATTGGGACGAAGGCGAACACGCCCCCTCGCTCGACTATTCCCACATCAACGTATCAAAGATCAAAGGCCTCGAGGATAAGCCCCGCAAGCCGGGCTCGAGGATGACAACCATGCAAAGACTCAAGCGCTCCCTTCGCTCCGGTGAGCAAAGAAGACCATCGAAGGCTTCAGGGCTCGGATGACCAAGACTTCGAAGACTGCGTCTTGGCCTCCCTCGATGTAAAAATGGGCCCATGTACAATCCGGCCCATATCATAAGGCCCCGCCTGCAGGTCGCCGTGTGGGCTGAATGGGTCGTGCCCCATCTGTAATAAAGCATGCTGTAATGACATGTTGTAACCCACCCCCCATGAGGGAATATTCTGGGGATAAACTAGGTAATTGAGGGTCTAATTGTCCTTGGTAGAGCCGGGCGGTCCCTCAGTTACCTATAAATAACCCTGCACTGTACCAATGCGGGGGATGGAGAAAAAATACTGTTGCCCTAACACTTTGTGTTTAGTAGCATCAAATTGTTCTCCCCCTCCATTGGATTTTGCTGTCCCCGAATGAGGAAATTCCAACAATTGGCGCCCACCGGCAAGGCTCTTGCGGACAACACCCATCAGGAGGCCTTCAAAGATGATGCCGTCAACAGTAAGAGGCAACGCCAGAACCACCCTATGCCCGATGGCACTGTGCCCACCTGCAGTTCCGAGGGGGCACCGTGAGCACCCCCACCAGGCTTCGCTCCTCTAGAAGGCAAAGACACCATAGAAGACGACAAGATCGTAGGCATCTCGGTCGAAGACTAGTTAAAGCTGCGAGCACTGCGCATCAAGAACAATAACCTTCAAAAGCAAAAAGAAATACTCGAATCCAAATGCCAGCGCGTCACCATGCAAGCCAAAGTGCAACAGATGATACTGGATGAGGAACAAAAAGCACAAGAACTACAACAAAAAATCATAGATATACAAAGCGAAGGCCTTACAACCTGCAGCGTCGCCCCCTCGCGACACCAGTTGCCTTCCAACAAAACATACAAGACGAAGGCCCATACCACCCGCAGCGTGGCCCCTCGCCCCTTCAGCTGCCTTGTAGGGAATCAATTACCTTGACAAGCGAAGTCTGCTCGCTCCGCAGCTCCAAGTGTCACCTTGGCCCGCCAACTTCAGAGTTGGCACTTACCCCAAGTACAACGGTAGCTCCGATCCAGCTCAGTACATCATGAGCTACCAAGTCGTAGTTGCATCATCTGGAGGGGATGACGCCACCATGGCCAAATCCTTCATCATCACGCTTGAAGGCTCAGCCCTAACCTGGTATACTAGGCTGCCACCACTTTCAATCGAGTCATGGAAGGGACTTCGTGACAAGTTCATATTGAATTTCCAAGGATACAGACCAGACACAGATGCATTGGCCGAGCTATCACTCTGCAAGCAGTAGGAGAAGGAGACTCTTTGAGAATACTATAAGAAGTTCCTCACGCTCAAGTCGCAGCTGCCATCTGTTGATGACCACATAATAATCCATTATGCAATCAGAGGTCTTCACGCCGACGTCTTATACAACCACTGCATCAGAGAGCCGCCCAAAAACTTGCAAGAGCTCTACCAATTATTCAAAAAATATACCAGGTTCTAGGAACTGCACCAGCACAAGATAGAATCTCAGAGGAAACCCAAGGACACTCCGCAGCCTAGCAGAACATGGGTCAGGCCGACGCAGTCCGACTCTGGCAGGAAAATCGCAACCAGCAATAGGTGCACACCATCGCCAACCAACACCCCGTCGAAGACACAATTCGCCATCAGGAGTATCCCTCTAAACAAAACCGCAGCAACAACACGAGAGGAAGAGGCAGAGGTCGGCCCCAGTAGCCACGAAGATTTTACTGCCTATTTACAACGGGCGACTGAGATTAGATTGGTCAGAATTAAACCTAGACCGCCAGATCTTAGAT
Source organism: Zea luxurians (assembly GCA_029449295.1). Classification (NCBI taxonomy): domain Eukaryota; kingdom Viridiplantae; phylum Streptophyta; class Magnoliopsida; order Poales; family Poaceae; genus Zea; species Zea luxurians. The sequence goes on from JAOPSE010001110.1 coordinate 84,681, forward strand.
GGACATCCGGGATCCAACGGTTCGCAAGGTCAGGGCGGCTAGTCTTAAGTGTAGTGGTGTCGCTCGTCTCCGCGGTGAGGTCTCACCAGAGGCGAGGGCATGACCACGACAAGGCTCTAGGGGGTTGGGGAAGGACTCGGGTGCACCCAGGGCAACACGGCGGACTCAACCGTGGGCACAACACCGGCGCGGGGGCACCAGAGGGCGCAGAACGCGGCGGAGCGGCCCAACGGCGGCACAGATTTGCTCCTACGAGCAATCGCACGAAACCAGGGCAACAAATGAAGAAATAGGGGCACGGGGAGGTTGCTCACCTCAAGAGGAAACTCTGGAGCACCGTGGCAACAGCGGGGACGAAGGGATGACTCAGGTCAATGGTGGTGGGCTTTAAATGCATGGGAGAACGCCGGTGAGCGTGGACCAGGCGAATTAGAGAGGCTGGGGGCAAACCAGGAGGTGTCCTGCATTACCAGCGAAGGGGCGAAGCTCACCGAGGCAATGGACGCGACGAACGCGCGACGACAGCCACGGAACGACAGCAATCCTTCGGTGGAGTTCCATGGGTGCTTGGCTGAGGGCGCAACTAAGCGAGGGGAGTGAGTGAGTGGGCATGGGCTGTAGAAAAGGGCTCGGGCGCAGAGGTCGTGGACGGAAAATGCGCGGTCGTGGACGCGTCCATGATGGAGAGCACGGGAGAGAGGTTAAGGAAGAGGGGAGTGGATGACAGGTGGGATCCACGGACTAGCGAGGGTGAGCGACAAACGGGCAGTCAATACTAACAGGAAGGTCCCACCGAGCAGCGAGCGAGAGCGGCCACGAACGCGGACGGTTCGACGCCGATAGGTCTGGCCCACCGAGCAGCGGGAGGGAGAGATAGGGAGATAGAGTGCGAGTGTGCGGACACAAGCGGTCGTTGGTAGGTGGGGTCCACCTGTCAAGTGATGCGGGCGCACGCGTGCGGCCTGGCTAGGCCGGCTGGGCTGAATTAGGTTTTTCTTTTTCCAGGGATTTTCTAAATGCTTTTCTTTTTATTTTCTCTAGGGTTTCAATTCAAATTCAAACCAATTCAAACATGTGCATCAATTCAAAGAATATTTTAAGCTCAGCATGATGCAACATTTCATGACTCACATTATTTTGACATAATAAATAATTAATCCCACTCCTAATTAACTTAATTCTAGCCAAAAGAAAAAGAGAGAGAGAGACAAGAGTAACACCTAAATTTGGTAGATATTTAGAAAGAAATTTTATACCCCCAAATTCAGGGTGTTACAAACTTTGTCGCCATACAACCTCCAGATCACCAAGTTACATGGGTTGAATTCAAAGAAGCCTTATGCGGTCACCATATTCCTGATGGAAGTTTGCAAATGAAGCTTGAAGAGTTTCTCAGGCTTAGACAAGGGGCAAATACTGTAATGCAGTATATTGGGAAGTTTAATCATCTATCTCAGTATGTTGTAGAGCATGTCAACACTGACATAAAAAAGAGAGATTGTTTCATGAGTGGTCTCAACTCGAAGTTGCAAAAGAAGATGGCCACTTGTTATGATCTTACCTTCATTCAGGCGATAAGTGTGGCTATAGCTATGAAAGAGAAGGCACTGATGCATCAAAATGTGAAGTGGGCATGGAAAGGCTCAGGGTTTTCTGAATCATCGGCGAAATGCCAGAAGGTGGTAATCAGAACTACTAGTCCTGCAAATGCTCCTTACGGTCCAACCGCCTATCCTTTCAAAAATCTCATTTACAGCCGCCACACCAACATGCCAAACTAGCTTTCACCCACAAATACCTAAGTTCCTTGCTTGCTTGCTCCCACTGGTTCGAAATATCCTTGTTATAACTGTGGGAAGGCAGGACACTTTATTAAAGATTGCCCCTATCCGCGATAAAGCACCTCCAACTTTCCAAAATCAGAAGGAAATAATTCTCGGCGCCAGAACAAGAATGCACCTACAAACAATGCAAAAGGAAAGGATAACAGGAAGACTAGATGAGTATTCTATACACAAGTGGATGTGATCCTAGAGGGGCACCCTGTGCTTATGGTACGTTCCTTGTTGCCCATCGTCCTGCCAAAGTACTTTTTGATACTGGTGCACCCCATACATTTCTCAGTAAAGGTTTTGCCATACATTATGGCATTTCTATTCAAGAAGCGAATTGGGGTGTGGCAATACAATCACCTGGGGGTCGGTTGTTTACTAAGGAAATGGCCTTCCAAGTGCCTATAGAATTTGTTGGGCATACTTACCCTACCAATATGATAGTACTAAAAGACAAAGACATAGATGTGATCTTAGGTATGAATTGGCTATCCCAACATGAATATACTATTGACACAAGGAGGCGGACTATTCAGTTAAATACCGTGTTAGGAGAATGGCAGTTAATAATTCAGTTACCCTCTCTAAAAGAAGTTTCGAGAAGAGCCTATAGTGTCGTAATTGAAGAGTTAGACAATTTTCCAGTGGTGAGAGAATTTGTTGATGTATTTCCAGAAGAGTTGTTAGGTTTGCCGCTAAAACGTGATGTGGAATTCTCTATTGAACTGAAACCTAGTACAACTCCTAGAAAAGAGTTTTATTCGACCTAGTTCCTCATCATGGGGTTGTCCTACAATCTTTGTGAAGAAGAAAGATCAAACCTTGAGGATGTGTGTTGATTATAGACCCTTAAATGAAGTAACCATTAATAAAAAGTATCGTTGCCACAAATAGATCTCCTGTTTGATCAGCTTATTGGGGCAATTGTGTTCTCAAAGATTGATCCCCATTCGAGTTATCATCAAATTCGAGTTCAGCTAGAAGATATTCCGAATACGGTCTTCATGACAAGATATGGGTTGTATGAGTATTTAGTTATGTCCTTTGGACTTACTAATTCTCCTGCCCATTTCACTTATCTAATGAACTTGGTACTTATGCCCGAATTAGATAAGTTCATGGTGGTGTTTATTGATGACATTTTAATCTATTCCAAGAGTTAGGAAGAACATGCAACTCATCTTCGAATCGTGCTGACTCGACTTCGGGAACACAAGTTGTATGTCAAATTCAGCAAGTGTGAATTCTGGTTAGATCGAGTTCTGTTTCTTGGTCATATTTTGTCAGCTGAAGGAGTAGTCATGGATCCTATCAAAGTGAAGGATATTTTAGAGTGGAAGTCGCCTACCACAATTTATCTAGTTCGGAGTTTTCTTGGCATGGCTTGGTATTATCGTCGGTTCATTCCTGACTTTTCAAAAATCTCCAATCCTATTACCGAAATATTGAAGAACAATGTGAAGTTTAATTGGACGCCCGAGTGTAATAAAGCTTTTGAGAAGTTAAAGAAACTGCTAATCACGGCACCAATGCTAGCCCAATCCGATATTGAGAAGTCTTTTGACGTCTACTGTGATGCTTCAGGTACAGGCATCGGGTGTGTATTAATGCAAGAAGGTCGTGTAATAGCATATGCTTCACGACAGCTGAAGAGACATGAAGAACATTATCTTACTCATGATCTACAGCTTGCTGCGGTTGTTAATGTTTTGAAGATCTGGCGCCACTATCTTCTGCTCAACACTTGCCATATTTATATAGATCATAAAAGTCTAAAGTACATCTTCACTCAAGCTGAATTAAATATGAGACAACAAAGGTGGCTTGAACTAATCAAGGATTATGATCTAGAAGTACACTATCATCCTAGGAAGGCTAATGTGGTCGCAGATGCACTTAGTCACGAGGAGCATCTATGTTATCTTGCGGCTAGTCCTTTTGAAACCACACTCTGTCAAGAAATGGAACAACTAAATCTGAGCTTGTTCCAATCAGCCTTAATAGCCAACCTGCAGTTGGAATCAACTTTAGTGAAACAAATTATGGAAGCTCAAAAGTCTGATGCCGGAATAGCTCATTTCAAGAAGCGTATGGCGGTGGATCAAACCACGTGCTTTAGACTTGATGACAAGGGTGTTCTTTGGTTTAAAAACCAACTAGTGGTCCCCAAGGTTCCGGTGTTGAGGCAACAGATCCTTGATGAGTCTCATACTTCCCAGCATTTAATTCATCTTGGAAGTAATAAGATGTATCAAGACTTAACACAACGATTCTGGTGGACAAAAATGAAAATAGAAGTTGCTCATTATGTCGCTAAGTGTAATGTTTGCCAATGAGTAAAGGCTGTGCATTTGAAGTCTACCGGACCACTGCAATCGTTACCCATTTTGAAAGGGAAATGGGAAGATATCAATATGAACTTCATTGTAGGACTACCCAAAACATCAAACAGACATGATTCTATTCGGGTGATTGTGGATCGTTTTATCAAGGTTGCCCATTTTCTACTGGTAAAGACCAGAGATCTAGTGGTTTCCTATGCAAAATTATATATTGCACGCATTCTGAGCTTGCATGGTGTGCCAAAGACTATCATCTCAGATAGTGGTCCTCAATTTGTGGCCAAATCCTAGGAAGGGTTGCATAAATCTCTTGGTACAAAATTAATTCATAGTTCAACCTATCATCCCAAAACCAGTGGGCAAACAGACCTCGGGCGGCAATATGAAGGGCAGAGCCGGGTCTTTAACTCCCCTTTTCCCTCGTCAACACACCTGACCACCGTCGTCCACACCTCCGGGAGAAAGAGAGAGCCGAGCACCGCCACGGGTGAACTTCACCGTGCTTGCGACCGGAGCCAGGCAGTTGCACACTGGGGCTTCTCGGTACATGTTGGTTGGTGATTGTAGCCGCGCCGCTCAGAATTGCTCGTCTGCGCCTCGGGAATTGCTCACCATCGCGATCGCTCCGCCGCGGATCCGCCTCATGTCGTGAGCAGAGTGTTTGCCGCCTCTAATCCCGGTAAGAAACTGTGGCAGAACCTCCCAAGTTATTGGGCCCACATGCACCTGCCCTTGTCTCAAAGACCTCAGACGGCTATGCATGTGCACCAGATAACTTAACAGGATCCGTCCGAGTGCCCCAAGGACCCCGAATAAACCACTTACAACCAGGATTGCAAGATCAAGTAAACACAAATCACACACCATCATTTGCAGTGAAATTTCTTTATTACCAAAAAGTTATAAGTTACAAAAATTTTACATTATTTTTATCGGAGTGGTTACAAAAGTGGTTCAAAGAAAGAAACTTTGAAATGTTATAAATTATTTATAAGTTTGAAATATATATTAGCTTAAGTGACCATCCTCAATAAGAAGTATAGAAGAGTTACTTAGACTTATAAGAAGGCCGAGCCCACCGACACTTAGCACCATCAACAGCAGCACAAATCTAGTACCTGCAACAACATGGGTTCGACAACCCTGAGTAAGAAGTGTACTTTCACAACACTTACTCGACTAAGGAAAAAGACTCTCAACGATATGCTGGATTTAGGAATTAAGGAGAGGCTTTTAGCAAGAATCAATTTAGACATTTTGCAGAAAAACTTTCTAAAAGTGAGACCTTACTTTCAACATTTTAATGCCAAATTAGGTATTAATTGTGTCACACCCGGATTTAAGGGACAAAGTCGGGTGCGTCTCATACATGCGCCAAAGAAGAAAACATATATAATAATAGAGTGTATAGAGATAAATGTCACAATAATCAGAGTATTTATTACATAGCGGAAGTCTTACAAAATAAAATGTAAGCATAGATCGAACTTAAATCCATCCTTGGCGCCAGAAAGTCAACTGGGAAACGCCACCTAGATCAGGTCGAACTCCTCGTTGTGTGGCTCCTCTTGAACCACCTATTCTTCTCTTATGGGGGGTGTGAGACAGCAAGAGTGAGCTCACACATGATCATAGCTCAACAAGTTGTGGGGAAACTAGTGGGCATGAACTCACCAAAGGTGGGAGTTCATGTGATGTGTAAGGCTAATCAACAATAGGGGTTAAAGTTGAGCATTGCTTTTAATTAGTTGGTCAAAATTTTATTAGCAGTTACTAGATGTAAGTAAATACCAAATCTTAAATAAAGTAATAGAACAAAATTAATAAATAATCCCATATAATGCAAATGACAAATTGAATTTAAGTTCCATAAATTAATCATGTGAGAGTCCTGAGCTACTCTTGACCGTGAGCTCGGCTAGTATACCAGTTTTACACTCTGCAGAGATTGTACCCTGTACCCACAAGTTGTGTTTCCCATGTCGCTAGGGTTTGCAAAGCCCTTAGACACTTCCGAGGTGAATGGCTAGGGATCCACTATGAGGCCTTTACAAAGTTCCACTAGCTTCCAAAACCCACTATAGTTTATGGGAAGAGCACTTGCAAGAATCTCTTGTCTGACCACCATCGCAGCAAAATCAACCCGAGAACCTCCCTGCATGCAACTCCCCTACTACCCTTGCCCCTTTCGGGTAAGGTAGTCTTCCACTAGCTTTCCTAATTAGTTAGCCAAGGGTGTCCCATTCCACCCTTGTGGTGGCACGTGTTTCTCAAGTTAAGCTCCATGTTCCAATAAAAATATAATGATCTTGACACGAACAATAATAACATAACAGAATAATTGGAACATGGATAAAATGAAATATTAACCCAAAACCATACAAAGCAATAGCAAAACTACCCTAATGATTCAGGGGCAAACAAGGTAAACAGGATAAGCAGACTAGGGTGACCTATTGGGTCCCATCAAAATTAAACCTATGCATTGAATAGTGATAATAATGAATATTATTGGGTAACAAAAGTGGATCATGGGCACAGCTTGCCTGGGACTTGAGATTCCAGGTACAAGGATGATCCTCAGGTGACTCGCGACCTCACTGCTAGTCATAGCAATACAAACAAACATGGTATAGATAAAATTAACATCACACCAAACATAAGAACAAACTGAATAATAATGATCTACGCGTTGCTACGAAATCGTGGGATCGAGAACCACTAAAATCGGAGTTACGGTCATCTAGTTATGATGTGATTAAAATATTAAACTATATTATAAATTGGTTAGTGTAAATCATATGAGTGGTTATTCTATGAATAATTATCTCCACTTTAATCTAAGTTATAAATTGACCATAGATTATATTCTAGTAGATTATAATGATAAATAGTTCAACGAGACTAACCAACATAAGTTAAATAAAGACCTAATTATAAAAGAATAAGACATGGTATAATAATTGTTGTTATTGCGTAGTAAATATTCGTACGAAGCTAATGCAACTGGAACAGATCAAATCGGAGTTAAAACGGAGAAGTTATGAATTTCCGAAGTTCGTATGTGCTTGTTAGAACCCTGCCTGCCCGATTCACACACAGCGGACTAGATTAGAACCCAGGCCGCCCAAACCGGTATTCATTTTGGGTCCTTGGATCAAACATCGATGTTTAGGATTTAAAATGCCGAGATAGACTATTGTGCGTTCGATCCCGATCTAACGGACACAACCAAATCTATCCCAATCGACACAGTCCACATAATCCCAACTGTTCGTACAAGATCGACGGTCCGAAGTCCTTCGTCTTCATCCGGCTAGCCACAAGCGGTAGCGCGCACACCCATGCGGCGGCACATCACTGGTTATCAGCCGATCTGGGGACCCGAGTTCAAAACTCGCAACTTATTCGCAGCATGTGGGGAGGTGGACCAGGCGAACTTCACAGGGGTTTCCTCATCGGCGACGAATGTTGTGACGAGCCGACCACCGCTTCTCGTGGTGCCACGACGGTGAGCAGGGAACTAGACTAACGAGTGGGCGGAATCGAGCATGGATGGGTTCTACTCGTGGAGCAGGAAGAGGTGAACTCGGAGTAGGTTTACTTACCGTGATCGTCCAGGGCAATACCATGATGCTAATGTACAGCGGCACAAGCATGGGGCTCGAAGTCCGGCAAGTAATTGGCTGTCTTCTAGTGGTTCTCCAAGCTCCGTTGGGCACTGCACATCCGCGGAGAGGTCCAACGGATCTCCCCCATCACTCGACACAGGCACCATGGTGGGTGTGACACGAACAAGCACATAGCAGCACCCATTCTCTCTCATATCCTTCTCGGTGGACCTACCCTGCCACAGGAGAAGCTCGGCGACACGGATCAGGGTGGCGTGCCCTGGACGAATGAGGGAAGGGCACGGCTTTATACCCTAGAGACCGAATCCGGGCCTGAGGATTAGTGGGGGCACTTCGTTGAGGCGGTGGCAGAATTTCTGGAGGTTGTTACCGGTCAGCGCGCCAACATCACGGAGAAGACGACCCCCATAGCCCGGCCCCACATGTAAGCGGCGAGTACCAGCGTCTGAAGGCTATCGAGCGAGCCATGTTCTGTAGAACGGCAGCACACGTGGGGGAAGAGAAGTTGGGCCGCGCGCGGAACAGAAATGGGCCGAGGGGAGAGGGGAGCGGCCCAAGCGCCAGGAACCTTTTTTTATTCTTTTCTATTTTAGATTTCTACTTCAAATTTGAATTCAAATCAGAGTTTCAAACTCTAGTCTAAATGCAACATTCAAAACATCGGCACGAATACCAGACATATATTTTTATATACTTATATATTTATTTTAATTATTTTGTTCCTTTATTTCCATTTTCTTTTCTATTCTATTTATTTTCTTTCAAAACCCATTTCAAATTCAAATTCATGTTTGATCTTCCAAATTATCAAACACATCCCTAATGAGTACATATACAACTATTATTGCATTAATATTATTTTTATTACATATTTTCCTTTCCTTCCCTTCTCATTTATTTTCTATTTCTTATTTTGAACTTCTAATTCCCAAGTTTAAATTATGAATCTTTATTAACATGTTTCACCATATATTCATAAGTATAAAATGCCTTTAGTGCATCATTTAATGAAATTAATAGTCATTTAGTTGAATTGAAACATTTCTATTACTTCTTTTTCTAAAATAATTCTTGGTTTTCAGAATTTAGTCTCAATTTTCAACTCTCAAGTATAATTCAGGATATCACTCAAGTATAACTAGAGATATCTGAATTTGCTATTTTATTTTCTTCATATATTTATTTTATATTTTTTCATATACATATTTTGGGCCTTACAAATCCTACCCCCTTAACAGAAATCTCGTCCTCGAGATTTGTAAGAAAAGGGGTGTATAGCCATATTATCTCAAAACATGTGCACAAACAAAAATCTCAGCATGATGTATAATTTATTAGCAACTCATGGGGTCAAATAGACCTTATTATTCCTAATAAAATAGTATCATACCATTGACTAACTAAAGTAACATTTAGATCTTACAAATAGTAGTAACATATATATGTTTATGTAGCTTGGTGGAGCTGGTGGTGGTGGTGGAGGTAGTGGGCGTTGTTGTTGTCTTTCCAGCTGTGCTTGCCTTATTTCTCGACGTATCTCCAGCTAGTCCTGATGTATTTCCTCGTGTTCTTGTCTTATCTGATTTTGCAGTTTAGTAACCATGTTTGCCATTTGTTGTATTACCACCATTTGGGTGGCAACCACTTGACCGATTCCAATCGATGGAGGATTTGGAGGATTCATTTCTATTTGTTGTTGCGTGATAATCTTCCCTTCCTGGTATTGACCATGAAAGTTAGAAGCATATGGTAAAATAGTTTGCAAGGGAAATTATTTGGTGTTGGTACTTGCTCTCTCTAGCAAGGGGATCCAACACGAGTGAATGGTGATGGCAACAGGGCACTCGCGCGTGATGGCAAAAGCTCCGTTAATCTAGCCTCTCACGGGCACTGTGCGGGGGTATTTATAGGTATCCGAGTGCACGACGCCTTGCATTAAGGACGCATGTGCCCTCGGGTACCTAGTTTATCCCCAGAATATTCCCATAAAGCGGGGTTACAAGTTGTAATTACAAGTACGCCTTTACAGATTAGGCCCGTAACACAAACGCGGCCACGCAGGGCCCGTTACAATGGGCCAGATCTCATGTGGGCCTCAGAGCTGAACGAGGCCGCGCCGCGGGGAGGCGTCGCCGCAGGCCTTCGTCTGGTGCCGAATCTAGCGAAGGGTCTCCGTGTCGTCTCCGGTGCCGATGAAGCGAAGGGTGTCCCTGCCTGCTTTGTCCGTCAGGGCAGGGGCTAAGTGGTGGAGACTTCGGGCGAAGGGTGGCGTTTCTGCCTTCGCTCCAACATTTGCCCTCCGAGGGACCAGTTCGACAAAGTCACCTGGTGCCAAAGAAGTCGCTAGATGGCGGAGACGCTGCCCTCGCTCGAAGTGGTTCCGCGGGGGTTTTTGATGTGACCGTTGATGGACATCGTACTGTTGGATTGCGGGTTTCCCGAAGAGCCGCGCCCTGCCTATAAAAGGGGGGCGGGGGTCGGCGCTGTTTGCACTTTGCCTTCCGCGCTCCGTGAAAACCCTAGCCGCCCGCCGTCTTTCTGCTCCTCTTCTTCTACTGCTCCCTTTGCTCGTCGGAGTTCTGGCTCGAGTGAAGCAGACCGCCCGCCGCCGCCGACGGTACGTAGCAATGCCATCCTCTTCTTCTTCCGCCGACGCCACGCCGCCGGCCGCCGCCTCGTCTGAGGAGACGTTGAGTAGCGTGATGGTGGAGGAGCTGCGCGCCGGCGACTCTGTTGATTTTGGTGTGTCACGGATGACGTCGGCCCGCGTTGAAGATATGCAGCGTTTGGGCTACTTTGGCGGCGGGGTCGCTCGTGCTCCGGGGACGGAGGAAGTCCCCGAGCCGGAGGGTGAGTTGGTTGTTTTCGAGGCGTTCTTCGTCGCCGGTCTCCGCTTGCCTGCGCACCGGTTTGTTGGCGAAGTCCTGCGTAGATTCAACGTTCAAATACATCAGCTGACACCGAACGCCGTGGTGGCGCTGGCGAAGTATGTCTGGGCGACGACTTCGTATGGCGGACAGCCATCGGTTGAAGTTTTTGCGAAGAATTATTGCTTGCATTGGCAGAAGAGGATGGTTGAGGACGGAGTTGCCCAGTTCGGGTCGTGCACATTCACGCCGAAAACCGGCAAGACCACAATGCCAGTAGTGGAGTTGGTTCCATGCGCCCGCAACAAGTGGGGCAATTGGAATGAATTTTGGTTTTACGTTGCTGAGGCTACTGTCGAAGGCCATGAAGGACTTCCCGTGTCTGAGATGTGCTCTCACTATTACTCTGCGTATCCGCCTTTTGAAGTGGCAGAAGAGGATGCAGACGAAGGGGCCCTTCGGTGCGCCGCCGGCCAGAGCAGTGGTCGTGATTTAGTTGAAGAGTTCGTGGCGTACGGGGTCTGGCCCTTGGCGCACGGCTGGGCGCTGGGCGAAGTGTGCCCTCGCCAGATGCCTTTTCACGGAGGAAGGGTGGTGCGAAGTCCTGCCTTTGCACTGAATTTGCGAAACCGTGACCCAGCCGCCTTTGTGCGTGATGCGGAGGACTTGGCGGTGCGGCTCGTGGGGCGGTACGTGGCGAGGACGGAAGGCCAGCGCAGCTTTGATATTCGCGGGTCAAATGAACGTTTGAACAGGGTCTTCGAATTAAATCAATTGCCGTACGACGGCTACCCTGGTCAAGACGAAGCGGACCGCCGTGGGAAGAAGCCGGCGGTGGAGACTGGAGGCGACCCTGCGCTGGCGGCCGCCCCCTCCTCAAAAAAGAGAAAATTAGGTACTGCGATGGGAGGAATTGGGGTGTCTGATAGTTTTGCTAGAGAGTTAATGAGGACGTGTGCGGCCCCGGGGGAGAGGATGTCTTCGCCCGAGCTCCGGGAGTCTTCGGCTCGGATGCTGAGGGTTACCGGGGGCTGCTGGCCTAGAAATGTTCCTGTCCCCTGCGCGGCTGAGGAAGACTGTTTTACATCTCGTATGGTTCGTCAGTGGAGAGTTTTTCCTTACGGGCGAAATATCGGTGCTGTTGTGTGGGCAGTGATGGACAAGGATCGCCGAGGGGCGGCGCAAAAACGCCAGGCGACTGTCAGGATTCACGAAGCCCGGCCGAAAAGGCAGCGGGGAACGGCGAAGGCTGCGGCCTCCAGCGGAGGCAAGCCGCCGCTGGCGGCGAAGGCGGGCGCCTCTGCACCCAGCAAGGCGCCGGAGACAACGGCGGGCGCCGGAGTCTCCAAACTGACGAAGGTGGTGCCGCCGGCCAGCGGATTGGCGGAGGCTTCGAAGGCGACCCAAACGTCGCCGCCGCCGGGCAAACGCGTTGCCGACTTCGGCACCGATATTAGTGTGGACGATTATCTTGGGGGTAAGTCACCCGGCCGCCTTTTTTTTACTCGTTGATGCGTTGCAGGGTCGGACGAGGGCCGGCTTGCTATAGTTGTGCCTGCCGCGGCAATCGCGACGGCTGCGCTGTCGTCGAAGGCGAGGGACGGGACCCTTGGCGCCGGAGGCGAGGTGTCGGCCCTCGCGTTGGTCAGGGACGAGGCTGGCGCGGCGACCCGCCGGCTGAAAGGAGTGACGGAGGCGCTGAGTCAGGCGACGGAGGCACTGAGTCAGGTCCGCCGGGCTATTATATATATATATATTTTTTACGGCCATGGCCTTACGTGTGCTCTGCAGGTGGCTGACTTCACCAGCCGTACTGCGTCGGGGGCACTTACGGCAGCTTTGTCTGCCGAAGTCGAGAGACTTCGGACACAACATGCTGACGCTGTCCGTGAGAAGTCGGCCTCCGACAGCAAGTGTCGTAAACTGGCGGACAAGGTGGCCGCCCTGGAGGAGGAAAAGGCTGACCTCCGGCGCCAGCTGGCGGGGGAGAGGAGGGAGGCCAACGAGGCCATCGCCAAGGAGCAGGCCGCGCAGGCGGAGGCTAGGCTGGCACGGGCGGAAGCCAATCTTGCCAAGGATCTCGCCGAAGACCTGCGGGGGCGGCTCACCGCTCTGGAGAGCCGCGCGAAGGGGGCCGAAGCCGCGGTGCGAACGGAGGCCGAACGGACGCGCACACAGCTTATGGCCACATATCGCGAGCTGGGTGCGCGGACCGGTGACTTCGTGGTGCCGGAGCGAGAGGCCGGGCTTCGCTGTCTGGAATGGGTGCAAGAGGAGCTGCAGGAGCTCCCCACTGTCCTGAGGGGATTAATGTCGTTCGCCTCCCTGGTCACCTGCGAGGGGGCGATGAACGCACTCTCTCGCAAAGGGTGCCGGCACTATGAGGCCTTCGACCAGGCAGATGAAGATTTTGGGCGAGATATCTATAAGGTCGAAGACCCCGTGGTGAAGGAGTCCGCCGGTGCCCTCTATGACCGGATGTGGGGTCTGTATGGTGGTGATGTGGTCAGGGAGCGGGCCGAGGCTGTGAGGGCTCAGGTAACGTTGTCGTTTGTTCGGCGTTTGCTGGATGTGGTCTGTGCGTGTGTTTGCTGACTTTTTGTTTGTTTTGTTTTAGGCGGAGCGAGGCGAGCAGGTGGACGACTTCGGAGCACTGAACAGCGCCCCGCCTGACCCGGAGCCGACCCCGGAGACCGCGGAAGACGCACCAGGCGCCCCCACATCTGCTGCGACAGTTGAAGACCTGCCCCTGAAGGCGGCCGAAGGTGCTCCTGATGCCCTCGCAGTAGCTGCGCCGACCGTCGAAGATCCGGCGGCGGAGGCGGTGGAAACAATGGCGGAAGTGGCGGCGGAGCCAATGGCGGAGGCTCCCGCAGCGTCAGGGCCCTCGCAGGTGGCGTAGTGGTTGTTTAGGGTTGGGGAATTTTGGATGTTGTACTGAATTTTGGTTGCTGCGCAGGTTCAAGATTTTGGGCCTGCGCACGCAACCGCTGCTACTGAGTTTTTGGCGGCTTCGACCGCGGAAGGTGGTAATGAATATAGTGGGTCTGCATCTGAGTTTTCTGATTTTGCCGACTCCGGGAGCTCGGTTGAGTGGACTGAGGAGTCGTCGGAGGAGAATTTGGATTATTTTGCGGCCTTGGACGTGGCTGCGGCGGAGGCTTCGCCACACGCCGCGGACGCGTCGGACGTGCCAGGCCCTAGCGTCGGGCGCCGTCGACGAAGGGCGGTTGCAAAACGTAGGGTTAGCGCGGAGGAGCGGGTTCTGCTTCGTGTGAGTGGGGCTGGTCGGCAGGAACTGTTGTCTCTGCCGACCGCCGAGAGTGTAGGTGAAGGGGAACTGCGAAGGCTTTTTGCGGGTGAGGAGCTCAGGATAATGTTATTTAATTATAGGGAGATGGGAATTATTCCTAAGGTTGAGCCGATGTAGAGTGTGGTGCCCTCGCTTGTGTATGTAGAGGCTTGTATGGTGGAGTTGTGTGCCCTCGCGTGCATGTGTGTGTGCGAAGGCGTTTTGTACTCACTGATTTGTTTTGTTGCGCTGTGTTGGCTTGATTATAGTTGGTCCTGGCGTGGATGGTTTGATGTTGTCGTTTCAGCCGTTGTTGTGCTGGTCCAGGTGTACCCTTAAGTGTCTTCTGCACAGATAGTCTTCGGTTTTTCCGCACTTGTTGTGCTAATCCGGCTGCACCCTTAGGCGACTTCTGCGCGGATAGTCTTCGGTTTAGACTTAGATTTTTTCCGCACTTGTTGTGCTAATCCGGCTGCACCCTTAGGCGACTTCTGCGCGGATAGTCTTCGCGATAGACTTAGATTTTTTTCGCACTTGTTGTGCTAATCCGGCTGCACCCTTAGGCGACTTCTGCGCGGATAGTCTTCGCGATAGACTTAGATTTTTTCTGCACTTGTTGTGCTAATCCGGCTGCACCCTTAGGCGACTTCTGCGCGGATAGTCTTCGCGATAGACTCAGATTTTTTCCGCACTTGTTGTGCTAATCCGGCTGCACCCTTAGGCGACTTCTGCGCGGATAGTCTTCGCGATAGACTCAGATTTTTTCCGCACTTGTTGTGCTAATCCGGCTGCACCCTTAGGCGACTTCTGCGCGGATAGTCTTCGCGATAGACTTAGATTTTTTTCGCACTTGTTGTGCTAATCCGGCTGCACCCTTAGGCGACTTCTGCGCGGATAGTCTTCGCGATAGACTTAGATTTTTTCCGCACTTGTTGTGCTAATCCGGCTGCACCCTTAGGCGACTTCTGCGCGGATAGTCTTCGCGATAGTCTTCGGTTTTTCCGCACTTGTTGTGCTAATCCGGCTGCACCCTTAGGCGACTTCTGCGCGGATAGTCTTTGCGATAGACTTAGATTTTTTTCGCACTTGTTGTGCTAATCCGGCTGCACCCTTAGGCGACTTCTGCGCGGATTTGTCGCACGCGAGGGTAGCTAGCGCTTAGCCTCGCGGTGACCTCGTGGTGGTCGAATGTCGAAGACCGTCATCGCGGTCTTTTTCGACGCATGTCTTTTTGCGGGGGATTTTTTACGCATATATTACATGGCTCCGCCTCGTTAAAAACCTCACCCCCCGGGAGGAAAAGAGTGCGGGCCGGTGTAAGATTGTTTTTGCGAATTACAAGGGCGAAGACAGCCCTGAGGAATCAAACAAAAAATTTGCGGAGGTTGTCGATGTTCCAGGATTGCTCCAGGTCCTCGCCGGTTGGCGTTGTGAGCCTGTAAGCGCTGGGGGAAGCTTTTGTCTTGACGATGAAAGGGCCCTCCCACCTGGGCTCCAGCTTGCCCCTGGACTCCGTCCGAGCTGTTCGAATGAGTACGAGGTCCCCCTCGCTGAACTCCCTCGGGGTGACTGAATGGTCGCGCCACGCTTTGGTCTGGGCTTGATATTTGTTCAGGGCCTGTAGGGCGAAGACACGGTCTCCGTCGATGAGATCCTTTGAAGTTGGCTCGTCCACATCTGGGACGGCTGACGGAACTGTTCGCGGGGACCCGTGCTTTATTTCTTGCGGGGACATGGCCTCCGATCCGTATAAGAGACGGAAAGGAGTAAACCCGGTCGCCCTGCACTCAGTCGTGTTTAGTGCCCAGACTGCCTCAGGTAAAAAATCGCTCCATCTGCCCTTTTTTTCATCGAGGAGCATTTTTTTGATAGCTGTGAAGATTTTCCCGTTGGCGCGCTCCACGACCCCGTTGGACTGCGGATGATAGACTGAGGCGAAGGCAAGCTTGGTGCCAATGGAGAAACAAAAATCCTTGAAGTCTTGGTTATCAAACTGCTTGTCGTTGTCGACTGTTAATTCGGACGGTACTCCGAAGCGGCAAACGATGTTCTGCCAGAAGAATTTTTGGGCAGTTTTTGATGTTATTGTGGAGACAGCCCGTGCCTCGATCCATTTGGTGAAATACTCGACCGCGACGAAGGCGAACTTAAGGTTCCCCTGAGCGGTGGGCAGGGGTCCAACAATGTCAAGACCCCAGCGCTGGAGAGGCCATGTGTGGGCGATCAGTTTTGTATACTGCGAAGGGCTGCCTGACCGAGGAGAGAACTTCTGGCAGGCTTCGCAGGACCGAGTGACCCGATTCGCGGCGCAAATTATTGCGGGCCAATAAAAACCCTGGCGGATCACCTTAGCAGCTAGGGCCCTCGGCCCCGTGTGCGAGCCGCACGTGCCACTGTGGACTTCACGTAGGATCTGCATGCCTTTGGCCTCGGTGACGCACTTAAGCATTGGTTGACTGACCCCTTTTTTGTAGAGCTGGCCTTCAATCAGAGCGAAGTCTCGGCTTCGATGTCTGAGGCGCTTGGCCTCACTGATGTCGGCTGGGTGATAATACCCCTGCAGGAACAGGGTAATGGGTGCTCGCCAGTCTTCGGTCATGATGAGGTTAACTGTACGGTGGCCCTCGCTGTCATTGGTTATTTGGAGCCCTTCGGGGCTCCGGACTGCTGGCGTGCCGATGACGTGGAAGAACACGTCGGAGGGCAGAGTTTCGCCCCTGGCCGCGGCCTTGGCCAATGCGTCGGCCTCCTCATTCCTGGCCCGGTCCACATGCTGCACGGTGAACCCCTTGAACTGCCTCTCGAGACTTCGGATGGCCGCGAGGTACTGCATGAGTGCGGGGTCCTTGGCTGCATAGTCTTTCTCGACCTGGCCGGCAACTACCTTGGAGTCTGTTTTGATGATGCAAGTGGTGACTCCGAGGGCCCTTAGCTTGCGGAGGCCGAGGATGACTGCTTCGTATTCTGCTATATTATTTGTGCATCTGTCGGATTCTAGATTGAAGCTGAGTCGTGCTGCATATCTGTGCTTGACCCCGACTGGTGAGGTTATGATTGCAGCGACGCCTGCCCCCGCATGGCACCATGCGCCGTCGCAATGGATCGTCCAGACCTTCTCTGTGGTCGGGTCCGGCTGTGTTACTGGCCCGGTCCAGTCGACGACGAAGTCTGCCAGGACTTGCGATTTGATGGCTGTCCTGGGCTCGAAGCTGATGTGGTAGCCGGAGAGTTCGGCTGCCCACTTGGCGATCCTCACTGATGCCTCCGGGTTTCTAAATAGTTCGCCGAGCCCCCTGTCTGAGGTGACGCGGACCTTGAATGCTTCAAAGTAATGGCGCAGCTTGCGCGAGGACATAACGACTGCGTAGGCGATCTTCTCCAGCTCTGTCATGTTGCATTTGGACGGTGTCAGGACCTCGGAGACGTAATAAACAGGGCACTGTCTGACAGCGCCTTCGACTGTCTGCTCCTGCACTAGTGCCGCGCTGACCGCGTGCGGCGAAGCCGCGACATAGAGCAATAGGGGGAGCGAGGAGTCGGGGCTCGTGAGGGTGGCCAGCTCCGTTAAGTACTGTTTTAATGAGGCGAAGGCCGCTGCTTGCTCCGGCCCCCAGGCGAAGTCTTTTGCGCCGCGGAGAGTTTTGAGGAAAGGAAGACTTCGCTCGGCCGACCTGGAAATGAATCTGTTGAGAGCGGCCAATCTGCCTGTCAGACGCTGGACGTCCCTGGTGGACTGCGGAGGCGACATGTCGATGATGGCCTGGATCTTGGTTGGGTTGGCCTCGATGCCGCGGTGCGACACCAGGTAGCCCAATATCTTGCCCTGGCGAACACCGAAAACGCACTTTTCCGGGTTTAGGCGGAGTCGTGCATCTCGCATGTTTGCGAATGTCTCGGCCAGGTCGGCGAGGTGGTCCTCCTTATTTTTGCTGGCGACGACGATGTCGTCCACATATGTAAATATATTTCTACCGACCTGCCCCTCGAGTACTGTTTTGGTGAGTCTGGAGAAGGTGGACCCGGCATTCTTGAGACCCTCCGGCATTCTGATGAAGCAATAAGTGCCGAAGGGTGTTATAAAGCTGGTGCTAGCCTTGTCTTCCGCCTTCATGTATATCTGGTGATAGCCGGAGAAGCAGTCGAGGAGAGACATGACCTCGCATCCGGCCGCGCTATCGACTATTTTGTCGATCCGTGGCAACGGGAAATTGTCTTTTGGGTAGGCCTTATTGAGACTGGTGAAGTCTATGCACATCCGCCATTTCCCGCTTTTTTTCTGCACCATTACAACATTGGAGAGCCATGTGGGGTAAGCCACTGGCTCAATGAATTTAGCCTCTAGGAGGCGGTGCACCTCCGCCTTGGCGGCCTCTGTCTTTTCATCGGACATTTTGCGAAGCTTTTGCTTTCTTGGTCGCACCGAGGGGTCGATTCCCAAACTGTGCTCGATTATGGATCGGCTGACTCCGACCAGGTCGAGGGCGGACCAGGCGAAGACATCTTTATTCTTGGCCAGGCAGCAGAGGAGCTTCTCTTCTTCTTGC
Source organism: Zea luxurians (assembly GCA_029449295.1). NCBI lineage: Eukaryota > Viridiplantae > Streptophyta > Magnoliopsida > Poales > Poaceae > Zea > Zea luxurians. Next base: position 103,190 of record JAOPSE010001110.1, read on the forward strand.
GAAGTAAGGTCTTCGCTGATAGTGACTGTCTGCTTGGGCGTGGCCTGATCGAGGGGGACAGTCTTGGTCCCATCCTGACTCTGCAACTGAGCCTTGTCGTGCTGCTTGTCAGTTGGGCTGGCGGGCGCAGGGACCTCGCACTGTGTCGTGAGACAGTGCACGTTCCTCTGACCAGGCACGAAGTCCCGCTCTATGTTGCGCGCTGTTTGCTGGTTACCGCGGACTGTAATTACGCCTAGCGGGCCTGGTATCTTCATGCACAAATACAGTCCGTGGATGGCAGCTTCAAACTTATTGATGGAGCCCCAACCCATGATGGCGTTGTATGGATATACCATATCCACAATGTCAAAAGTCACTTGCTCACTTCGGGCATTGGGTGCTACACCAAAGGAGAGGGGCAACTCTATTTTGCCGACGGGGAAGGTGCCCTTGCCGCCGAAGCCATACAACGGGTTGTCCGAAGGCTTAAGCAGGCTGTGGCTGATGCCCATGCGATCGAAGGCGTGGAGGAAGATGATGTCTGCCTGGCTGCCGTTGTCAACGAGGACCTTGTGTAGGTCCCAGCCTGCCACGCTGCAATTGATAACCATGGCATCGCAGTGGGGGGCGCTGCGCAAGTCGACGTCCCGTGCGTCGAAGGTGAGCGGTACGTGGGACCACTTTGTCTGCACAACTGGGCCCGTGACGGCGACATGGTTTATGCTGCGGTAGTGGTCCCGCTTCTGCCGCTTGGTGTCGAAGTTGGTGCTGGACCCCCCGGTTATCATATGAATGACTCCACGATAAGGTTGATCGGCGAAGTCTTCCTGCTTTGGGGCATGGGGGATGTTTTGTTGTTGCTGGTGTGGTGGTGGAGGCGGAGGATGTACGATTTGTACTTCCTGATGATGTTGGTAAGCGTGGTGCGGTGGATGCGGGGCGGGAGCGTGGATATATGGTGGAGGGGGTGGCTGGTAATTATGCGCGACAATTCTGGGGTTGTCGGCTGGCTGCGCCCTCGCCATTCTGTCTCTGGTGGCCTTCACTTCGGGGCAGTCTTTGGTTTGGTGGGCGCAGTCTTCGCCATGGAAAAGGCAGTAAAATCGGCGTGGTGGAGGGGGTGGCTGCGCACGCCCTCGGCCCCTGCCGCGAGTTCCACTTCCGCGGCCCTGGGGGGATATTCCTGGCGACGAAGGGGGTCAGCGGCCGGCTGGTGGTTGGCAATGTTGTGCACTTGCTGCTGACCGCGGCCATCTCGACCGGAGTCTGGTTGCGGAGTCCTTGTCCACGTGCGGCTGGACTGTGGAGCATCTTTTGGCTTCCGCTGGGACTCAATCTTGCGCTGGTGGAGCTCCTCGGATCTGGCGTACTTTTCAAACAGCTGGTATAACTCTTGGAGGTTCTTCGGCGGATCTCTGATGCAGTGGCTGTAAAGGACGCCAGCGCGAAGACCACTGATAGCATAGTGGATGGCAATCTGGTCATCGACTGAGGGTAGCTGTGACTTGAGTGTCAGGAATTTGCGGTAATATTCCCTCAGGGTCTCCTTCTCTAGCTGCTTGCAGAGCGAGAGCTCGGCCAGGGCGTCGGTGTCCGGGCGGTACCCTTGGAAGTTGAGGAGGAACTTGTCCCGGAGACTTCTCCAGGAATCGATGGACAGCGGAGGCAACCTGGTGAACCAGGTGAGCGCGGGGCCCTCGAGGGCGATGATGAAGGACTTCGCCATTGTGGCGTCGTCCCCCCCCGGACGATGCGACGGCGACCTGGTAACTCATTATGTATTGAGCCGGGTCGGTGCTGCCGTTGTACTTGGGGTAGGTCCCAGCCCGGAAGTTAGCTGGCCACGGCGTCACTTGCAGGTGAGGCGCCAGGGGACTTCGCTCATCGAGATAATTGACCCCTTGGAATGGCGCGGCGTGCGGGAAAGTGAAGTCGCACTGGGGGAAACGCGGGTCCTCCGGTTGCGCGCGGTGTTGCAGGGGTGGCCCATGCTGCAGGCCGGGGTGGCCTTCGCGCGTGTCTTCGTTTTGCGCGCGCTGCTGGAGGGATGACTCGTGCCGCGGGCTGAGATGGCCTTCGCGCTGCATCAGCGCAATCTCCCGCTCGAGTTCCTGGGCCTTGTGCTCTTCGTCGCGTATCATCTGCCGCACTTTGGCGAGTGCGGACACACGCTGGCGCTTGGCCTCCAGTATCTCCTTCTGCCTCTGGAGGTTGCGGTTCTTGAGGCGTAGGGCGCGCAGCTGTAGCTGTTCTTCTGCTGAGACGCCGAGGACCTCACCGTCCTCGGCGAGGTCCGCGCCCTCCGGTGGTGCGAAGTCTGAGGGAGGTGCAAAGCCTGAGGGTTGTCCCTCAGGGTCGCAGGTGCGGAGGGTGTCGTCTTCAGTGGCCTCTTGGTGGGTGGATTGGGTGAGGGCGAGGGCCTTGCCCTTTCTTGCGGCGAGCAGTGCTGCCTTCGCAGCCTCGTCAGCCTTCGGGTTAGCTCTCTTGGGTGCCATCGCGGGTGGTTGTCTCGTAGCACGAACGGTGGGCGCCAAATGTTGGTACTTGCTCTCTCTAGCAAGGGGATCCAACACGAGTGAATGGTGATGGCAACAGGGCACTCGCGCGTGATGGCAAAAGCTCCGTTAATCTAGCCTCTCACGGGCACTGTGCGGGGGTATTTATAGGTATCCGAGTGCACGGCGCCTTGCATTAAGGACGCATGTGCCCTCGGGTACCTAGTTTATCCCCAGAATATTCCCATAAAGCGGGGTTACAAGCTGTAATTACAAGTACGCCTTTACAGATTAGGCCCGTAACACAAACGCGGCCACGCAGGGCCCGTTACAATGGGCCAGATCTCATGTGGGCCTCAGAGCTGAACGAGGCCGCGCCGCGGGGAGGCGTCGCCGCAGGCCTTCGTCTGGTGCCGAATCTAGCGAAGGGTCTCCGTGTCGTCTCCGGTGCCGATGAAGCGAAGGGTGTCCCTGCCTGCTTTGTCCGTCAGGGCAGGGGCTAAGTGGTGGAGACTTCGGGCGAAGGGTGGCGTTTCTGCCTTCGCTCCAACATTTGGTAGACAGAACGAGTAGGCTAGTAGTTGGTTATGATCTAAGGATTCTTTAGCATGGCTTAACCTTTGTTTTATGTCTAGATTGGGGTAACTAGTCATATAAGGTGAATATCCAAAGGTAGGATAGCATTTTATCAAGTTGAGATAGTCTACATGATGTAGGTTAAAAGTTTGTTTGACGTTTGGCGAGGATAGATAGATTATACAATCCACCATGACACTATTGGTTGGGTTAGCTCATGGTTGAGTTGATCTAATGTGCTAAGTTAAGTTAACACCTGGCTAGAAGGGTTCAAGTACCATTAATTTGTCTAAGTAGACCACATTAGTTCAGATCACACTAGATTCTATAATCCTATTTAAGAATATCATTTAGTTAAGCATATCAAGCTGACCTTACCTTTATGAAATTCCAGTATATATATATTTATATATACCTGAATTTTTTTATGCCATTAGCAGGTGTGGTATAGAAATAAGGGTACATCATGTTTTAGCTATTTGGTGAGTGTTGACATAGAAAAAGTGTACTATGGCATAATGGAGCTTCCTTTGGGGGTCTGAATTAGGGACCATCGGTCGTGGTGTTAGATGCCATTATCAGTTGGGATAACAATTGCGGGTATATGGGGTAGGTAGAGTGAACAGAGTTTTACTTTGCTTGTAAGATAAATGGGTTGGGCAACCTATAACATAGGCTAGGTTGTGGTTTCATGGATGAGTTGGTCAAAGACACCAATTTATATTTAAAACTCATTTATATGAATTGGTTTAATTAATACTTGTAACATAGATTAGACCATATTAGATTAGGTAGGGTCTAGATTAGATTGGATATAACTGGATTAAACTTAGTTTAAGTCAGATAAATTTACCAGGGTAGAATATGTATTATTAAGATATATTAGAATCATTTGAGATAGGATAGATTACATGGGTAGGTAGATCAGAATCTCTGTTAGGTTAAAACAGAGGGGTTAAGGTAGTTGCATATGGCCAGGTTGGACTAAGGCTCCAATTTAGATTCAAACATATTTGTAAGAATAGGACCCAATCTTATTTTACCAGTTTTATCTAAAATGTTTCTCCATTAGATTAGATCTGACCAGATTAGATGGGATCAGAATTAAATTGGTGTTCTCAGATTAGACTAGATAAGATCTACTTAATTTATTTTAGAATAGATCATGTTTGTTACACTGTTATGAGATAAGCAAAGTGGTTGGGATAATTATACATACTAGGACAAGATGAGTCTCTAAGAATAAGATAGAATCTTTTGAGGTTAGTTGGTGTTGGGGGCCTTCGGCTTCCGAAGGTCCTCAAAAACAAGATTTAACAATGTTTCTGGAGTATAATACATGAACAGGCACCTTCGGACATGAACCATTCGGACAAGACAAAATTGCTGTATGAAGAAACACAAAGAGAATGAAGGATGAAACAGAGCCGAAGCTGTGCGCAAGGAAGCTTCGGCATGATGGCAGAAAAGAGGAAACCGACTTAAAGAGGAAAAGACTATCTAGACCTTGATGGATTATTATAGAGTTATTATCAAAAGCAAAGAACCTGGATGTAATTTTACATGGGCTGCGACCCGTGCCTATAAATAGGTGAACATTACTCCCGTACTGTTCACGTTGACTGGACATTCTCTTTTGCGTCACGCTTGTACTTTTGTTTTCCTTCAAGCCGAAGGTACATCTGTAATTTGTTGTCATCTTTATAATAATAAAAATAGAAATGAGCTTATAATGATATTTAAATATTTATGTCATTTCTCATACTTTATGTGAACCCCCTTTTTTCATTATCTGTTATAGTGATGAAGGTATATCCTTCGTAACCTTCGTCCGAAACTCATTATATCCTAAGGGAAATAATGCTTCGAAGGATGAAGGACTTTAATGTTTAACAATTTCCGTGTTGCCTTGTTCTTAATTCATAGCATTTAAGGACAAGTCCCCAACATTGGCGCCCACCTCCGGCGAACCCTTTTTGACCACCTTCGACAAGCATCGACCTTCGTCATGCCGCCAAAGAAAGCTTCAACAACAGGGGCTACTGCTCTGCAGCCGCTAGACCCAAACCAGGAGACTCTTTCCCTTCGGGAAGCCCGAAGTCAGAAGAGGAAGGCCACCAGTCCAACGCCTCAGGAGGACGATTTGGACCAAGAAATCAGGAATATGGAGATGCTGCATCAACAGGTGCAAAGGAAGAAAGAAAAGATGGCCCGGTTAGCTGACCTACAAAGGCAGATAGACGAAGCCTCTGAAGAGGTTCGTCATCTCACGCAAGATGAACAGAACCGGAGGCCCCAGTACAGAGAGCTTCACCAAGAGGGCTTCGTCAACGAGGATGACTGGTATGATGATTTCCATCATGGAAATTTTGCTTTTGATGATGCTTCTCCTCTGTCAGCTGAACTGCAGGCTACACCTTAGCCCCCATCTTACAAACCACCCCAGCTCCCAATGTATGACGGACACTCAGACCCGAAGCAATTTCTGATGAGCTATGAAGCAACCATATCTTCATATGGTGGCAACACTGCAGTCATGGCGAAATCCTTCATCATGGCAGTCAAAAATGTTGCCTAGACCTGGTACTCTTCTCTTCGGCCAGGAACAATCACATCATGGCAAAAGCTGAAGGATATGCTTATTACCAGCTTTCAAGGGTTTCAGACAAAACCGGTCACTGCTCAAGCTTTGTTCCAGTGCACTCAGGATCATGAAGAATACCTTCAGGCGTATGTCCGAAGGTTTTTACGACTGAGGGCACAGGCGCCAACGGTGCCTAATGAGATTGTTATTGAGGCCATGATTAAGGGGCTTCGGCCAGGACCTACAGCCCAATACTTTGCCAGGAAACCCCCTCAGACCCTGGAGAAGCTGCTTCAGAAGATGGACGAATATATCAGAGCAGATAATGACTTTCGGCAAAGGAGAGAGGAAGCTTATAGGTTCTCCGAAATGACTAGGGGCTTCGGAGGGAGAATCCACCCTAGGCACGTCAGGTCTATCCATTCTACTCAGAATGACTATAGGGGAAGCCAACAACAAAGGCTGCAGTATTCTTCTCAGGCTTCGGGGCAGCAACAGAGCTATCCTCGTCCCCCAGCTCCAAGGGGCAGAGGCGCTAGGGGCTTCGGAGGAAGATTCGGGAATCAGCCCAGGAAAATTTACTGCCTATTCTGCGGAGAGGACAAGGGCCATACCACCAGGATGTGCCATGTCACCATTCAAAAACAGAAAGAGATAGCAGAAGCTGCAGCCCAGCAGAGTCAGCCGAAGCAGGTTATGCATACTGCTTCGTACCACTCACCATACATTCCAGAATATGTGGGCAACCATCCTGCAGCTTCTGTTGCTTCGGCAAGCCAACCTCAGGCATCTTGGCAACAGCCTCCACCTCCACCACCAATGCAACTCGCTTATCCCCAAGGCCAGCAGCCAGAAGGGAGCCAGCACAGTCACCAGCAGAGAGACTTCAGGGAGCAGTCCGAAGCTCGCACAGTCAATAGTACTGTGCCAGAATCAAAGCACATCTACTAAGATATATCCTACCTCAGAAACAACCTTTACATTTGTCATCATTCACCTTTTCAATAAAGAACAAGCATTAAAAATTCAGTTCTTTTGTTGTTTTCAATTTCCTGTAATAGCTTTGTCATTATCATGATGAATATATCTTCTTCAAACATTGACGAAGTTCTAAAGGTTTTCACGAAGGAATGCATTGCAAGTTATTATCGAAGCAACAAAAGTCGTTCTTAAGGGAACACAGCGTAAGTTTTCTGCTCAAAAGTCGTTCCAAAAGGAATGCAGAGCTTACAGCGAAAAATAAACGCTGATACCGCCGAAATAGAAGGCGAAGAAGCTCCTAAGGGAGGCTTACAGCAAAAAATAAACGCTGATACCACCGAAATAGAAGGCGAAGAAGCTCCTAAGGGAGGCTTACAGCGAAAAGTCAGCGCTGATGAACCGAAAAATGACCAAAAGATTGTGTGCTCCACTGGGAATGTGTGTAGGCCTTCGGTGCGAATATCATTTTGCATATCATTACATCATCACATCATGCGCATAGCATAGCATCATACATCATATTGCATCAATGGCACAAGAAGGGGGTACAATACGGATCTTCGGAAAGGTACACAATGTTGACCCACATTATTGAGCTTCGGAGATCGTTTCGAAGAAGTGCCAAGGCACAAAATAGGTTTTCAAGAAATACAGCTTCGTCACTTTGATATGAAAAGGAGATCCATTGTTCACAAAGCATAGATGTTTTTTCGGAAATTGTAATATTTTTACGGAATATGGATATTCTTTACGAAGTGTGAAAAGAAGGGAAGGTGTTTTTTTCGCCGAAGGCTCAAAAACGGTATGTACGTAAAGTTTCATGCATCGTAAAGAGTTGAATCATAAACAATTCATATATTACATTCAAATTACAAAATACTATGCATATTGTCTAGCAAATATTACATTTCAAATAGCTTTACGATAACATCTAATCTTCTCTTAAAACTACTTCTGCAGCTTCGTTTAGTAGTTGATCAACAACTTTATCCATAATAGCTTCGGCCATTTTTCTAATTTCGTCATCCCCCTTAGCTTTGTTGTCCGCCAATGGCTCGGTGGGCTCTAGGGGAGGAGATTTGTAACGCCCCGAATTTTGCAGTTGAATTTTTTCTTTTCTTTACTCGCCAAAATTCGGGCGTTACCTTTTCTTTTTCTTTTTCCCCTCGCTAAACCTTGACCTTTTCCAAAGTCTTAGCGGGATTCGGTTCGGATTTCCCGTGTAAAGAAAAACTCTAAAATACTTTATGAATTGATGCACCATGCCGAACCTTGCATTTTTGATTGCTTTGAAAGTGCAATTGCATTCATGTGGAAAGATCGGATTTCGAAAACAGGAAATAATCTTTCTCTCTCTTTCTCTCTCTTTCTCTCTCCTCTTTCTCTCTCTCTCCCGCGCCCTGGGCCGACCCCGGCCGGCCCAGCCGCCCCTGGCGCCCCCTCTTGGGCCCAAAGATGGCCCAGCCGCCCCCCCCATCCCCCCTTTTTTTTCTTTTTTCCCAAAATCCCCTCTCCCTCTCCCTCATTCTCTCCCTCTCTCTTCCCACCGCCGCCCCTGCCCTAAGCCGCCCCTGCCCTAGGCCGCCGCCGCCCCTGGCCGCCCTCGCCGTCGGCCACACACCCCCCCCCCCCCCGCCGGTGAGCCCCCTCCCCCTCCTCCCTCTCCTCCCTCCCCTCTCCTCTCCCCACCCCCGCGCGCCCCCTGGCCACGCCGGCCACCGCCCCCCAGCCCGCCGTGGCCGCTGGCCGGCCCTCGGCCGCGCCCAGCCGGCCCCGGCCGCCGCTGGCCCGCCCCGGCCGCCCCCCAGCCGCGCCCGCCTGGCCGCTGGCCGGCCCCAGCCGGCCGCTGCCGCCCCCCAGCCCGCGCCCCGGCCGCCCGCCTGGCCCCCTGGCCGCGCCCCCCGCGCGGGGCCGGTTCAGCCGCCTGGCCGCCGGTTCAACCGGCCGGCTCGGCCGGCCCCCGCCCCAGCCCAGCCGCCCCGCCTAGGGCCGGTTCAACCGCCCCTAGGGCCGGTTCAACCGCCCCCCCCCTGTTTTTTTTATTATTTTTTTTATTTTATTTTATTTACTTTCTGTGATCATAATTACTGTATTTTAAGTAGACTAATCATTGTTCATGCTATGGAAAATAGGAAGTTTAATTTAAAATTCCGTTATGCTATTGATTCACGTAGTTAATTGTTTATCCCGTGCAATGTTGATCAACTAAAAATGATTAGGTTCCCATTTGTACATATATATAACAGAATTCTTTTGCTAAGAACCAATTGTAACTAATCATTAGTGCATAAGATTTAAACCCCTGCGAGACCCTTTCCCATTTCTTTCTAACCATAACAAATGCGATGTCAAATATCATACTCGATGCATATTCGCTTTACTTGTTCCCTTGTATGGTGTACTGTTTTTTGTATTAAATATGTGGATGTATGTATGTTTGCGCTCGCATAGAGAACGATCCGGTCGAAGAGCCCGAGGAATTCGCAGGAGAAGCCCCTGAGCAGCAGTCGGTTGGTGGAGGCAAGTGTCCTTTGACCTATTGCTGTCCTATTCATTCTTTAATTCACCTCCCGTATTACACATTTATACTTAAGGATTGACTAGCTTTTGTTATCCATGTCCTTGTTTACCTATTTGGGTCGGATTATTACTGCTTAGTTTGATGCTATTGCTCAACTCTAATCAATGAACATGATGTGATTATCTATGATACGCTGTTTTCCCCTTCTTATTTATGATCATACTTGTGGCATTCAAGGGGACTCGAGCGGTTTCTCGAGTGCCTCTCCGTAAGGACCTGTTCAATGGATGACCGCCCGGGAAAACAGTGCAACCATGAGGGTGGAATGGGACGCCCTTAGCTGAATAATTAGAGGAACCGGGGTGTAGTTCGCTTAGCCGTTGTGCCGTCAATGGGGCTCGGTGTATGCGGCTCGCTCTGCCAAGGTTGATTTGTCCCTTGGGGAGGAGTGCGGTACATTTAGGAAACCTAACGGGTGGCTACAGCCCCGGGGAATCTTTGTAAAGGCTACGTAGTGAGACCCTGCCTATTCACCTTGGTAGTGTTTAAGGGTTTGATCAGCCCGAGGCAAGTGGGAATCACGGCTTGTGGGTAAAGTGCGCAACCTCTGCAGAGTGTTATGAAACTGATATATCAGCCGTGCTCACGGTTATGAGCGGCCAAGGGAGCTCCAGAGATTAGTGATACTTGATCAGAGATATTTTGGTACAGGTGGCAATGAGATTGATGGTTCTGATTATGATTATGGTATTGGTAAGTGGTATTCTTTCCGTTTGGAAAGGATACATTGGGCTAATAACGTGGGTTAACGTTAAAACCTGGCTCTCTACTAGTAAGTAATAACCTGACCAACTAAAAGCAACTGCTTGACTTATCCCCACATAAAGCTAGTCCACTACAGCCAAACGGGATACTTGCTGAGTATGTTGATGTGTACTCACCCTTGCTCTACACACCAATCCCCCCCCAGGTTGTCAGCATTGCAACCACTGCTCAGGAGAAGATGAAGCTGTGGAAGGAGACTTCCAGGAGTTCCAAGACTACGACGAGTTCTAGGCGTGGGTTAGCGGCAACCCCCAGTCGGCTGCCTGTGAAGGCCGCGTTATCTACGTTTCTTTTCCGCACTTTGATTTATTGTAAGAACTATATGGACGTCTCAGACGTATGATGTAATCGACTATTATTTCCCCTTTTAATACTATTTTGAGCACTGTGTGATGATGTCCATGTTATGTAACTGCTGTGTACGTGAATAACTGATCCTGGCACGTACATGGTTCGCATTCGGTTTGCCTTCTAAAACCGGGTGTGACATAAGTGGTATCAAAGCCGTGCTGACTGTAGGACCGCTAACCTAGAGTAGAATGGTCGTTCTAAGGACTATAGACCTCTGTCCTTGCCTTGACTTTGGTACCCCTTCAAAAGTTGGTCCTACTGACCAAATCTATGTTCTACTATATATTATACCTTGCTGAAAATTTTGTTTTATTCTGATCCTTCATTTATTTATGATTCATTATTATTCTAATCCTTCATTTATTTATATGGTTCATTACTTGCTGGTCATATTAATTCTGTTCTCACCCTTTTGCTTGCGATGTCTTTGTAGATGGCTCGACTTAGACACACTGCACGAAAGTCCGTCATCCCCTTCTTACCCTCCCGCCTTGCTGAGCGTCCGCTTCGCCGTCCCGTGGCCGGACAGTCCAGCCACTTGGAGAGACTGCACCACCGCCTGCATGAGGAGCAGGAACGTCGACGTCAGGAGCAGCAGGGCTCTTCTTTCTCGCTCCAGCAGGAGATAGAGTCTGTGAGGAGCTGCTCTCCTGTGCTTCCCCTGGAGGCGCCCCCTGCACCACCATTGGGCGTCCCAGCTTCTGGAGTAGCTGTTGGAGGAGACCCAGACGACGGAGGTGGCGACGACAGCTTGAGCCACGACATCGACCTCTCTGCTGACCATGAGCCGGAAGGATGGGTTGCTCGACCCATCACTCGCGACGCTGCTCGCGGGTGTCACTTCCACGACGCGCTCGACACCCTGCTACGTCGGGCACTTGACCGGCGTACTTGGTCCATCGAGTATCGCTGTGTGGTCTACCAGCATAGTCGCGGGGTCTACCCGGACCGCTGGGAGGCGACCTGTTTGGTGCGCCGTCCGGAGAACAGTCTCCAGGGCGCGGAGGCTTGCTCAGAGCACTATTCTATCTCTGAGCGGGACTCAGCTGAGGCAGCCATGCAGGATGCTGCACGGCGTGCGCTTTCGCACTACTGCTCGGTTCTCGGTGGGGTAGCTGACGGTCTCGACCTGAAGTATTACCCCCGCCGTCCATCTGGCAGCACAGGAGGCGTGATTGTTTCACCTGCTGGTGAGGACAATCCTAGGTTGAGCAGCACAGTCAACCTAGCCGCCGTGCTAAACACGGAGCTGGACCATGCATTAGACGAGCTGAGTAGGGCTCGTGCTGAGATCGCCCTGCTGCGGGCTGAGCGCGCGGAGCGTCGTCACTTGGATGATGGTTCCCCCGCTCCCGTTGGGACTCAGCACCCGTACCGCTCGCCTCGGCGTGGACTCCAATCTTATGGCAATCCCGACTGCAAGACCAAGATAAATCTAGAACCATAGATCGTTAGAGTTGGATCTTGTAATTAATACGAAATATATATACATAGAAGCTTCAGTCTTAGCGTTAGTCTCAGTCTTAGTTAGTCTTAGTTAGACAGGGTAGTTTGCTATATCCTGTGCATTTATGTTTGTCATGATGAACTATGTTTGGTTTGGATCTTTGTAATGACTGTCACCAGAGTGTGGGTATCCCCTGCATTTTGGCTTACATATTATGTTAATGGAGTTAGTTATATAGTTGGGAAACCCTTTATTCTACTTTCCTCTTTATCTGAGAAGCTGTGTGGTCTGTGTTGGAGATCAGTGAAGATGCTCATCTGTTCAGTGCTGTTGGAGAATTCTATACTCTTTTCTTATGCTGCAAGATTTGCCAGATCAGTTCTGATGTGTGGTTGCGTTCTGCAGATGTCAGAGAACAGGTGCAGAGGAGGAAGGCGTGCTCAGCAGGAGCAAGCCGCCCCGCAGGATGAGGTGCCTCAGCAGCAGCACCTGCCACCCCCGCCCCCGATGTCGATCGAGCAGATGTTTCTGATGCAGACTCAGGCAGTTCAGGCCATCGGTCAGACTCTGGCCGCCATTCAACAGCAGCAGCAGCAGCAGCAGCAAGCTCCACCCCAGCCTCAGATGCCTCAGATGCCCAGAGACAAGCGTGCTGAATTCATGAGAGGTCATCCTCCAACATTCGCTCACTCTTCTGACCCCATGGATGCTGAAGATTGGCTGCGCACTGTGGAGCGGGAGTTGCATACCGCTCAGTGTGATGACAGGGAGAAAGTCTTGTATGGTCCCCGTCTGTTGAGAGGAGCAGCCCAATCATGGTGGGAGTCTTACCTCGCCACCCATGCCAACCCCGATGCCATCACCTGGGAAGAGTTCAGAGGTAGCTTTCGTCAGTACCATGTGCCTGCAGGTCTGATGACAGTGAAGAAGGAGGAGTTCCTGGCCCTTAAGCAAGGGTCATCATCTATCAGTGAGTACCGGGACAGGTTTCTGCAGCTGTCTCGCTATGCTCCTGAGGATGTCAACACCGACGCCAAGCGACAGTACCGTTTCTTGAGAGGCTTGGTCGACCCTCTGCAGTATCAGCTGATGAATCATACCTTCCCGACATTCCAGCACCTGATTGACAGAGCAATCATGACAGAAAGGAAGCGTAAGGAGATGGAGGATCGTAAGCGCAAGATCAGTGGACCCCAGCCTGGAAGCAGCAGCCGTCCTCGTTTCTCAGGCAATCAACCTCAGCAGTTCAGACAGAACCAGCGTCCACCTCAGCAGCATCAGCAGCGTCAGCAGTATCAGCAGTTCCAAAGGCAGTACCCTCAGCATCAGTACCAGAACCGTCAGAGCAATCAGTCAGGAGGTCAGTTTCAGAGGCAGAATCAGCAGACACCTCGTCTTCCTGCCCCAGCAAACCAGCAGAACAATCAGGCAGCACCAGCTCAGGTTGGAAACAGAGCATGTTTCCACTGTGGAGAGCAAGGCCACTGGGTGATGCAATGTCCAAAGAAGGCAGCCCAGCAGCAGTCAGGCCCCAATGCCCCAGCGAAGCAGAATGCGTCTCAGTCTGGAGCAGGCAACCGCCCTCAGCAGCGCTATAATCATGGAAGACTGAACCACTTGGAGGCTGAAGCAGTTCAGGAGACCCCCGGCATGATAGTAGGTATGTTCCCAGTCGACTCCCATATTGCAGAAGTGTTATTTGATACTGGAGCAACGCATTCTTTCATTACTGCATCATGGGTAGAAGCACATAATCTTCCAATTACTACCATGTCAACCCCCATTCAAATTGACTCAGCTGGTGGTAGAATTCGAGCTAATAGCATTTGTTTGAATGTAAGTGTGGAAATAAGGGGGATAGCGTTTCCCGCTAACCTTATAGTAATGGGTACTCAGGGAATAGATGTCATCCTAGGGATGAATTGGCTAGATAAGTATCAGGCAGTTATCAGTTGTGATAAGAGGACAATCAAGTTGGTGTCCCCACTAGGAGAGGAAGTGATGACCGAGTTAGTCCCGCCTGAGCCAAAGAAAGGAGGTTGTTATCAGATGGCTGTTGATAGCAGTGAAGCAGACCCAATTGAGAGTATCAAGGTTGTGTCTGAATTTCCAGATGTGTTTCCAAAGGACTTACCGGGTATGCCACCAGAGCGGAAAGTTGAGTTTGCCATAGAGCTTCTTCCTGGAACCGCCCCTATCTTTAAGAGAGCTTACAGAATATCTGGACCAGAGTTGGTTGAGCTTAAGAAGCAGATTGATGAGCTGTCAGAGAAAGGTTACATCCGGCCAAGCACCTCGCCTTGGGCCGCCCCTGTCCTGTTTGTGGAGAAGAAAGATGGCACCAAGAGGATGTGCATCGATTATCGAGCTCTGAATGAAGTCACGATCAAGAACAAGTATCCCTTGCCCAGAATAGAAGATCTGTTTGACCAGTTGAGAGGAGCCAGTGTGTTCTCCAAGATCGATCTGAGGTCAGGTTATCATCAGCTCAGGATCCAACCTTCGGACATTCCGAAGACGGCATTCATTACCAAGTATGGTTTGTATGAGTTCACAGTGATGTCTTTTGGTTTGACCAATGCACCAGCGTTCTTTATGAACTTGATGAACAGTGTATTCATGGATTATCTCGATAAGTTTGTGGTGGTATTCATTGATGACATTCTGGTTTATTCTCAAAGTGAAGAAGAGCATGCAGATCATTTGAGGATGGTATTGCAGAGATTGCGAGAGCACCAGTTGTATGCAAAGTTGAGCAAGTGTGAGTTCTGGATCAGTGAAGTCCTGTTCTTGGGTCACATAATCAACAAAGAAGGATTGGCTGTGGATCCGAAGAAAGTGGCAGACATTCTGAACTGGAAAGCGCCAACGGATGCTCGAGGAATCAAGAGCTTCATTGGAATGGCCGGATATTATCGGCGATTCATTGAAGGGTTTTCGAAGATTGCGAAACCAATGACAGCGTTGCTAGGCAACAAGGTTGAGTTCAAGTGGACCCAGAAATGTCAAGAGGCCTTTGAAGCGCTGAAAGAGAAGTTGACAACAGCGCCTGTCCTAGTCTTGCCTGATGTGCACAAGCCCTTCTCTGTGTACTGTGATGCTTGTTACACAGGTTTGGGATGTGTGTTGATGCAAGAGGGAAGAGTTGTGGCTTACTCGTCCCGACAGCTGAAGATTCATGAGAAGAATTACCCAATCCATGATCTAGAGTTGGCAGCAGTGGTTCACGCACTGAAGACATGGAGGCACTATCTGTATGGACAGAAATGCGATGTTTACACAGATCACAAGAGTCTGAAGTACATATTCACTCAGTCAGAATTGAATATGAGACAACGAAGATGGTTAGAGTTGATTAAAGACTATGAGTTGGAGATTCATTACCATCCAGGCAAAGCAAACGTAGTGGCAGATGCTTTGAGCAGAAAGAGTCAAGTTAATCTGATGGTCGCTCGTCCGATGCCTTATGAGTTGGCCAAGGAGTTCGACAGGTTGAGTCTCGGTTTTCTGAACAATTCGCGAGGAGTCACAGTTGAATTGGAACCTACCTTGGAGCGCGAAATCAAAGAAGCGCAGAAGAACGATGAAAAGATCAGTGAGATTCGGCGACTGATTCTAGATGGCAGAGGCAAAGATTTTCGAGAAGATGCTGAAGGCGTGGTATGGTTCAAAGACCGCTTGTGTGTTCCCAATGTCCAGTCCATTCGGGAGTTGATTCTCAAGGAAGCTCATGAGACAGCTTATTCGATTCACCCTGGCAGTGAGAAGATGTATCAGGATCTGAAGAAGAAATTCTGGTGGTATGGAATGAAGAGGGAAATCGCAGAGCATGTGGCTAAGTGCGATAGTTGTCGAAGAATTAAGGCAGAGCACCAGAGACCAGCTGGATTGTTGCAACCGTTGCAGATCCCTCAGTGGAAATGGGATGAAATCGGTATGGATTTCATAGTCGGATTGCCTCGCACTCGAGCCGGCTACGATTCCATTTGGGTAGTAGTGGACCGTTTGACCAAGTCAGCCCACTTCATACCTGTCAAGACCACCTACAGCAGTGCAGTATTGGCAGAGCTGTACATGTCTCGGATCGTTTGTCTTCATGGTGTGCCAAAGAAGATAGTGTCAGACAGAGGAACGCAGTTCACCTCGCATTTCTGGCAGCAGTTGCATGAAGCTTTGGGCACACATCTGAATTTCAGTTCAGCTTATCATCCGCAGACAGATGGCCAGACTGAAAGAACCAATCAAATTCTTGAAGACATGTTGAGAGCCTGTGCGTTGCAAGATCAGTCCGGATGGGATAAGAGATTGCCTTATGCAGAGTTTTCCTATAACAACAGTTACCAGGCCAGTTTGAAGATGTCACCGTTTCAAGCGCTTTATGGAAGGAGTTGTAGAACTCCGTTGCAATGGGATCAGCCTGGAGAGAAGCAAGTGTTTGGGCCAGATATTTTGCTTGAAGCCGAAGAGAACATCAAGATGGTCCGAGAGAATCTGAAGATAGCGCAATCAAGGCAGCGAAGCTATGCAGACACAAGAAGAAGAGAGCTGAGTTTTGAAGTCGGAGACTTTGTCTATTTGAAAGTGTCACCGATCAGAGGAGTCAGAAGGTTCGGAATCAAAGGCAAGCTAGCACCCCGCTACATTGGTCCGTACCAGATCCTCTCAAAGCGTGGAGAAGTGGCTTATCAGCTCAGTCTGCCAGAGAATTTGTCAGCTGTGCATGATGTCTTTCATGTGTCTCAGTTGAAGAAGTGCTTGCGCGTGCCAGAAGAGCAGTTGCCAGTGGAAGTTCTGGAAGTCCAGGAGGACTTGACCTATGTCGAGAAGCCAGCTCAGATCCTTGAGGTTGCAGATAGAGTCACCCGAAGGAAGACCATCAGAATGTGCAAAGTCAGATGGAGTCACCACTCTGAGGAAGAAGCAACCTGGGAGCGTGAAGATGATTTGATGGCCAAGTACCCAGAGCTCTTTGCTAGCCAGCCCTGAATCTCGAGGGCGAGATTCTTTTAAGGGGGATAGGTTTGTAACGCCCCGAATTTTGCAGTTGAATTTTTTCTTTTCTTTACTCGCCAAAATTCGGGCGTTACCTTTTCTTTTTCTTTTTCCCCTCGCTAAACCTTGACCTTTTCCAAAGTCTTAGCGGGATTCGGTTCGGATTTCCCGTGTAAAGAAAAACTCTAAAATACTTTATGAATTGATGCACCATGCCGAACCTTGCATTTTTGATTGCTTTGAAAGTGCAATTGCATTCATGTGGAAAGATCGGATTTCGAAAACAGGAAATAATCTTTCTCTCTCTTTCTCTCTCTTTCTCTCTCCTCTTTCTCTCTCTCTCCCGCGCCCTGGGCCGACCCCGGCCAGCCCAGCCGCCCCTGGCGCCCCCTCTTGGGCCCAAAGATGGCCCAGCCGCCCCCCATCCCCTTTTTTTTCTTTTTTCCCAAAATCCCCTCTCCCTCTCCCTCATTCTCTCCCTCTCTCTTCCCACCGCCGCCCCTGCCCTAAGCCGCCCCTGCCCTAGGCCGCCGCCGCCCCTGGCCGCCCTCGCCGTCGGCCACACCCCCCCCCCCCCGCCGGTGAGCCCCCTCCCCCTCCTCCCTCTCCTCCCTCCCCTCTCCTCTCCCCACCCCCGCGCGCCCCCTGGCCACGCCGGCCACCGCCCCCCAGCCCGCCGTGGCCGCTGGCCGGCCCTCGGCCGCGCCCAGCCGGCCCCGGCCGCCGCTGGCCCGCCCCGGCCGCCCCCCAGCCGCGCCCGCCTGGCCGCTGGCCGGCCCCAGCCGGCCGCTGCCGCCCCCCAGCCCGCGCCCCGGCCGCCCGCCTGGCCCCCTGGCCGCGCCCCCCGCGCGGGGTTGGTTCAGCCGCCTGGCCGCCGGTTCAACCGGCCGGCTCGGCCGGCCCCCGCCCCAGCCCAGCCGCCCCGCCTAGGGCCGGTTCAACCGCCCTAGGGCCGGTTCAACCGCCCCCCCTGTTTTTTTATTATTTTTTTATTTTATTTTATTTACTTTCTGTGATCATAATTACTGTATTTTAAGTAGACTAATCATTGTTCATGCTATGGAAAATAGGAAGTTTAATTTAAAATTCCGTTATGCTATTGATTCACGTAGTTAATTGTTTATCCCGTGCAATGTTGATCAACTAAAAATGATTAGGTTCCCATTTGTACATATATATAACAGAATTCTTTTGCTAAGAACCAATTGTAACTAATCATTAGTGCATAAGATTTAAACCCCTGCGAGACCCTTTCCCATTTCTTTCTAACCATAACAAATGCGATGTCAAATATCATACTCGATGCATATTCGCTTTACTTGTTCCCTTGTATGGTGTACTGTTTTTTGTATTAAATATGTGGATGTATGTATGTTTGCGCTCGCATAGAGAACGATCCGGTCGAAGAGCCCGAGGAATTCGCAGGAGAAGCCCCTGAGCAGCAGTCGGTTGGTGGAGGCAAGTGTCCTTTGACCTATTGCTGTCCTATTCATTCTTTAATTCACCTCCCGTATTACACATTTATACTTAAGGATTGACTAGCTTTTGTTATCCATGTCCTTGTTTACCTATTTGGGTCGGATTATTACTGCTTAGTTTGATGCTATTGCTCAACTCTAATCAATGAACATGATGTGATTATCTATGATACGCTGTTTTCCCCTTCTTATTTATGATCATACTTGTGGCATTCAAGGGGACTCGAGCGGTTTCTCGAGTGCCTCTCCGTAAGGACCTGTTCAATGGATGACCGCCCGGGAAAACAGTGCAACCATGAGGGTGGAATGGGACGCCCTTAGCTGAATAATTAGAGGAACCGGGGTGTAGTTCGCTTAGCCGTTGTGCCGTCAATGGGGCTCGGTGTATGCGGCTCGCTCTGCCAAGGTTGATTTGTCCCTTGGGGAGGAGTGCGGTACATTTAGGAAACCTAACGGGTGGCTACAGCCCCGGGGAATCTTTGTAAAGGCTACGTAGTGAGACCCTGCCTATTCACCTTGGTAGTGTTTAAGGGTTTGATCAGCCCGAGGCAAGTGGGAATCACGGCTTGTGGGTAAAGTGCGCAACCTCTGCAGAGTGTTATGAAACTGATATATCAGCCGTGCTCACGGTTATGAGCGGCCAAGGGAGCTCCAGAGATTAGTGATACTTGATCAGAGATATTTTGGTACAGGTGGCAATGAGATTGATGGTTCTGATTATGATTATGGTATTGGTAAGTGGTATTCTTTCCGTTTGGAAAGGATACATTGGGCTAATAACGTGGGTTAACGTTAAAACCTGGCTCTCTACTAGTAAGTAATAACCTGACCAACTAAAAGCAACTGCTTGACTTATCCCCACATAAAGCTAGTCCACTACAACCAAACGGGATACTTGCTGAGTATGTTGATGTGTACTCACCCTTGCTCTACACACCAATCCCCCCCCAGGTTGTCAGCATTGCAACCACTGCTCAGGAGAAGATGAAGCTGTGGAAGGAGACTTCCAGGAGTTCCAAGACTACGACGTGTTCTAGGCGTGGGTTAGCGGCAACCCCCAGTCGGCTGCCTGTGAAGGCCGCGTTATCTACGTTTCTTTTCCGCACTTTGATTTATTGTAAGAACTATATGGACGTCTCAGACGTATGATGTAATCGACTATTATTTCCCCTTTTAATACTATTTTGAGCACTGTGTGATGATGTCCATGTTATGTAACTGCTGTGTACGTGAATAACTGATCCTGGCACGTACATGGTTCGCATTCGGTTTGCCTTCTAAAACCGGGTGTGACAAGATTGTACGGCTGTGTTGCAAAGTGTAAATAAGTCCGAAGTCATAAAATTACAACATAAAGTCAAAAGTTAGTAGTCAATACCCATTCGCCTCTCGAGATCCGCACTTTTCTCAGCGGCCTCTGCCACTTTTCTAGCATCGTGAATGCCTTTTTCACTTCTCCTTATGATTTCTTGAGCCATCTCCTGACCACCATTTTCCCAGATGTCGGTGAAAAATTTTCCACCAACCAAGCTCGCTTCGCCCGAGGGGTCTTTTATATCTTCAGTAGATAAGGTGGCTTCGGTTTGCGCCAAGGATTTCATATGATCACAGCCTCTTCTCTCTAAAATAGTGGCCATCCCCCTAGCACCCGAGAAGGCACATATGTCCCCACGGCCACTCAAAATTTCTTCAAAAGCTTCGGCCTCGCCGTTGATCCAGTCGATTAGACGTTCGGGATCTCCCAGTACGAAGTTGCTTTCATTCAGAAATGTGTCGACGCTGGTGAAACTAGTCTTAATTGTTTCCACACATTTCATGGATTTTTCATAACATTTTTCTTTTGAAGACCGAAGCTCTGCAGTTGCTTTCTCCCAATGATTCTTCCAGTAGTCGCTGGCTTCAAGGTCAGCTTCGGCAGTTGCACGCTTTAAGTTCGCCTCAGCCAGCTGTTTCTGAAGATTTTCAATTTTGCACTTCTGGGCTTCAGCTTGGGCCTTGGAAGCAGCTTCGTCCTCTTTTATTTTGTTAAGCAATGAATGTAAAATTTTATCTTTCTCAAGACCTTCGTTCCTCAGCTCAATCACTTCGGAACGAAGATTATTCAATGCCATGATACATCCTTCGTCTTCAGCACTTTTATGCGCTCTGAGGGCATTGCTGAGAATAAGGCCCTGCAAAAGGAATGTAATATCAAGAAGTAAACACACGAATTTTTAACCACGCAAAAAGTTTATTTTCTCACCTTTAAGCTGTTATATGCTAAGCTGTCAGCTATTTCATCTTTTGACAAAACTGAAAGCCCATCTTCCAGAGTTGGGAATCCGAAGCTTCTTGCCATCTTCCGGCAGACAGAGATCTCCTTGTTGTCTGGGAGACAGTACAAGAAGTCTTCTTCTCCGCTGCCATTTAATATCAACGCCCCTTTTGGATATTTTAATTTCTGGGCATAATGATGAGCTTCTCGTTTTTCTCGACCCTGGAGGCCAAGCCATGCGGTTTTTGGAAAATCAATTATTAAACAAAGCCATCTTGACAACATGAGGGGGAAATACTTTCGGGATGTGTCTATTGTGAGGGCTGATGATGGAGAAAAAACTTGTCCTATCCCAGAGGAGAATGAAGTCATGATCTTTCGGAGCTTTTTGAAGGCTAGGCTTCGGCTTCCTCTTAGCAGCTTCGTAGTCGAGGTTTTGAAGATATTTCAGATCTACCTTCACCAGATTACCCCCGAAGTTATTATAAGAATGGGAATCTTCGTGTGGGCTTTAAGGAGTCAAGGCTTAGAACCAAATGCAAAAAGTTTCTGCAGCATGCATGAATTGTTATACGAGACGAAGCCCTGGGGTAAGGAACAATATCATAATAATTTCAGTTGCTATAGCTTCATTGCTCATTCTGGCTCAAGCTCGCCAATACCGACTTTTCGGAAGAGATGGCCCGGAGATTGGACAAAAGAGTGGTTTTATGTAAAGAATAATTTAAAGGAACGAGAAGACATCAAAGATATAATCATGCGCCCTATCTGGCAACGCTTCGGGCTTTGTAAACCGAAGGTAGAAATTGACGAAGCGGCAGAAGAATGCCGCAAGGCTTTCAGCTTAGTCTGCTCTTTCATTGGGACAAGGGATTTAGTTCAAGAGCACGTGGCCTACAGGATATGGCCGCTGCTGGCCGACTCGGAGATGCCAAAAGAGTCCATCAGCAATCCCCACGAAGGTGGTCTGGTTCGGCTAAAATATACCTTCAGATTCAGAGACCAGTTTATCGAGCCAGACGACGACTGGCTGAAAAGCGTCGAAGCTACAAGCGATGATCTGCTTGGGCTGTATTCCAGAGCGGAAGACAACGCATTATCTGTGGCCTTCGGGAACCGTAAAAAGAAGAGATTGAACAGAGTTTTCGATGCCATCGGGTTCATGTATCTTGACTACCGTTACCCGCCCCAGGGACAAAAAAGGAAAAGTGAAGATTCCGGGAGAGATGATGCTTCAGCTGCTCCGAGTGAGCCTGCACCGAAGAGGAAAAGAGTGAAAGTCCTTACTCATCGACCACGCTATATTGAACCGGCCGTAGTGCCTGATTTTGGCGGTGAGAGCTCTTCGGCGCCCGAAGGCAAAAACCCTGCGATTTCTCAAAAAAGTGAGCCGGCTGCAACGCCGAAGGCATCATCAGCTAAACCGGATGAGCCGAAGGCTATTAACATTGAAGAGATGAAGGTTGGGAAAACGAGAATATTGGAAGCAATAAGTCCTTCGGCGGAAGTTGGAGTGCCACAAGCTCAGAAGGGTCCAGCTGTGACCCCCAAAAGGAAAAGGATGGCTAATGTTTTGGATGTACTGGAGTCAATAAAGTCTTCAAGCTCTACACCAAAAAAAGTTGCCGAAGCTCAAAAAGCACAAATTGAAACAACAGCCTCTGGAGGCAAAACTACAAAGCACCAGACTGAAATTGAAACTGGACCTTCAGAGTCTGCCAAAGAAAAATCCTTGGAAACCGAAGGAGAAAATAAAAAGGAAACTTTAAAGCAGATTCTGTCTGAAAAAACTCCTTCTTCCACTCCCGAATCATATTTCAAATTGTCTGATTATATTATGCGACATGCTTGGTATCTTCAGACAAACCCTCCAGAGTTTCCCTAGCAATCTTCTCCGCATTTGTCCTTGCTATCGATTCAATAAAGCCAAGATTCATCTCTTCAGAGAGGCTCAGCTTCGTTTCAGCGGTAGCCTTCTTATCCTCAGACATCTTCGAAAGACCTGAGAAAAGTGCTCTCAAAGCCGAAGCTTTAAAATTTAAAAAATCTGGTCAAGTGTGTGTAAGTAAAGAGCTGTTTGAGCAGACAAGGCAGATGGCAAGAAAGCGTGCCAAATGAGCTAGTGGTGCGCTCTTATTTATGCACCTAGTGTATTGTGTGTTGGAGGGCCCGCTTGTCAGTGGCTGTTGCTATTCTAGCAAAGGGAAGGTGTTTTTTCGGACCTTCGGCTTAGGGCCTCCGTCCATATTGCAATTTGAATTTATTATCTTAACAAATTAATATTGCGAGGGGCTACTGTTGGGGGCCTTCGGCTTCCGAAGGTCCTCAAAAACAAGATTTGACAATATTTCTGGAGTATAATACATGAACAGGTACCTTCGGACATGAACCCTTCGGACAAGACAAAATTGCTGTATGAAGAAACACAAAGAGAACGAAGGATGGAACAGAGCCGAAGCTGTGCGCAAGGAAGCTTCGGCACGATGGCAGAAAAGAGGAAACCGACTTAAAGAGGAAAAGACTATCTAGACCTCGATGGATTATTATAGAGTTATTATCAAAAGCAAAGAACCTGGATGTAATTTTACATGGGCTGCGACGCGTACCTATAAATAGGTGAACAGTACTCTCGTACTGTTCATGCTGACTGTGCATTCTCTTTTGCGTCACGCTTGTACTTTTGTTTTCCTTCAAGCCGAAGGTACATCTGTAATTTGTTGTCATCTTTATAATAATAAAAATAGAAATGAGCTTATAATGATATTTAAATATTTATGTCATTTCTCATACTTTATGTGAACCCCCTTTTTTCATTATCTGTTATACTGATGAAGGTATATCCTTCGTAACCTTCGTCCGAAACTCATTATATCCTAAGGGAAATAATGCTTCGAAGGACGAAGGACTTTAACGTTTAACGATTTCCGTGTTGCCTTGTTCTTAATTCATAGCATTTAAGGACAAGTCCCCAACATTTGGATCTATTAGGGTAAGATAAAATCTTTTGAGATAAGATGAATTTATTAAGGTAAGAGAGTATCTTTGAAGATAAGATGGATCTATTAAGATAAGAGAGAGTCTTTTAAGATAAGAGGGATCTATATAAAATAGATATACTTTAATGGAGGATAATCTAAGTTGTTTAGTTATCTCATGAACTTTATTTATTTATATTTATGCCTATATGTATATGTAGATGTAATTGTGGACATTACTCCATGACTCATCACACTCAATCAAAGATCCAAATCAAACAAGTATCATAAGAACAAGCATTCAAGCATATAAATACCTATAAAAATAGTTTTGTTTTTGTTCCTAAGATTAGGTCTCCTATTCCTAGAGGTCACTTTAGGCACAAGATTTCAAAGTGTGAAATCCACATATGTCTTTAGAAAGGAAAGGTAAGAATAATCAGAGTAAAGCGGAAATGGATGAGAAAATATTAAAATAAGTTTAGAAAAGAATCAGAGTAAGGTAAGTAGGTAAGGGTTTGTCCATTTCTATCTAGGTTTTGACCTACAGTCAACATTTCTCTGATACCACTTCTGTCACACCCGGATTTAGGGGACAAAGCCGGGTGCGTCTCATACATGCGCCAAAGAAGACAACATATACAATAACATAGTGTATAGAGATGAATGTCACAATAATCAGAGTATTTATTACATTGCGGGAGTCTTACAAAATAAAATATAAGCATAGATCAAACTAAAATCCATCCTTGGTGCCAAAAAGTCAACTGGGAAACGCCACCTAGATCAGATTGAACTCCTCGTTGTGTGGCTCCTCTTGAACCACCTGTTTTTCTCCAGTGGGGGGGGGGGGGGGAGGGGGTGTGAGACAGCAAGGGTGAGCTCACACATGATCATAGCTCAACAAGTTGTGGGGAAACCAGTGGGCATGAACTCACCAAAGGTGTGAGTTCATGTGATGTGTAAGGCTAATCAACAATAGGGGTTAAAGCTGAGCTTTGCTTTTTAATTAGTTGGTCAAAATTTTATTAGCAGTTACTAGATATAAGTAAATACCAAACCTTAAATAAACTAATAGAACAAAATTAATAAATAATCCCATGCAATGCAAATGACAAATTGAATTTAAGTTCCATAAATTAATCATGCGAGAGTCCTGAGCTACTCTTGACCGTGAGCTCGGCTAGTATACCAGTTTTACACTCTGCAGAGGTTGTACCCTGTACCCACAAGTCGTGTTTCCCATGTCGTCAGGGTTTGCAAAGCCCTTAGACACTTCCGAGGTGAATTGCTAGGGATCCACTACAAGGCCTTTACAAAGTTCCACTAGATTCCGAAAACCCGCTACAGTTTATGGGAAGAGCACTTGCAAGAATCCCTTGTCTGACCGCCATCGTAGCAAAATCAACCTGAGAACCTCCCTGCATGCAACTCCCCTACTGCCCTTGCCCCTTTCGGGTAAGGTAGTCTTCCACTAGCTTTCATAATTAGTTAGCCAAGGGCGTCCCATTCCACCCTTGTGGTGGCACGTGTTTTTCAAGTTAAGCTCTATGTTCCAATTAAAATATAATGATCTTGACATGAACAATAATAACATAATAGAATAATTGGAAGATGGATAAAATGAAATATTAACCCAAAACCATATAAAGCAATAGCAAAACTACCCAAATGATTCAGGGGTAAACAAGGTAAACAGGATAAACAGACTAGGGTGACCTATTGGGTCCCATCAAAATTAAACCTATGCATTGAATAGTGATAATAATGAATATTATTGGGTAACAAAAGTGGATCAAGGGCACAACTTGCCTGGGACTTGAGATTCCAGGTACCAGAATGATCCTCAGGTGACTCGCGACCTCACTGCTAGTCATAGCAATACAAACAAACATGATATAGATAAAATTAACATCATACCAAACATAAGAACAAACTGAATAATAATGATCTACGCGTTGCTACGAAATCGTGGGATCGAGAACCACTAAAATCGGAGTTACGGTCATCTAGTTATGATGTGATTAAAATATTAAACTGTATTATAAATTGGTTAGTGTAAATCATATGAGTGGTTATTCTATGAATAATTATCTCCACTTTAATCTAAGTTATAAATTGACCATAGATTATATTCTAGTAGATTATAATGATAAGTAGTTTAATGAGACTAACCAACATAAGTTAAATAAATACCTAATTATAAAAGAATAAGACATGGGATAATAATTGTTGTTATTGCATAGTAAATATTCGTACGAAGCTAACGCAACTAGAACAGATCAAATCAGAGTTAAAACTGAGAAGTTATGAATTTCCGAAGTTCGTATGTGCTTGTTACAAAATCAATTGAGTAATCAATTCTAGTATGGGTTTCATGCTAAAACAGTGTTACCAAGTAATAGACAATATTAATACAAAATTATAGGAACTGGAATGGACTAAAAAGGAGTTAAAATGAATTTTCTAGGATTTACCCAAGTTCCTACAATTATTTTTACATTAAAAATCATTTCATAAATAAATTTCTATGATTTTAATCGCTGTCTGGACGGTGCTCACAATTTTCCATAAGCCTAGGGTTTAATTCATAAAGTTCTAGGCCGATCTGTAATACTAACAGCATTAGGGTGGATGGCAGGTTTATTTTCACAACCCCGAGGGCTTGTTTGCAAAATCATATGGCCGAAGGTGCAAGGGGCGACCACAGCCCCCCGATTCACACGCAGCGGACCAGATTAGAACCCAGCCCGCCCGAACCGGTATTCATTTTGGGTCCTTGGATCAAACATCGACGTTCTAGATTTAAGATGCCGAGATAGACTATTGTGCGTTCGATCCCGATCTAACGGACACAACCAAATCTATCCCAATCGACACAGTCCACATAATCCCAATCGTTCCTACAAGATCGACGGTCTGAAGGCCTTCATCTTCATCCAGCTAGCCACAGCTCGGCGATACGGATCACGGTGGCGTGCCCTGGATGAACGAGGGAAGGGCACAACTTTATACTCTAGAGACCAAGTCCGGGCCTGAGGATTAGTGGGGCACTTCGTTGAGGCGGTGGCGGAATTTCTGGAGGTTCTTATACACATTTTGGGCCTTACAAATTGACCTTGTTTGCATCTAGTCTAAATTCATCATCCCATTAATCAATACAACCATATTTTTACTCATTGTAATTCCATCCATGACTTACGATGAGTGGTCGGAGGGTAGAGTCTCAATGGCCGAGGAGCAATGACGATTCAAACCGATTATACCCAGCTGGGGATCCCTAACCACACGACATATGTAGCACTAACCCTTGCATATGTCAACCGTTCCCACAGATCCTCCACAACGTGAACCGGTCTGCGCTACCCGGGAGCACAGTACTCCTCCGTCTAGCCTCTAGCCAGGAGGGTACACGCTACTCCCACCATCTCCCACGCCTAGTGCGTGATTGTCTTTTCACCTATGGAATAGTCGGGTTCAAGCTTACCCTGTCCCATACCAGGGTATGTGGCTAGTTGCAAAGTCTCCACCACAACAGGCCTACATCGAAATAATCCTTAATCAACCTGGACGGAACATCACCTGTTCCTAGCCCATTTCTCGATTTAAGTATTTTCATCCTTAGGATTGTTTTTGTTACTTAGGATGATTAAAACAGCATAGGAAACCTTGCATTAGATCTCCCAATGATCCTAGTGAAAATATTCTTGTAGGTAGAGCCATCCTTCCTCAAGATAAACCTGAGCTAGGCATTAGTGCAAAGGACAAACTCTATCTGCAAGATTTACCTCTAGGCAGGGCTAAGCAATTTTGTAAATCATATTTGATACTTCACCAGAAGTATCTGTAAAAGGAATGGATTTCAAGGTAGCCAATGCATCAAAGGGTTTCCAAGCAACTCTTATAAACCTAATGCACATTTCACTAGACTTAAAGTGTGTAAAAATCATTTAAAACACAAGAAAGGGGTTGCATGCACCGGGACTTGCCTGGAATAAACACTATTTTAGTGTTTGTTAGCCGAAGATCACTTGACGTCCATCCTTAGCCTTGGCACTCGTTCAATTTGTCCATCTTCAGGTTCGTCCGACTGACGGCGTCGTCTTGCGGAGATGTCCAATCTCTGCATTATCCTGGGGTCGACTTGGGTCGTCTTCTGCATCACATGATTAATTATCGTACCTAAATGAAATGCATGGTGCATATGAATGTATATAAGTAGGAATATCACAAACCTAAATAATGCTACACGATAGCGGCGAGGCACATAATAACATTTAAAAGCAATCACTAGATGCTGAGATATTACTGAATACAGCCAACACACTTTCCTAGCTTAAACAGGTCTAACTCAAACATCAAGAACAATATTCTGAACAAGTGCTATACCATCATTAGCTAACGCTTGACACCGAAGGACTAACAATACTTAAGTAAATCAATCTAGTATACCTCGGACTTAGAGTACCAATTAGTAGCTTTACAATTAGCTTTAAAATTACTATTCTAAAATATTATGCAAAGCATATCGACTAAATAAAGCACCTCGCTAATTGTTCTAATAAGTAGAACATAATCCTACAACATAGAGTTCTACAAAACGGCTTCCCTAACAACTAAAGATCTAAAGCGCTTATAAGCACTCTCCACAGGTAGTTCTTAGGTTTTCACAGAAATGGACTTATTGATCTTACTCACCTCCTAATTATTTTGGGTAACAACAATTATCTATTTATGACATTTAATCTATTAATAAACCTAGAGAATGTGATGTCTGATATGACAGGGTATTGACTCCATACAAACAAATGAAATCTGTTATACGCAATACTAACAAAACCTATCGACTAGACGTTAGAAATATAAGACTTATTCTCTACAATATTAATTCGACCATACATCAGATACGAAACACCAATTTAATCTTCCTCGCATAATCTACGTCTTTGAATCTAAACTTAGCTATATGCCACGACTACTTTGCAATCGTGAACACAATTACCACGCTACATATAGCTCCGGCATTCCGACAAACGTCTAATAAAACACATGCTCGTGCTACAAACGAGATAATCGTCGCGACCTACCTAGGTAGCCAATCTATCTAACGATTCGGCTAACAGCAATAATACATCAGCTTACCGCATCACAGTGCGGCTTGGAATTAACAAAAACGACGACGTTCACTGTTTTCCCTAAATCATCGAACACCTATCGAGCGTCACACGAAATCACACTACTGTGATTTACGTATACGTCACCAGCCTACCTGGACAGCGCATACGTACTAAATTGATGAGAAATATTAAAACGAAGAGCGAGAGTGACGACAGCTCACCAATAATTTAATATGTCTTGAAGGTCACGAGCACATCTATGATTTCCAATTCCGCCATTACGTCGAGCACGTGGTGAGCACCACGCGGACCTCACTGCCTTCTCCATCCACATCAAGAATTTTTCGGCTGCGTACTGATTTGTTTCCTTCTATGCCTAATCTTCTCGGATTTTCTTCCCCAATATCCATAGCTCCAATTCCACACACCAGACGAGCGTAGGAACCACACGGGCTTCGCTTTCTTTTCCATCTACTCCGTTCTTCTACACACATACAGACAGGATGGAGTTCCAGTGTCGAGATGCTGAGGGAGACACACGTAGAGACCGAGCTGCTAGCGACGTGGACAGGCACGTGCTCAAGCTCGACGATGGCGGGGCGCCCGACGCTACGAGGAGAGGGCTGCGCGCGGCTAGAGCTTGTCGAGCACGGTGACGAACAGCTCCACGGTGAGGGTTCCAGTGGCATGGCTCGAGCATAGGCAGAGACCGGCGCAAGGAGACAACAGGATTCGCAGCCACGACAACAACGGTGAGGCCGACGAGCACCAAATAAGAGATCGCGCTGGAGCTCCAAATCGACGGCGTGAGAGCCGAGCAGGGCGCAGCCATGGGAAGGCAGTCCGGTGAGCCCATAGTGGATTCGAGCTGGGGGCTGGGCGTCGTGCACAGGGAGATGGGCGCACACACGGGAGATGGGAGATAGGCTGGGTGCGGCCATCAGAGGTGACACCGAGCGAGTAGAGAGGGCACGTTGGCGAGCTAGGAGACCGCGGCGCTGGGGCGACCTGGGCGAGATCCGAGCTGGGCGCCATGGGGACAAGCTTGATGAGTTGGAAGTCATGCGCCGGCCAGGAGATCCGCACCAGGAGCCGGGCATGGGAGGAGCAGAGGTGGGGGCGAGCACGGCCGAGGAGATGAATACCGGCGGCTGGAGAAACCAGGACACCAGCCATGGAAGAGGGCAGGAGAGAGCTGGACTGCGGCCAGGAGCGGACGTGGGAGGACACGCGCGCAGGGGGAGTCAACGGCAGCCATGGGAGAGGAGCGTGCGCAGGGAGACAAGGGAGAGAGAGATGCGGCTGGGGCTTGCTAGGAGCAGGCTTCCGTCGGCGAGGAGATGAAGGCACAAAGAGGATAGGGCTGAAGAAAAATATCCCATCAGAGGGCGGCGTCGAGATGAGGATCGGCTGGATATTTTTTTTCCATTTTCATTTCTCTAAACAGAATTACAATTATAATCCTAGGTTCTAGACTTAAGGTTTGTGCGACAAATAATCGGTTGGACCTAAAATTTATCGACTACAATATTTAGACAATTCTTGATTTAGTGAAAACCCCAGAGTCAGATGAATTCATACCTGTTATTTATATTTGAAAAATTAGATCGTGGCAAGAAACACATAGACCGAACCAAACAAGATTTACTTCAGTATTTCAGACTGTGTTTAGTCCCGTCTAATTTATACGATTCTCACCAGCTATCGATCATTTGATTTGATGCCAAGGATAACTTGCTGAGAGGAACAATTCAATTAATGAACTGGTGCATTGTTCTTTTCGGACAGCTCAGGGCTCCAATTTTTACAGAAAATCATATTCACTTACGTGCGTGATCTGAATAATTCAAATTCTGCCAACAAACGAAGATTTTGTAACCCAAAAGTTTCATGAACCCTTCTTAATTGTTTAGATCATGGAAATGGGTACATCACCAAACTCGAATTTTTGTGAGACGATTAAATTCCAAGCTAAATGAGATTTCTCGAATAATCTCGGTAATCAGAGATGGGGGCTAATATCGAAATCGTTATTCACCCCAGCATTTCTTGCTTAAGTCCATATTTGTTGTTTAACAGGAGACAACACCTGGGGTGTTACAGCCCTCCCCTCTTAAAAGAATCTCGCCCTGAGATTCGGAGCCAAAGACTTTTAAGAGTAGAGAAGCATATAACTCCTGTCCATACCAACGATAGTATAATGTAGTTCCAAGCAAAGGCTCCTCTCAGGATGGGGTTTCTTTAGTGGACATAACATGTATCGCCTTAAGCTAATGTAGCGATGTCCACCAATAGAGGCGATGTCTGTCAGAGGAACACATTAGTGAAGATGATCAACAAATGTTGATTTCACAATCAATCCACTTTATCAAGCACTAAGCATGACTCGACCTGATCACTCATGCTGGAAAAGCACACGTGAGGCAATCGGGGCATGACTAGAACTGTAGTCAGGCTGTTACCAGTTAGCTAAGGATGGTAAAGTACCTCCGCCAACAATATAGAGTTAAGATGCATATGCTCATAATCTAATCCAATATGGCACAAGATCTGTGCATATGTTCATTGTAACACCCAGGTGTTACCCTGGCTAGAGCCACCTTGGCACTAGAAGCTGTGATCACAAAAGATAAAGGCTTAGGGCAGCACATAAGAACTTTGGGGCTCATGTGCTAATTAAGTTGCCCATGACATAAGAAACATTACCCTAAATCCTTGTACATTTACTATCTTGGACAATAGGGGGAGAAGAACCCTAGATATCTCCAAAGCCCTACCTTCCAAAACCCTAGGTAAGGGGGGAAAGAGAGTGATCAAGTGGGTAAAGCATGTGTAACTTTCACCCAAACCCTAAGCAACATTATAACCATCAATGGAGAGAGGGAAATATTGCAAAAAGGCCCCTGGAGAAACCCCAATTCAAATCTCCAAGTGGAGAGAGAGCTAGAGCTCTCTATTTCTCTCTAAGTCACATTTTAGCCCTAATTCAAAGTCCAGCCGTGTTCACTTTGAAAATGGCGCCAAAACCACTTGAGTTCTATACCAAAAATGTGCTATACTACTTAAGGCACCCCCTGGAAAAAATTGAAACCGAGACTTGGACGTTTGACAAGCTTTGACATGGGTTTTGTCGCGGTGTGGGCAGTGAGACAAACCAAACTTGGCGCCTGTCTATCTCCTAACCTAGGGCGTATCCTCCCTTGGAACTCACATGAACTAGGTAGCTCTAGGTGCAGGGAAGAGATCTTCCACAGGCGGCATGGCAAGATTCGTACGCTTGGCCGCTCAGCAGAGCGAAGAACACGGGCAGAAGCAACGCGCCACGTGTTCGACGCGCTCTGAGCTCGCCAGAACACGCCCGCGCGCGCCCCTCGCGCCCGCGTCGCGCCAAACGGGCAAGCCAACGCCCTGGTCCGCGCCCGCGCCTATAAAACCCTCCCGAGCTTCGACCATACCCGTCCGCACCCACCCGACCCTCGCCGGAGCTTGGTTCGCCGTCGTTGTCCCGTGCGCAGCTGTCCGCGGCCACCCAGTCCCCCTGCCACCGTAGACCGACCCGCCCAGCCATTTCCAGCCCCGTCCAGCCATCGGAGAGGCTTGTGCACCCCTCTGTGAGACTCCCCGAGCAAGGAATCGGAGTTCCCTTCGCCGGAGAAGCCAGTCCACACTCGCCGGAGCACTTAACCTCGCCGGAGTTCGTGGACCGGGTAAACCACTCCACCACCCTTCGATTCCTTGTGCACACAGTCGCTGCGTGACCGCGTGATGCTCACCGTGCCCTTGGATTGGACCAGCTCGCCGTAGTTTGGCCGGTACACTCGCCGCCGACGAGCACATCCGCCTGCGCTCGTGGACCGGGCGATTCCGGCCATCTCCGACGACGAGCCGTACCTCGACGTGACCGCCAGAGCCTCCCCGAGCCGACCCCACCCTTCGCCGGACCTCCCTCGCCGCCGGTAAGCCGCGCCGTCCTTTCTTTCCTACGGCTACTGTTCTGTTTAGGGGAAGGACCTCGGGTGGGAGGAAGAAAACCCTAGGGGGTTAAGTGTAAAGCCCAAGACTCACATGAATAGTGGCCTGAGGGTAGATCTGCGAGTGTTGAATCAGTTTAACCCCAGGGGTCTCGGTGCAAACTGGTTTTTCCAGAAAACCTTAATTAAATCTGTTTTTAAATTGGACAGCAACTTTGAAAATGCATAACTTCTGTTTAAATCGTCCAAATTTAGTCAAACCAATTTTGCCAGACTCTAAATAATGTAACCTGTCTAGGAAAAATATAAAACCCCGTATGAACTAAAGAAAAATATAAGGTTCTGATTTATTTTCAGTTTTGGCCAAAAGCTTAATAATAGCAAGAAAAATAGTTGCACTATTTAACTAGGGTTAGAAAAATTTGGAGAAGTTTATATCTACCCACTAACCTAGTTAAAAATGTTAAACCTCTCTGTCCATTACATTAAGATAGTTTTAACTCCTTATTCTATAATATGCTTAAGTTTAAGAAAAATAGAAAAGATGATATAAATGATGAACTAGAGAGCACACCTAATTTTGTTGAGATACTTAGTCAATATAGTTCACTGGAAAAATGTATCATACCCTGTTGTAGTGTAAGATAAGCAAGATACCTTTTAAATAGAGAAAATAGGGATAACTTAGAAAAACCCTACAAAAATACCCCTAAGGTGAAACCTCCCCAAACCTTAGGACAACTAATGTGTTGATAATAAGAACTTAAGAAAAATCTGAAATCTGTTGTTTGATATTTTTCAAATAACAAGTTAGTTCTAATCACCCTTTGTGCACCAAAGTTTAGAAATTCATCATTAATTAACCACCATGTTGCTCTCTGCCATTTTTGGTACAAGAGCTTTTTATCACTACTAGAGGCCAGCAAAAATAACCATTAGCTCAGAAACCACTTTAACAAAGGACTTGTAGTGTTAAGTGGCCCATTTTGCCTAACCATTGTTATTTTTAGTTTAAAAGCTTAGCTTTTATACTTTAAGCCTCAAACTATCAAAACAAGCTAGTATAGCCAGTAGCAACCCACTGTAATTTTTACAAAATTTTTGGAAGTTTTAAACTACTGTCATAGTTCAAACCCCTACTAGAAACCCTAGATGGAAATTAAGGAAGGGAAATAGATGATGGAGTTTAATGTCTTCCTAGGACATTTGTAATTGTCCACTAAAACCTATAAAGGCAATACAAATTCAATATGTTATCTTAATAGAAAACCTAAACCTAAAAGGTAATAAGTCTATGTATGCCACTAGAAGACCCTCGCAGCCAAGAAAACCCTAATTTAATTCTTGACTTAAATTCTGTAGCTTAATGTTCTTAAAACTTGCATAATCATGACATACATGTTCATTGCATTTCGATAGACTGTAATCTTGCTGACGGAGAGTACGTCCTCGTGCCGGAGCAAGGAGCTGCCCAGGAGGTTGCCCCCGACCCAGCACCAGAGCCTGCACCAGAGGACCTGCCTGCCACTGCTTTGGAAGGCAAGCCCCGGTTTTATGCATAACCTGTTATTTATGCTATTTTACTTCACTTAATGATTGTAGGATTGATTGTGCACTTAGGTGTAGAATTGTTTGAAGCCCTAGTTGCATGATCTCAGGAATCCTATTGAGATGAATACTAGTATGCTAAGTCGAGTAGCTGCTTTACTAATTAGGATCTCGGTAGAAGTCGAGTGATTTTTCTAGCACTCGCGCGAGGTCAGGAATTGGTTGTATCCACTTTCCTATCATGTTGGTGTGGTTTGTGGGCAACAATCCATGGGGATTGGTTGTTCACGGGATTAAAAGTTGATTAAGGATTAAGGTGTGGTACCGTGAGTCAAGCGTTTGAACGTACTAAACACATACCGAGAAATATGGTAAATCGGTAAGCCTAGTACCTGAGTGAACCTGCCCGCAGATTGCCCTCCTCACGCGACCTGAGACGTAGTCTCCCATTCCGGTTATGGTGGGTACAAGTGCGGCCACTGCACGACGGCCAGTCGGGGTCAGTGGGGCATTGTACGCCAAGGCGGTGAGCCCCTTTCTGTTGCCAGGGAATCGAGGGGGACGGTTGGTGTGTGTGGGGACGGAGTGCCCCTACATGCCGTGTGTTTAGGTTTACCTTGCAAGGATAAAAACTCGATTCGAATCGTCTGCTTCTCGCAGCTAATGAGACTGCTTGATCCATGCTGCTACATTGAGTAACAAGTGGAACTGAGTTGAGATGATGCAAACTGTTGATTGCTAATAATGCTTGCTACTATGTATGAATAGATAGTACACTTTTAGCCTTAAGAGAGTCACACTTAATTTTGATTAAGTTAAAATTTGATTTAGAACTCAGCTAGTGCTTTTGGCAACCAAACCCCACAGCCAAACAGCTGCATGTCTAGAGGTAGAGGAGTATAGACTCCTCACACCGGGTAAGTCTAGCTGAGTATTAGTATACTCAGCCTTGCTTGTGGCATAATTTTACAGGTTCTCTGGAGGACATGGTTGCTGGAGTGACTTGGCCATCCACCCTGCCACCGGGTTGGACTGTCGAGTGGGACCCTGCCTCGGCTGAGGAGGAGCATGAGGAGTGATGGGACAGGCTTCCCCATCTCTCCATTTATTTGTCGTTAGTTTATTTTTCCGCTGCACTTCAAAACAATGATGGTTACTTTTGCGAAAAAAAACTCCGATGATGACCATGGTGATGTAATAATTTAATACTCTTCCATGCATGGTTTTATGCTTTATTGTATTTGCTCTGTGACTCACCATCGAGTGAGACTGTGGTACTTGATCCTGTCAGTGGCCGTGTCGGACTAGATCCGAGGGATTGACGGGTTATTCCCATTTAAGTGTGGTCTAGCCTCTAAGGTCGGACTTGGGCACTTAAGTTGGAATAATTCGGGCAGTTCCGCCACAGCTGGTATCGGAGCTTGTACCACCACAGAGGAATCAATAAAACATGGATACCATCCCTTTTCTAAAAGTAAAACTTGATAGAAACAATGTTGGATAGATAGTAGGGCGAGCAGGATAGACCTAGGACGTGAAGCCTTAGGATAATAGAAGGGTAGCTAGGTGGCTAAGTGACTAGGCCCTACAGGCCACCTTTTGCAGGATGGGAGTTCTTCCCTATTCCTTTTATTTTCTTGTGAGGTCGTTCAGGACGTGCATGCATGCATTCTTAATTAAGTAAATGAATAACTAAGTGAAAGGGCTTAAAAATGAGACAGCAGCTAACTAGGGCCCCAGTGCCTTTTTCTTTTAGTTAGAGGCAGGCTGAGTTTTATTTTCTTTGTTCTTTTGAAATTCTTTTTCTTTACTTACGCTTAACCGTGCACAGATGACTTCCCACGGATCCTCCGAGGATGGAGATGCCCTGACCCACACTGACGGACTCGCACGAGAGGGTTTTCCCTGCATCTTGTGGGAGGTGCTTCAGGGGGCAGGATATTTGACACCCCCTCAGTACACGGTGCAGCAGTTCGAGAAGCACCGGGTACCCCGCTGCCGGGTGAGGATGACCTTGGAGCCTCATCCCCTGCAGCCAGGCTGGCGTTCACTGGACTCCGAGTCCTATGGATACCGGGCTGAGGACACTATTGAGGCTATCGCTCTGCATGGACTGACCACCTTCTGTGGATTTCACCCCTTGGAGCTGGCTACCCACCCCATTGGGTTGTTCCCTGCGGAAAAGGAGGACGACCCGATGTGGAAGGACCGGGTGGAGCATGCCAAGGACATCTGGGCTCTCTACCCAGGCCACACCGCTCACTTGTCGGTACGATGCATGAATGCTCTGTATCGTCTGCAAGTGATGCGTGGGGAGGCCATGTCCCACCTGATGGCATTACTGGAGGCCACCAAGATCACCCTGGACAACCGGGAGGAGCTCGTGGTGGACTTATCACAGGAGCTGGTGGAGAAAGATCTACAGGTGGAGCAGCTGACTGACGAGATTCATGAGTTGGAGGAGCTAGTGGGCACCAGGGAGAATACCATCGAGGTCCTCGAGGATCAGCTCCTCAACACTCAGCAGCAGTTAGCAGAGGCTAATGCGCATCTGGACATGCATCACCAAGAGATCCATGATGCGGAGGCTGACGAGGACGTTGACATCGAGGGAGGAGATGAGTCTGCCTCCAGTGTAGACACCGCTGGCTCAGGGAGACCACCTTCCCCCGAGTCCAGCGTCGCCTCGTTCGCTCAATAGATGCCAGGCTAATGCTAGAAGTTGGTGATAGTTGGACTCCTCGCCGCTAGCTTAGCTTTTGCACCCTTAGGGTACTAGGCTAGGTAGAGTTGAGTCTTTTGATCCTTGATGTAACCAGTGTTAAAACTCTTTTGGATGTTTAGGGATGATTAATGGTAATTTAAATTGGACGGAAGGATTATGTTTTCGTTGTTTTATTTGGAATCTATCAAATTACTTTGACTCCCCTACCATGTTCGAACCTTAAGCTTGGAGATGTGTTATTAAGCAACCATGTGACTTTTTCAGATGGCTGGGAGAGCGCGCCGTGGTCAGAATGAGCACGTTCCTCCACCGCCACCGCCTCCCACTCTGCAGGAGCTCATGGCCCAGCAGAATGAGATTCTGAGGCAGCTAGCTCAGCGTCAGCCACCACCTCAGCATTTTGGTGGAGACCATCAACGTCACCCCGTCGCTGCTACTTACCAGAAGTTTCTCAGCACCCAGCCACCATTGTTTACCAGGTCGGAGGACCCACTTGATGCAGATGTGTGGTTGAGGGTGGTAGAATCCAAGTTCCCACTGCTCCATGGGGCTTGCTCAGAGGTCACCAAGGTCAGGTTCGCCACCCAGCAGCTTCGTGGACCCGCAAGGACTTGGTGGGACCATTTTCTGGCTATGCAGCCGGATGGTAGAGAGGTGGAGTG
Organism: Zea luxurians; assembly: GCA_029449295.1. Classification (NCBI taxonomy): domain Eukaryota; kingdom Viridiplantae; phylum Streptophyta; class Magnoliopsida; order Poales; family Poaceae; genus Zea; species Zea luxurians. The sequence continues at coordinate 140,674 of JAOPSE010001110.1, forward strand.
GAGGGAGTTCAAGGCCGCTTTCAGAGGGCATCATATTCCCGCTGGCATCATGGACCGGAAGCTCAATGAGTTTCTGGCACTCACTCAGGGCAGCAGGACAGTATTGCAATATGCCCAGGCCTTCAACGATTTGTGTCAGTATGCCGGATACCATGCAGATACGGATGAGAAGAAGCGAGACAGGTTCAGGAGGGGGCTCAGCACCAAGCTCCGTGACCGTCTCAACACCGTCAGGGCCAACAGTTACAACGAGTTGGTTAACATGGCTATCTCCCAGGAGGACTGCATCTTGGCTCGGCAGGCGGAGAAGAAGAGGAAGACCCCTGTGGCAGGACCCTCGTCTCAGCCACAGCGCTTCAGGATTGTATCTGACTCCCAGAGCAGGGGACCTCAGCAGCAGCAAGGAAGGTGGGTGATCAGGCCACCTCAGCAGCAGCAGCAGCAGCAGGCACCCAACCGTGCCCAATTCCCAGCTCAGAGGAACAATCAGCAGCAGCAGTACCGCCAGGCCAATGATAACAGATGTTTCACTTGTGGCAGTACTGGGCACTATGCCAAGAATTGCCCCAAGAATCAGCAGAGGCAGGGGCAGAATGTTAACCAGAACCAGGGAAAGAGGCAGAAAGTGCAAGTGAGGCAGGGCAAGCTGAACTTCACTACCATGGCTGACATTCCAGAGGGAGCACCCGTCATGACTGGTATCTTTACAGTTTTAAATTTCCCTGCTATTGTGCTTTTTGATTCCGGCGCTTCACATAGTTTTATCAGCGCCAAGTTTAGTGCCAAATGCCAGTTGCCCTTTCACCATACCGATGGGGGCATTACAATTTCAACCCCTGGAGGCAGAGTTGCCACTTATCAAGTCAACCGGCAAGTGCCTATAAAATTTGGTAGTCTGGTAATTAGAACCACCCTTCTTATCTTAGGATTGGATAGCGTGGATATTATTCTGGGAGCTGACTGGTTGACCAGGCATCAGGTAGTATTGGACATTGCAGCCAGAGCCATTGAAATTCATTCCCCTGCTTATGGCGAGACTGTTTTGTATTTACCCAACCAAGGTTGTACCCGGTCTTGTGCCTTTGTTATGATAGCTTCCCCAGTGGAAAAGATCCCAGTAGTCTCGGACTATCCGGATGTTTTTCCGGATGAATTGCCCGGAATGCCACCTGACAGAGATGTTGAGTTTGCCATCGAATTGCAACCCGGGACTGCTCCTGTCTTTAAGAGACCTTATAGGATGCCTCCCGCGGAATTGGCAGAACTGAAGAAACAATTGCAAGAATTATTGGACAAAGGGTTTATTCGTCCAAGCACTTCGCCATGGGGATGTCCCGCCTTGTTCGTGAAGAAGAAGGATGAGAGTTTGAGGATGTGTGTTGACTATCGCCCTCTCAATGCGGTGACTATCAAGAACAAGTACCCGCTACCCCGTATTGATGTTCTGTTTGATCAATTGGTAGGAGCCAAGGTATTCTCCAAGATAGACCTTCGCTCGGGCTACCATCAGATCAAGATCCGTGCCAGTGACATTCCCAAGACGGCTTTCTCTACCAGATATGGGCTCTATGAGTTTTTGGTAATGTCTTTTGGGCTAACCAATGCCCCGGCTTATTTCATGTACTTGATGAACTCGGTATTCATGCCAGAGCTGGACAAGTTTGTGGTTGTCTTCATTGATGACATTCTGGTTTATTCCAAGAATGAGGCTGAGCACACTAAACATCTGCATATCGTGCTTCAGAGACTTCGCGACCATCAGTTATATGCTAAGTTGTCCAAGTGTGAGTTCTGGCTGAAAGAAATAAAATTCTTGGGTCACACAATTTCTCAGGATGGGATATCAGTTGACCCTGAGAAGGTGCAAGAAGTGATGGACTGGAAACCCCCGACTACAGTAAAGCAGATTAGGAGTTTTCTGGGATTGGCAGGGTATTACCGACGATTCATTCCGGATTTCTCTAGAATTGCCAAGCCAATGACTGAACTGTTGAGGAAGGGAGCCAAATTTGTGTGGAGCCAAAAATGTGAGGATGCTTTTCATACCCTGAGGCAACAATTGACAACAGCTCCAGTGCTAGCTCAGCCGGATAATACCAAGCCATTTGAAGTTTATTATGATGCTTCTGGGACAGGACTGGGTTGTGTGTTGATGCAAGAGAACAGAGTGATTGCTTATGCTTCCCGAGCCCTTAGACCTCATGAGCAGAACTACCCGACCCATGATCTGGAGTTGGCAGCAGTAGCTCATGCCCTCAAGATATGGAGACACTACTTGCTAGGAGCTCACTGTAACATTTACACTGATCACAAGAGCCTCAAGTACATTTTCACTCAGGCAGATCTCAACATGAGGCAGAGAAGGTGGTTGGAATTAATCAAGGACTATGATTTGGAGGTGCATTACCATCCTGGCAAGGCAAATGTTGTGGCAGATGCTTTGAGCCGAAAGGCCCAATGTAATTGCATGAACATGGATGCAAGAATCACCACCTTGTGTGATGAGTTGTGCAAGCTGAATCTGGAAGTTGTTCCTTCCGGTGAATTAAGATATATTGCAGTGGAGCCCACATTGCAAGAACAAATAGCTCAGGCACAGTTTGGGGATAAGGGTGTTCAGATCATCAAGGATATGATCAAGCAAAAGGCCGAGAAATACAAGTGTTTCCGTCAGGACAGCAAGGGAATTTTATGGTTTGAAGATCGATTGGTTGTTCCCAAGAATCCAGAGCTCAGAAGGAAGATATTGGATGAAGCTCACCTTTCCAAGTTCTCCATGCACCCGGGTAGCAACAAAATGTACCATGATCTCAGGCCTCTTTATTGGTGGACCAGGATGAAAAGGGAAATTGCCAAATACGTTTCAGAATGTGACACTTGTCAGAGGGTAAAGGCTAGTCATCTGAAAGCAGCAGGCCCTTTGCAACCCCTTCCCATACCATCTTGGAAATGGGAAGACATTTGCATGGACTTCATAGTGGGATTACCCAATACCTCCCGGCACCATGATTCCATATGGGTTATTGTGGACAGATTGACCAAGACGGCTCATTTCTTGCCAGTGCACACTACCCACCGAACGGAGAAGTATGCGGAAATTTACATCGACCAGATAGTTCGTCTGCATGGGATACCAAGGACCATAGTCTCTAACCGAGGAGCACCTTTTGTGGCACGATTTTGGGAGCAATTACAGGAATCACTTGGGACCCATGTAATCCGAAGCTAGGGGTGGGCACATTTTTACCATAAACCGAAAACCGAACCGAACCGTACCAAACCGAACCGAAATTTCGGTTTTTTTTGGTAGTTCGGTTCGGTTTCGGTTTTTGTATCTAAGAAGTTCGGTTTTCGGTATCGTAATCGGTTTTCACCGTATACCGAACCGAAAAAACCGAATACCAAACTTTATCAATTCTCAAATTTGACTATTCGATTATGTGAACTAATTGTGTGATACAATTAAATTGTTATTCACTTATTTGTATGTGATGTATGATGTATATCTAAATATTTATACCTATATAATTTTTACTTTTTAAAATTATATGTAATCTATCATGTAAACTTGTTGTATGTATTGTCTTGATTATAAGTTTGGTATTCGGTTTTTACCGAAAAACCGAAGTAAAAAACCGAAACCGAACTTCTCGGTTTTTCATTTTCTAGAAAACCGAACGGTTTCTAATGTTTGAAAAACCGAAGTTTTTTAAAACCGAAAAACCGAACCGAGGTTTAGAAAAAAACCGAATGCCCAGCCCTATCCGAAGCTCAGCATATCACCCTCAAACCGATGGTCAGACAGAAAGGGTAAATCAGGTTTTGGAAGACATGTTGAGAGCATGTGCACTACACTATGGAAAGGACTGGGACAAGTGTCTGTCCTTGGCAGAGTTTTCTTACAATAACAGCTATCAGTCTAGTCTAAAAATGGCACCTTTTGAGGCTTTGTATGGGAGGAGATGCAGAACCCCGTTGAATTGGTCTCAAGCTGGAGAAAGGGAGATATTTGGGCCAGATTTGGTAATTGAAGCAGAGGAAAAGGTCAGAGTCATCAGGAAAAACTTGGAAGCTGCTCAGGCCAGGCAAAAGAGTTATCATGACCAGAGACGGAAGCCACTGCAGTTTGAGGTGGGAGATCGTGTCTATCTTAAGGTATCACCAACCAAGGGTGTCCAGAGATTTGGGATCAAGGGCAAGCTGGCCCCTCGCTACATTGGACCTTATAAGATCAAGGAAAGTTGTGGACCCGTAGCCTACCAATTGGAATTACCACCCCATATGTCAGCAGTTCACAATGTGTTCCATGTATCTCAGCTGCGGAAATGTGTTCGACTACCCACTGAAGTGCTACCAGAACCAGACATTGAGATAGAACCAGACTTGTCCTACCAGGAGTACCCCGTTAAGGTATTGGATCAGAAGGAAAGATCAACTCGGGCAAGGTCAATCAAAATGTATAAGGTGCAATGGAGTCATCATTCAGCAGAAGAAGCTACATGGGAGACGGAGGATTTTCTACGCTCTCGCTTCCCCGACTTTCTACCCAAAGAAGCCGGTACGTAACCCCGAAACCCCACCCCCACCTGCCCTTTGAATACAATTGTAAGAAAACTTAGATAACGAGGATAGTCTAAGTTATGGACCTAACTTAAGAAGGGCTTCCTTCTGAAGTTGCAAAGAGGATGACATTCGAAGAGCAGTTAACAAGAGAAACTTGCGTTAAGGAGAAACACCACCATCACCCCTTCAAGCACCCCTCCAAGGAACTCTACCTGAATCTCGGGACGAGATTCCTTTAAGGGGGGAGGGCTGTAACACCCAGGTGTTACCCTGGCTAGAGCCACCTTGGCACTAGAAGCTGTGATCACAAAAGATAAAGGCTTAGGGCAGCACATAAGAACTTTGGGGCTCATGTGCTAATTAAGTTGCCCATGACATAAGAAACATTACCCTAAATCCTTGTACATTTACTATCTTGGACAATAGGGGGAGAAGAACCCTAGATATCTCCAAAGCCCTACCTTCCAAAACCCTAGGTAAGGGGGGAAAGAGAGTGATCAAGTGGGTAAAGCATGTGTAACTTTCACCCAAACCCTAAGCAACATTATAACCATCAATGGAGAGAGGGAAATATTGCAAAAAGGCCCCTGGAGAAACCCCAATTCAAATCTCCAAGTGGAGAGAGAGCTAGAGCTCTCTATTTCTCTCTAAGTCACATTTTAGCCCTAATTCAAAGTCCAGCCGTGTTCACTTTGAAAATGGCGCCAAAACCACTTGAGTTCTATACCAAAAATGTGCTATACTACTTAAGGCACCCCCTGGAAAAAATTGAAACCGAGACTTGGACGTTTGACAAGCTTTGACATGGGTTTTGTCGCGGTGTGGGCAGTGAGACAAACCAAACTTGGCGCCTGTCTATCTCCTAACCTAGGGCGTATCCTCCCTTGGAACTCACATGAACTAGGTAGCTCTAGGTGCAGGGAAGAGATCTTCCACAGGCGGCATGGCAAGATTCGTACGCTTGGCCGCTCAGCAGAGCGAAGAACACGGGCAGAAGCAACGCGCCACGTGTTCGACGCGCTCTGAGCTCGCCAGAACACGCCCGCGTGCGCCCCTCGCGCCCGCGTCGCGCCAAACGGGCAAGCCAACGCCCTGGTCCGCGCCCGCGCCTATAAAACCCTCCCGAGCTTCGACCATACCCGTCCGCACCCACCCGACCCTCGCCGGAGCTTGGTTCGCCGTCGTTGTCCCGTGCGCAGCTGTCCGCGGCCACCCAGTCCCCCTGCCACCGTAGACCGACCCGCCCAGCCATTTCCAGCCCCGTCCAGCCATCGGAGAGGCTTGTGCACCCCTCTGTGAGACTCCCCGAGCAAGGAATCGGAGTTCCCTTCGCCGGAGAAGCCAGTCCACACTCGCCGGAGCACTTAACCTCGCCGGAGTTCGTGGACCGGGTAAACCACTCCACCACCCTTCGATTCCTTGTGCACACAGTCGCTGCGTGACCCCGTGATGCTCACCGTGCCCTTGGATTGGACCAGCTCGCCGTAGTTTGGCCGGTACACTCGCCGCCGACGAGCACATCCGCCTGCGCTCGTGGACCGGGCGATTCCGGCCATCTCCGACGACGAGCCGTACCTCGACGTGACCGCCAGAGCCTCCCCGAGCTGACCCCACCCTTCGCCGGACCTCCCTCGCCGCCGGTAAGCCGCGCCGTCCTTTCTTTCCTACGACTACTGTTCTGTTTAGGGGAAGGACCTCGGGTGGGAGGAAGAAAACCCTAGGGGGTTAAGTGTAAAGCCCAAGACTCACATGAATAGTGGCCTGAGGGTAGATCTGCGAGTGTTGAATCAGTTTAACCCCAGGGGTCTCGGTGCAAACTGGTTTTTCCAGAAAACCTTAATTAAATCTGTTTTTAAATTGGACAGCAACTTTGAAAATGCATAACTTCTGTTTAAATCGTCCAAATTTAGTCAAACCAATTTTGCCAGACTCTAAATAATGTAACCTGTCTAGGAAAAATATAAAACCCCGTATGAACTAAAGAAAAATATAAGGTTCTGATTTATTTTCAGTTTTGGCCAAAAGCTTAATAATAGCAAGAAAAATAGTTGCACTATTTAACTAGGGTTAGAAAAATTTGGAGAAGTTTATATCTACCCACTAACCTAGTTAAAAATGTTAAACCTCTCTGTCCATTACATTAAGATAGTTTTAACTCCTTATTCTATAATATGCTTAAGTTTAAGAAAAATAGAAAAGATGATATAAATGATGAACCAGAGAGCACACCTAATTTTGTTGAGATACTTAGTCAATATAGTTCACTGGAAAAATGTATCATACCCTGTTGTAGTGTAAGATAAGCAAGATACCTTTTAAATAGAGAAAATAGGGATAACTTAGAAAAACCCTACAAAAATACCCCTAAGGTGAAACCTCCCCAAACCTTAGGACAACTAATGTGTTGATAATAAGAACTTAAGAAAAATCTGAAATCTGTTGTTTGATATTTTTCAAATAACAAGTTAGTTCTAATCACCCTTTGTGCACCAAAGTTTAGAAATTCATCATTAATTAACCACCATGTTGCTCTCTGCCATTTTTGGTACAAGAGCTTTTTATCACTACTAGAGGCCAGCAAAAATAACCATTAGCTCAGAAACCACTTTAACAAAGGACTTGTAGTGTTAAGTGGCCCATTTTGCCTAACCATTGTTATTTTTAGTTTAAAAGCTTAGCTTTTATACTTTAAGCCTCAAACTATCAAAACAAGCTAGTATAGCCAGTAGCAACCCACTGTAATTTTTACAAAATTTTTGGAAGTTTTAAACTACTGTCATAGTTCAAACCCCTACTAGAAACCCTGGATGGAAATTAAGGAAGGGAAATAGATGATGGAGTTTAATGTCTTCCTAGGACATTTGTAATTGTCCACTAAAACCTATAAAGGCAATACAAATTCAATATGTTATCTTAACAGAAAACCTAAACCTAAAAGGTAATAAGTCTATGTATGCCACTAGAAGACCCTCGCAGCCAAGAAAACCCTAATTTAATTCTTGACTTAAATTCTGTAGCTTAATGTTCTTAAAACTTGCATAATCATGACATACATGTTCATTGCATTTCGATAGACTGTAATCTTGCTGACGGAGAGTACGTCCTCGTGACGGAGCAAGGAGCTGCCCAGGAGGTTGCCCCCGACCCAGCACCAGAGCCTGCACCAGAGGACCTGCCTGCCACTGCTTTGGAAGGCAAGCCCCGGTTTTATGCATAACCTGTTATTTATGCTATTTTACTTCACTTAATGATTGTAGGATTGATTGTGCACTTAGGTGTAGGAATTGTTTGAAACCCTAGTTGCATGATCTCAGGAATCCTATTGAGATGAATACTAGTATGCTAAGTCGAGTAGCTGCTTTACTAATTAGGATCTCGGTAGAAGTCGAGTGATTTTTCTAGCACTCGCGCGAGGTCAGGAATTGGTTGTATCCACTTTCCTATCATGTTGGTGTGGTTTGTGGGCAACAATCCATGGGGATTGGTTATTCACGGGATTAAAAGTTGATTAAGGATTAAGGTGTGGTACCGTGAGTCAAGCGTTTGAACGTACTAAACACATACCGAGAAATATGGTAAATCGGTAAGCCTAGTACCTGAGTGAACCTGCCCGCAGATTGCCCTCCTCACGCGACCTGAGACGTAGTCTCCCATTCCGGTTATGGTGGGTACAAGTGCGGCCACTGCACGACGGCCAGTCGGGGTCAGTGGGGCATTGTACGCCAAGGCGGTGAGCCCCTTTCTGTTGCCAGGGAATCGAGGGGGATGGTTGGTGTGTGTGGGGACGGAGTGCCCCTACATGCCGTGTGTTTAGGTTTACCTTGCAAGGATAAAAACTCGATTCGAATCGTCTGCTTCTCGCAGCTAATGAGACTGCTTGATCCATGCTGCTACATTGAGTAACAAGTGGAACTGAGTTGAGATGATGCAAACTGTTGATTGCTAATAATGCTTGCTACTATGTATGAATAGATAGTACACTTTTAGCCTTAAGAGAGTCACACTTAATTTTGATTAAGTTAAAATTTGATTTAGAACTCAGCTAGTGCTTTTGGCAACCAAACCCCACAGCCAAACAGCTGCATGTCTAGAGGTAGAGGAGTATAGACTCCTCACACCGGGTAAGTCTAGCTGAGTATTAGTATACTCAGCCTTGCTTGTGGCATAATTTTACAGGTTCTCTGGAGGACATGGTTGCTGGAGTGACTTGGCCATCCACCCTGCCACCGGGTTGGACTGTCGAGTGGGACCCTGCCTCGGCTGAGGAGGAGCATGAGGAGTGATGGGACAGGCTTCCCCATCTCTCCATTTATTTGTCGTTAGTTTATTTTTCCGCTGCACTTCAAAACAATGATGGTTACTTTTGCGAAAAAAAAACTCCGATGATGACCATGGTGATGTAATAATTTAATACTCTTCCATGCATGGTTTTATGCTTTATTGTATTTGCTCTGTGACTCACCATCGAGTGAGACTGTGGTACTTGATCCTGTCAGTGGCCGTGTCGGACTAGATCCGAGGGATTGACGGGTTATTCCCATTTAAGTGTGGTCTAGCCTCTAAGGTCGGACTTGGGCACTTAAGTTGGAATAATTCGGGCAGTTCCGCCACATTCATAACCTTCACTTGATCTTGATAAGGGTTTCCTCAGGATAGATTGAACTAAAGTGAGTTTAGACAACTCAGCAAAACAATCTCTAAACTCAATCTTTGTTCACAATGCAGTTACAAGTTAGTAAAACCAACTTGTTGAACTACTTTTGACATTGAGCAAGTCCTCTTATTACCCATCGGCAAGCCAAGGGTTGAGAGTTCACATTTGCTAGCAGGAGATCATGCATTTGGGTAGAAATCCATTTGGTCAGGTTGTTCATCCATTTCTTCCATGCGAGATGACTGACTTGGTTGGGGAATACATGGATTAAATAAGAGAGCGAATGAACAAACTCCTGCATCTCAGCAGCAGGGGAACTGATTTTTATTAGAAGGACTAATCAGTTGTCTCTCAACACTAAAAAGTTTCAAGGCTTCACTTTTCGCAACAAATGATGCGAAGATAACTTGTATGTGTGCAGTCACCACTAACATCAAGAGAAAAGAGACCGCACATGTGAAGATAAATTTTTATCACATGATTAAATACATATAGGTTTTGATTTTCGATGAAGACTTCTGAATTAGTACGAACTTCACGTAAGGAATGCATCAGAGTTATATACTCTTTTGATCCAACAGTGATGGCATATGTGTCGTGATCAATTTTGCCAAATAGCATAGAAATCGTTTCCAGGGAGAGATTTATGAGAGATCACATATTAGTGTAGTTCCATAATGGATCATGACTAGAGACCTCGATACGGGCATGCGCCAAGCAGCAAAGTCCTCTGTGCGCATTCACAGGAGGCTCTCAGTTTCGCGGCGGCATCATAAGTCATTAATCAAGACACCATTACCGAATTAGCACCAATAACGAATCTCACGTGGTAAGAACAATTTGTGCTAAGATAACATATCGATATAGTCTCATAATGGATTATAACTACTAACCACAATACCAGCGCGTGCCGAGTAGCACAACCGTGTGTGCGCACACATAGAAGGCCCTCGGTTTTGTCGTGGCACCGTCAGTTTTAGTCATAACACCATTGCCAGACGTAATCAATAAGAAATCTCACATGACACAAATAGACTGGGCAAGAATGACAATATACAAAAAGAGACTCCACCTATAAGAATGGTTACAAGTAGAGAGCCAAATAGATCATGGCCCGATGAAATGAACAAGTCATGGCCATAACCTAAACTTGATGAAAGGAGTATGGTGGGAGACTATTACTTCAGCCCCAAGCATATTTCTATGCCCGTCATATAGATTACAAGGTCAAGGATTAGTATCTAACTAGATGCGGAGGGAAAATAATCACAAGATGAAGTTAGTATGCCTTCGATAGATATGAGGAAACCAAAGGCATCAAACTCAAGAAAATGATTAGACATGTCTTTCCTGGTTTAGGTTGATAAAGCGACAATGCAATCCTCCAAGAGAGGCAAAATATAATAGAGACATCAACTTGCACCAACCAAACAAGGGAATGGTTTTGGAAGGAGACATGACTTAAGATTCTCGTTTCAAGCCCGGGTACACTTTATGTCCTACAAAGAAATTATCTAAGCATTCATTTGCATTAGTTTGGTCATGGAGGGATAACAAAAAATTGTGGAGGGATAACGGAAAATTCAAATTTGGGTCATGGTTCACTAAATAAGAACATGGCCTAGTTTTGGGTTTATGCAAACAAACTACTCGCATTCTACCAGCACACAAGCACAAAAACAAACACAAGTTGCACTAACGGTCAAACTAAGAAGAACCACATGCCACATAAACACATGTCTAAAGGACACAACAAACAAAGCTAGAAATTTGCTTATAGGACAGTAATGCTTCACCCATTTTCCAATTATTTATTATCGGAATAAAGATGAGGGAAGTACGTTTGTTCACAATCACCAATTATTATAATAAAGGTGAGAGAAGCATATTTGTGCACAAACGACAAACACAATGCAACAATCAGGATGCATGGTCGTCCTATGCGTCCTCACAAATTCTGCCAATATAATGTGGCGATAGCATTCTATCTCGGTGGCATACTTATGACTCCTCGGTATTTTGCTAGTCGTCAGCTACACATACGTTTTCAAGGTTAGTGTACCTGCAGAAATTCCATCACAGCCCAATTTCCCATGATGCAAGATCCACACATGACAGTTTATCATAGGTTATACTCCATATATTTCTATATGGAGGCCAGTTCTTCATTAAGTGTCGAGCCACGTATAGGCGCCGCTACCACATTCTAACCACAGGGCAGCTCATTGTGGTAACTCACCTTCTTACCTGAGCGTAGGTGCGTCGTTACAAGTACATTACACTTCTCAGTATTCCCATGTCTGTATACCCATACACATCCATGGGGTACTGAATTCCCAGAAAAGTAATTACTCCACATCATAGCCTTCATATATACATATGTAGAACATGTATATAGTTAGGCACCACATTTATGCTCTCCCCTAGACCGATGTTTGTTCGGTCATGCTCTCACATCTTACCTTACCTGAGCGTCGATCCATTCAAAACTGAATGGCCTCAAAAATAACATTACACATGTATGCAATATTCCCCCCGGTTGTAGGTTAGTGTTTTGAACTAAGCCACCTGATAGTCCTTAATTTAGGGCTTAATAGAGGATGTCGCTAGCATTATAGTTTTTTAACCCATTTTTCAAAACCAAACAACGTGTTTAGTTGAAAATAGGTTTTCCAAAACCAAAACTTTGTTTTAAAAATACATATGTAACTGTATATACTTAATCTTGCTCCGATGCCAGCTGTGGCAGAACCTCCTGTTGGGGGCCTCAAAAACGTGACTAACATGTTTTTCAGTGTAACATAGACTGTTGCAGGAAGCTTCGGCTTTGGGATGAAGGTATGCGTGATATGGAGATACAACCCGAAGGCAGGATTAACAGACGCCGAAGCTATGGCCGAAGGAGCTTCGGCTTAGTATAATGTCGAAGGTGGAGGATGAAACCGACCTAAAGGGGAAAAGACTACTTAGTCCTTGATAGCTTGCCTTATGATTAACACTAAATGTCAGGGACATGAATGTAATTTTGTTCGGGCTGCGTCCCATGCTTATAAATAGATGAACAGTAACACCATACTGTTCACGCGACACTATAATAGCTCTCGCATCACTCTCACGTTCAAGCCTTCTAACAAGCCGAAGGTATCAATAAAATAATAATATTATGAATATCTCAGTCATGTTTATGAAATGATAATGTAAACAATTTATCGATATATCATCATTATTTACATTCTCTTGTGTTTCATGTTCCTTCATTTATACTTATTTATTGAGATGATGAAGGTATGTCCTTCATGACCTTTGTCTAAAGATCATTATACCCAAAGGGAGATAATGTTCTGAATGACGAAGGTCCTTAATCATTAACAACTGTGTTGCTTTGTTCTTGATGTATAGCATCCGAGAGCAAGGACCAACATTGGCGCCCACCTCCGGTGAACTCATTCGACCACCTTCGGCAAGCATCGACCTTCGTCATGCCGCCAAAGAAGACAACAGCGCCAGGGGCTGCACCAGCCACTAGACACTAATCAGGAGACGCTACAAGAAGCTAGGAGCTAGGAGCTAGAAGAGGAAGGCTATCAGCCCAGCACCTCAGGAGGAAGAAGTGGATCAAGAGATCAGGGATCTAGAAGCTATCCATCAACAGGTGCAAAAGAAGAGGGAGAAGATGCTTCGGCTCGCCGACCTCTAGAGGAAGATCGATGAAGCTACCAAAGAAATGCGTCACCTCACTCAGGATGACCAAGACCGAAGGCCCCAACACAGGGAGCTTCACCAAGAAAATCCATTCAATGATGATGAATGGTATGGTGACTCCCATCATGGCAATTTTTCTTTTGATGATGCGTCTCCCTTGGCAGCTGAATTGCAGGCTACCCCGTGGCCGCCGTCATACAAGCCACCTCAGCTTCCTATGTATGATGGGCACTCGGACCCGAAGCAATTCCTGATGAGCTACGAAGCAACCATATAAGATATGGGGGCAATACTGCAGTCATGGCACAATCCTTCGTCATGGCGGTCAAAAGCGTAGCCCAAACTTGGTACTCTTCTCTTCGGCCAGGGACAATTACGTCATGGCAGAAGCTAAAGGATATGTTAGTGACCAACTTTCAAGGTTTCCAAATGAAGCCGATCACTGCCTAGGCTCTTTTTAGTGTACGCAGGACCAGGAGGAGTATTTACAGGCGTATGTTCGAAGGTTCTTGTGGCTGAGAGCTCAAGCACCTACCGTGCCCAATGAGATCGTCATTGAGGCCATGATCAAGAGGCTACGACCAGGACCTACAACACAATACTTCGCGTGGAAGCCACCGCAAACTTTGGAGAAGCTTCTTTAGAAGATGGATGAATACATCAGAGCCGATAATGATTTTCGATAAAGAAAGGAAGAAGCTTACAGATACTCTGAAATGGCCAGGGGCTTCAGAGGAAGATTCCACCCTAGGCATGTCAGGTCAATCCATAATGCCAGCCCAAGTGACAACAGGGGAAACCAAACATAAAGACAGCAGCATAGCTCCCAAACATCAGGAGTGCAACAAAGTTCCTTCAGGCCATAAGCTCCAAGACGTAGAGGGGGCAGAAGCTTCGGAGGAAGATATGGAGATCAGCCCAGGAGACTGTTTTGCTTCTTCTGCGGCGAAGACAAAGGCCATACCACAAGAACGTGCCAAGTCACGATTCAAAAGCAGAAAGAGATTGCCGAAGCTGAAGCATGGCAGAATCAGCCGAAGCAGGTTTTACATACCGCTTCATGCTATTCTCCCTATGTCCCAGAGTATGTAGGCAATCAACAGCCTACAACCTCTGTTGCTTCGGCAAGCCATTCTCAAGCTTCCTGGGCCCTGCTGCCACCTCCACCACCACTAGCACCAACTCTGGTTTGGAGCTAGCAGCCAGAAGGGCATCAACACGCTCCGCAGCAGCTGGATTTTCAGGAGGAGTCCGAAGCTCGCGCAGTCGATAGCACTGTGCTCGAGTCCAAGCACATTTACTAAAGAATATCCTACCCTGGCGCATCTTTGTTTTTTCCACCATTTTATTTTCTTGTATGAAAAACAATTCACGAAGGATCAAATTCCAATTTGATGTAATAATATTGTAGTCACATCATCGAGTGGGATGCATCCCCTTAGGAAGACTCCGAAGTTACAAAAGTTGTTCCTAAGGGAGCGCAGAGTAAGTTCTGAAGCTACAAAAGTCGTTCCTAAGGGAGCATAGAGTAAGTTTCGAAGCTCAAAAGTCGTTCCTAAGGGAATGCAGAGCTAAAATACCACCGAAATAGAAGGTGAAGCTCCAAAGTCGTTCCTAAGGGGATACAGAGCTTAAATGCCACCGAAATAGAAGGTGAAGAAGCTCCAAAGTCGTTCCTAAGGGGATGCAGAGCTTAAATGCCATCGAAATATAAGGTGAAGAGACTCCAAAGACGTCCCTAAGGGGATGTAGAGTCTGGGAGTGTTTCCATGTGGGTATGTGTCTTCGGCATAAACATCATGCTACATCATATCATCGCATCATTCCACATAGCATTACATCATACATCATCTCGCATCAGCAGCAAGACTGTGCAGAAGAAAAGTTGCTTCTTTCAAAATATACGATGAATGAAACAATGTGCTGGAGCACAAAGTACACCCTCGCCAATTATAATCTTACACGCTAGGAAAATTTTCGTCGACAACAATATCATACAACAGCTGCGCTTTCTTTACGAAGCATGAAAAGAAGGGAAGGTATTTTTTTCGCCGAAGGCTCAAAAATGGTACGTACACAAATTTCATGCATCACAAAGAAATATATTACATTAATATACACACAGATATACAATGTTTAACTCATGTATGAATATTTTCCAAATGTTACATTTCTTAACTACACAAAAATCTAATCTTCCTTTAAGATTTTCTTGGCAGCTTCATTCAGAAGTTTGTGGACAGCTTCGTCAACAGCTTCTTCGGCAATTCTTATGGTTTCTAGTGCTGCTTTCATGGCTGAATCAGCTTTGGGATCATAGGGCTCGGGTGGCGGTGAAAGTTCAGCTACAGTAAAAGTAACAAGTTGTTAATCCAAAGCCAGAAAAAATACCGAAGCTATGAAACAATTAAAATACATATGCGCCTTGCGCGCTCAGCAGCCTCTTAGACTCATTTGGATTCTTCTCGGGCTTCATGGGATTCTTTTTCATTCTTCTTTATAGCTTCGTCGGCTATCTCTCGGTCGCCCTTCATCCAAACGTTGGAATAGAATTTCCCGCCCATCAGAGTAGCCTCGACCGAAGGATCCTTTATGTTGTCTACAGTAAAGATGGTCTCCGTCTGGGTTGCAGCTTTAACATGTTCACAGCCAGATTTTTCTAAAATTGTTGCAACCCCCTGGCACCAGCGAAGGCGCAGAAATCACCATGATCGCTGAGTATCTCGTCAAAGGCTTCAGCTTCTTCGCAGATCCATTCGATGATTCCTACGGGATCGCCTCTAATAAATTTTTGCTCAGATGAGTATGCACCGACCTTTTGCAAAACTATCTTTTAACTTTTTAGCACAAGGATTTTTCATAATATCTCTCTTTCGATTCCTGAAGCTCATCTACATTCTTTTCCAGTCTTGCGCTAGTCCATTCACTTATTTCTTGTTTTGCTTTAGCCACTTCAAAATCCTCATTCTTTTCTGCAAGCTTTTTCTTTAAGCTTTCAATTTTGGCTCTATGAGCTTCGGACTGCGCAACAAGATTGGCTTCGCTAGCCTTAACTCTGTCTACCAAAGAAAGCAGAATTTTATCCTTCTCTGCGACTTCATTTCTCAGTTTGATAACCTCTGACCGAAGGTTACCAAGGGCTATTTGGCAACTTTCGTCCTCAGCATTCTTCTGTGCCCTTAAAGCGTTGCTCAGGATTAAGCCCTACAAAAAAGGGGGAGGAAGAGGATCAACACAATAGTAAAAGATACAAAAATAATCTGCTCATAAGTCAACAACATCTATACCTTCAGACTATTGTAAGCGAGGCTGTCTGCGAGGTCATCCTTCGACATAGCAGAGAGGCCAACTTCGAGCTTCAGAAATCCTATGTTTCTTGCCATCTCCCGGCAAATAGATATTTTCTTGTTGTCTAGAAGGCAGTACAGAAAGTCATCTTCATCAGTGCCATTGTACATCAAAGATCCTTTCGGGTACTTTAATTCCTTGGCATAGTGTTTAGCTTCGGCAATTTCCTCTTCCAACAATTTTTTACCCGAAGCGTGTTGAATGATAAAGTCTAACTCTTTGGTAGACGCTTTGGGACTAGGAAATTCAACCTTCTTGGGTGCGTCTTCTTTTTCCAAAACTAGAGCTGCATCTGAAGGTCCTTGCTCAATATTCTGCCTAGTTTCAACAGGCCCTGTATCGATGGGCACTGAGGGCCCAGCTTTGGCTTCGGCCTCCTCTGCAGAGGCAGGAGTGGCTGCCTTTGTCGACTCCAAGACAACGTCCAGCACGCTAACCATCCTCCTCCTCTTGGGAGTTATTGCAGGAGCCTTGGACACCTTTGGCAGCTTCGGTTTTGGTGGCGGGCTGAAGATTTTTGGCAATCCTGTCGACTCCTCTGGCTCTTCGGTCGCTTTTTCTTTGGCTTTGGCAGGACGCTTCAGCGCTCCGGCCGACTCGGCTCTCTCCTGTCCCATTACCCTCAGCACTTCAGCTGATTCTCCCTTGGAACTAATAGGAGCGAGGTATCCTGGCTCAGAGGTGGAAGACGTCCACTCAGTAAGCTTCAGCACCATGGCTGTTTCAATGTATCTAGGTCGGTGCGTCAAAACCTTAATCTTTTTACCCTTCGACGCAAAAGAGA
Source organism: Zea luxurians (assembly GCA_029449295.1). NCBI lineage: Eukaryota > Viridiplantae > Streptophyta > Magnoliopsida > Poales > Poaceae > Zea > Zea luxurians. Next base: position 157,725 of record JAOPSE010001110.1, read on the forward strand.
TGGCCGAGGTAGTAGATTTTCTCTTTTTTTCCTGCTTTCGCAAGGGATAGCAATAATCTGGGTAGACAAAACCAATAACATCGAAAACTCTGTTTAACCTTTTCTTGCCTCGTCCTACGAAGGCTAAGGACATGGCATCATCTTTGGCCCTTGTGTAGGCCCCAAGCAACTCGTCACTAGTTGCCTCAACACAGTTTAGCCAATCATCATTTGGCTCATCAAAACCAATCTCTGTATCTGAAGGTATATTTCAAATAAACCAAGCCGCCTTGACTGGACCCGGCAGCAGCTTCTTTCGGCATCTCCCAGTCACTCACAAGAGGCCATACTCTATAGGCAATGTGCTCTTGGACTAAGTCTCTTGTGCCAATAAAGGTGCACACAGTATTAAAGGTCCTCTAGCATGTTTCAATTTCGTTCCCAAGAGCATTGGCTGGCCTTCTAATACCGAAGTGAGACCAAATAGGGCGTTGGATAATCCCCTTTGTATCTTCCCTCTCAACTAAGTTGTTCTTTACATAAAACCATTCTTCCATCCAGGCTCCTGGCCACCTCTTCCAAAATGTTGGAACTGGATAGCTTACATCAGAGCAGGGCACGAAGCCGTAACAACCAAAATTATTAGGATACTGCTCCTTGCTAGTAGCCTTCGTCTCATAGGACAGCTCGTGCATGTTGCAGAAGCATTTTGCACTCGGCTCTAGTCCCTGGCTCCTCATAGCCCAAGTAAAAATCCCCATCCTGATGATAGCTTCGGGGGTAATCTGATGAAGAAAAATCTCAAAGGTCTTTAGCACTTCAACTAGAAATTTACTTAACGGAAACCGAAGCTCTGCCTTCATGAAGCTCCTATAAACAACAACTTCGTCTACTGCGGGCATAGGGCGGCGCTGTCCCCTCCAGCTCTCACAATGGAAATATCACGAAAATATCTCCCTTTCATAGCATCAATCTGACTCTGCTTGATGGATGACTTTCCGAAGATGGTATGACTCGGCCGCTAGGGCCGATCTTCGGCATCTTTTTTCCACTTTCCAAATCAAAGCTTTCGCTATTTCTAGAATCTTTAGACAACCCAGCTAGCATTTCATTGGTAATCTTCTCTGTATTCGTCTTCTCCATAGCCTCATAAAACCTAGCTAGTGCAGGGTCAACAACCTTCTTCTCTTCAGCCATCTTGTAAGAACTTGTGCAAATGCCGAAGCTCACAAATCAATCAAAATCTGGCAGAGCAAGAAAATCCAAGCTTAAAAAATAGCGCGAGCGGTTGAGATGGCACATCAAATGCTATCAATGCGGGTTCCTATTTATATACCCAGCGCATCACAACTTGGTGGGTCCTACATGTCATTGACTTTCGCTATTCTAGCGAAGGGAAGGTGTTTTTTGGACCTTCGGCTAAAGGCCTTCGTTCACGTCGTAGTCTGAATTTGTTAATACAAAAACAAATTAATACTGTGAGGGGCTACTGTTGGGGGCCTTCCTCTTTCGAAGGTCCTCAAAAACGTGACTAACATGTTTTTTAGTGTAACATAGACTGCTGTAGGAAGCTTCGGCTTTGGGATGAAGGTATGCGTGATATGGAGATATAACCCGAAGGTAGGATGAACGGACGCCAAAGCTGTGGCTAAAGGAGCTTCGGCTTAGTATAATGTCGAAGGTGGAGGATGAAACCGACCTAAAGGGTAAAAGACTACTTAGTCCTTGATAGCTCGCCTTATGATTAACAGTAAATGTCAGAGACATGAATGTAATTTTGTCCGAGCTGTGTCCCATGCCTATAAATAGATGAACAGTAACATCGTACTGTTCACGCGACACTTTAATAGCTCTCGCATCACTCTCACATTCAAGCCTTCTGACAAGACGAAGGTATCAATAAAATATTAATATTATGAATATCTCAGTCATGTTTATGAAATGATAATGTAAACAATTTATCGATATATCATCATTATTTACATTCTCTTGTGTTTCATGTTCCTTCATTTATATTTATTTATTGAGATGATGAAGGTATGTCCTTCATGACCGTCGTCTGAAGATCATTATACCCGAAGGGAGATAATGTTCTGAAGGACGAAGGTCCTTAATCATTAACAACTGTGTTGCTTTGTGCTTGACGTATAGCATCCGAGAGCAAGGACCAACACCTCCCAAGTTATTAGGCCCACATGCACCTGCCCTTGTCTCAAAGACCTCAGACGGCTATGCATGTGCACCAGATAACTTAACAGGATCCGTCCGAGTGCCCCAAGGACCCCGGATAAACCACTTACAACTAGGATCGCAAGATCAAGTAAACACAAATCACACACCATCATTTGCAGCGGAATTTCTTTATTACCAGAAAGTTACAAGTTACAAAAATTTTACATTATTTTTATCAGAGCGGTTACAAAAGTGGTTCAAAGAAAGAAACTTTGAAATGTTATAAATTATTTATAAGTTTGAAATATATACTAGCTTAAGTGACCATCCTCAATAAGAAGTATAGAAGAGTTACTTAGACTTATAAGAAGGCCGAGCCCACCGACACTTAGCACCATCAACAGCAGCACAAATCTAGTACCTGCAACAACATGGGTTCGACAACCCTGAGTACGAAGTGTACTTTCGCAAGTCTTACCCGACTAAGGAAAAAGACTCTCAAGGATATGCTGGATTTAGGAATCAAGGAGAGGCTTTTAGCAAGAATCAATTTAGACATTTTGCAGAAAAGCTTTCTAAAAGTGAGTCCTTACTTTCAACATTTTAATGCCAAATTAGGTATTAATTGACCTTGTTTGCATCTAGTCTAAATTCATCATCCCATTAATCAATGCAACCATAATTTTACTCATTGTAATTCCATCCATGACTTACGATGAGTGGTCGGAGGGTATTGAAAGGGAAATGTGCCCTTGGGCCATTTCTAAGTATTTTGGTGATTTAGTGTCCAACACAAGTGCCTAAGTGTAAAAAGGTGGACAAAGTACAAATCAAGGATAAAGGTATGTTTCTCAGACTTAGTACATTGTTTTATGGACTAATGTATTGTGTCTAAGTGCTGGAAACAGGAAAAATTCAATTGAAAATGTCTTGGCTCGAGCAGCCAAGACTCTGCTCAGTCTGGGAGCACCAGACTGTCCGGTGGTGCACCGAACAATGTCCGGTGCGCCAGGCTGGCTCGAGCGAACAGGCTGCTCTCGGGACTTCGACGGCGGTGTACGGCTATAGTTCACCGGACTATCCGGTGGTGCACCGGACTGTCCGGTGGACCGTTCACAGGCGAACTCGTCGCTCTCGGGAAACCATCAACGGCGTACGGCTATAATTCACCGGACTGTCCGGTGTGCACCGGACTGTCCGGTGAGCCAACGGTCGGCCGGGCCAACGGTCGGCCGCACAATCTGCGCTGGACACGTGGCCGAGCCAACGGCTAGAAGGGGGCACCGGACTGTCCGGTGTGCACCGGACATCTCCGGTGGGCCAATGGCTCTCAGGCTACCAACGGTCGACTGTGCCATTTTTGGAAGGAAATCGGGCACCGGACACTGTCCGGTGTGCACCGGACTGTTCGGTGCACCAGTCGACAGAAGGCAATATCAGCCTTCCTAGAATGCTCTCAACGGCTCCTAGCTGCCTTGGGGCTATAAAAGGGACCCCTAGGCGCATGGAGGAGTACACCAAGCATTCTTACAACATTCCTAAGCACCAAGACCTCGATTCCGCGCATTTGTTTCGTTGTGATAGCATATAGAGCTCTAGTGGAGTTGTGAACTCATTGGGTTGTGTTGCGAGCTCTTGTTGCGACTTGTGTGCGTGGTGACACTCTGATTTTTGTGTCTTGTGTGCGTTGCTAATCCCTCCCTTGCTCCGTGCTTATTTGTGAACTTCAAGTGTAAGGGCGAGAGGCTCCAAGTTGTGGAGATTCCTCGCGAACGGGATTAAGAAAAGCAAGCAAAACACCGTGGTATTCAAGTGGGTCTTTGGACCGCTTGAGAGGGGTTGATTGCAACCCTCGTCCGTTGGGACGCCACAACGTGGAGTAGGCAAGCATTGGTCTTGGCCGAACCACGGGATAACCACCGTGCCATCTCTGTGATCGATCTCTTATGGTTATTGTGTTTTGACTCCTCTCTAGCCACTTGGCATTTACTGTGCTAACGCTTAACCAAGTTTTTGTGGCTTAAGTTTTCAAGTTTTACAGGATCACCTATTCACCCCCCTCTAGGTGCTCTCAATTGGTATCAGAGCCGTTCTCTTCACAAAGGGACTAATCGCCCGAAGAGATGGATCCTAAGGGGAAGGGAATCGTGATCAACGACAAAGAGAAGGAGTCCTTCGTCAACGAGCCTAAGGATGATAAGCCTACCGACTCGGGCTCGGGCCATAGACGCAAAGATGGAAGGAAGAAGAAGTCGAGACGCATCAAGGAGATCGTCTACTATGACGACAGTGATGAATCCACTTCTTCTCATAAGGACAACGACGACAATGACTACGACAAACGAAAGACGGTTAACTCAAACTTTTCTTTCGATTATTCGCGTATTCCTCAAAGTTCAAATTCACATTTGCTCTCCATTCCTCTCGGCAAGCCTCCACACTTTGATGGGGAGGACTACGGATTTTGGAGCCACAAAATGCGTAGTCACCTATTCTCTCTCCATCCAAGCATATGGGAGATTGTTGAGAATGGAATGAAGTTTGATAGCTCGGATAGTCCTATTTTTATTAATGAACAGATTCATAGAAATGCACAAGCCACTACTGTGCTGTTAGCATCCTTGTGCAGGGACGAATACCATAAAGTGAGCGGCTTAGACAATGCCAAGCAGATCTGGGACACCCTCAAGATTTCTCATGAGGGGAACGATGTCACCTTGCTCACCAAGATGGAGTTGGTGGAGGGAGAGCTTGGACGATTCGTGATGATAAGGGGCGAGGAGCCAACCCAAACATACAACCGGCTCAATACCCTTATCAACAAAATAAGGAGCTACGGAAGCACGCGATGGACGGACCACGACGTCGTCCGATTGATGCTAAGGTCCTTTACCGTTCTTGATCCTCATTTGGTGAATAATATTCGTGAGAATCCCAGGTACACCAAAATGTCGCCCGAAGAAGTCCTTGGAAAATTCGTAAGCGGGCGAATGATGATCAAGGAGGCAAGATATGTGGACGACGCATTGAATGGTCCAATCAACGAGCCTCAACCCCTTGCTCTCAAGGCAACATGAAGCAAGGAGGCGCTACCTAGCAAGGTGGCACAAATTGAGGCGGCCGGACTTAATGATGAAGAGATGGCCCTCATCATCAAAAGATTAAAGACAACGCTAAAGGGTCGCAAGGGGCAGCCAAGCAAGACCAAGACAAAGGGGAAGCGCTCATGCTTCAAATGTGGTAAGCTTGGTCATTTTATTGCTAACTGTCCCAACAATGATAGTGATCAGGATCAAGGGAACAAGAGGGAGAAAAAGAAGAACTATAAGAAGGCAAAGGGCGAGGCACATCTTGGCAAGGAATGGGATTCAGATTGCTCCTCGTCCGACTCCGACAATGAAGGACTCGCCGCCACCGCCTTCAACAAGTCATCCCTCTTCCCCAACGAGCGTCACACATGCCTTATGGCAAGGGAGAAGAAGGTATGTACTCGAAACTCTACTTATGCTTCTTCAAGTGAGGACGAATCTAGTGATGAGGATGAAATAGATTATTCATGTTTATTTAAGGGCCTAGATACAACCAAGGTAGATAAAATTAATGAATTGATTGATGCCTTGAATGATAAGAATAGGCTTTTAGAAAAACAAGAGGACTTGTTGTATGAAGAACATGACAAATTTGTAGAAGCACAAAAATCTCATGCCTTAGAAGTTAAGAGAAATGAAATGCTTTCTTGTGAATTATCTTCTTGCCATGAGACGATTTCTAGCTTAAGGAGCATTAATGATGATTTGAATGCTAAGTTAGAAATAGCTAGTAAATCAACAACTTGTGTAGAAAATGTTGTTATTTGCAATAGATGTAAAGATTTTGATATTGATGCTTGTAGTGAACACATAGCTTCTATTGCTAAGTTAAATGATGAAATGGCTAGTCTTCATGCCCAACTTAAGGCTAGCAAAAGTGATTTTGATAAACTAAAATTTGCTAGGGATGCCTACACGATTGGTAGACACCCCTCAATTAAGGATGGGCTTGGCTTCAAGAGGGAATCCAAGAACTTAACAAGCCATAAGGCTCCCATCTCCGCCAAGGAGAAAGGGAAGGCCCCTATGGCAAGTAGTACTAAAAAGAACCATGCTTTTATGTACAATGATAGAAGACAGTCTCATAGGAGTTGTAATGCTCTTGATTCACATGCCTATGATTCTTATGCTATGTTTGCTCCCAGTTCTTCCTATATGCATGGTAGAGATATGCCTAGGAAAAATATTCATCATGTGCCTAGAAAGAATATTGTTCATGTTCCTAGGAAAGTTATGAATGGACCCTCTACAATTTATCATGCTTTAAATGCTTCCTTTGCTATTTGTAGAAAGGATAGGAAGATAGTTGCTAGGAAATTAGGGGCAAAATGCAAGGGTGATAAAACTTGCATCTTGGTCCCTAAGACAATTGTGACTAACCTTGTAGGACCCAACAAGAGTTGGGTACCTAAGACCCAAGCCTAAATTTGCCTTGCAGGTTTATGCATCCGGGGGTTCAAGCTGGATTATCGACAGCGGATGCACGAACCATATGACGGGGAAAAGAAGATGTTCACCTCCTACGTCAAGAATAAGGATTCCCAAGATTCAATCATATTCGGCGATGGGAACCAAGGCAAGGTGAAAGGTTTAGGCAAGATTGCAATATCAAATGAGCACTCTATCTCTAATGTGTTTTTAGTTGAGTCTCTTGGATATAATTTACTATCTGTTAGTCAACTATGTAATATGGGATATAATTGTCTATTTACAAATATAGATGTGTCTGTCTTTAGAAGAAGTGATGGTTCATTAGCTTTTAAGGGTGTATTAGACAGCAAACTTTATTTAGTTGATTTTTAAAAAGAGGAGGCCGGTCTAGATGCATGCTTAATTGCTAAGACTAGCATGGGCTGGCTGTGGCATCGCCGCTTAGCACATGTGGGGATGAAGAACCTTCACAAGCTTCTAAAGGGAGAACACGTGATAGGTTTGACTAACGTGCAATTCGAAAAAGATAGACCTTGTGCAGCTTGTCAAGCAGGTAAACAAGTGGGAGGAGCACATCACAGCAAGAATGTGATGACCACTTCAAGACCTCTGGAGCTGCTGCATATGGACCTCTTCGGACCCGTCGCCTATCTGAGCATAGGAGGAAGTAAGTATGGTCTAGTTATTGTTGATGATTTTTCCCGCTTCACTTGGGTGTTCTTTTTGCAGGATAAGTCTGAAACCCAATGGACCCTCAAGCGCTTCCTCAGGAGAGCTCAAAATGAGTTTGAGCTCAAGGTGAAGAAGATAAGGAGCGACAACGGGTCCGAATTCAAGAATCTTCAAGTGGAGGAGTTCCTTGAGGAGGAAGGGATCAAGCATGAGTTCTCCGCTCCTTACACACCTCAGCAAAATGGTGTGGTAGAGAGGAAGAACAGGACGCTCATTGATATGGCGAGGACTATGCTTGGAGAGTTCAAGACCCCCGAGCGTTTTTGGTCGGAAGCCGTGAATACGGCTTGCCACGCCATCAACAGGGTCTATCTTCACCGCCTCCTCAAGAAGACTTCATATGAGCTGCTAACTAGTAACAAACCCAATGTATCGTACTTTCGTGTATTTGGGAGTAAATGCTACATTCTAGTGAAGAAGGGTAGGAATTCCAAATTTTCTCCCAAAGCTGTAGAAGGGTTTTTTATTAGGTTATGACTCAAATACAAAGGCGTATAGGGTCTTCAACAAATCATCGGGTTTGGTTGAAGTCTCTAGCGACGTTGTATTTGATGAGACTAATGGCTCTCCAAGAGAGCAAGTTGTTGATCTTGATGATGTAGAAGATGTTCCAACGGCCACGATACGCACCATGGCCATTGGAGATGTGCGGCCTCAGGAACAATTGGAGCAAGATCAACCATCTTCCTCAACTATGATGCATCCCCCAACCCAAGATGACGAACAGGTACCTCAAGTGGAGGCGCATGATCAAGGGGGAGCACAGGATGATCAAGTTGAAGAGGAAGAAGCACCTCAGGCACCTACAACCCAAGTTCGAGCAACAATCCAAAGGGATCATCCCGTCGACCAAATATTGGGTGATATTAGCAAGGGAGTAACTACTCGTTCAAGATTAGTTAATTTCTGTGAGCATTACTCCTTTGTCTCTTCTATTGAGCCTTTCAGGGTAGAAGAGGCCTTGCTAGATCCAGACTGGGTGTTGGCCATGCAGGAGGAACTCAACAATTTCAAGCGCAATGAAGTTTGGACACTGGTGCCTCGTCCCAAGCAAAATGTTGTGGGAACCAAATGGGTGTTTCGCAACAAACAGGACGAGCACGGGGTGGTGACGAGGAACAAGGCTCGACTTGTGGCAAAAGGTTATGCCCAAGTCGCAGGTTTGGACTTTGAGGAGACGTTCGCTCCTATGGCTAGGCTAGAATCAATTCGTATTTTGCTAGCATATGCCGCTCACCATTCTTTCAGGTTGTACCAAATGGATGTGAAGAGCACTTTCCTCAACGGGCCGATCAAGGAGGAGGTGTACGTGGAGCAACCCCCTGGCTTCGAAGATGAACGGTACCCCGACCATGTGTGTAAGCTCTCTAAGGCGCTCTATGGACTTAAGCAAGACCCAAGAGCATGGTATGAATGCCTTAGAGACTTTTTAATTGCTAATGCTTTCAAGGTTGGGAAAGCCGATCCAACTCTTTTCACTAAGACTTGCGATGGTGATCTTTTTGTGTGCCAAATTTATGTCGATGACATAATATTTGGTTCTACTAACGAAAAGTCTTGTGAGGAGTTTAGCAGGGTGATGACGCAGAAATTCGAGATGTCGATGATGGGCGAGTTGAACTACTTCCTTGGGTTCCAAGTGAAGCAACTCAAGGACGGCACCTTCATCTCCCAAACGAAGTACACGCAAGATTTGCTAAAGCGGTTTGGGATGAAGGACACCAAGCCCGCCAAGACGCCGATGGGAACCGACGGACACACCTACCTCAACAAAGGTGGTAAGTCTGTTGATCAAAAAGCATACCGGTCCATGATAGGTTCTTTGCTTTATTTATGTGCTAGTAGACCGGATATTATGCTTAGCGTATGCATGTGTGCTAGATTTCAATCCGATCCTAAGGAGTGTCACTTAGTGGCTGTGAAGCGAATTCTTAGATATTTAGTCGCTACGCCTTGCTTCGGGATCTGGTATCCAAAGGGGTCTAACTTTGACTTGATTGGATATTCAGATTCCGACTATGCTGGATGTAAGTTCGATAGGAAGAGTACATCGGGGACGTGCCAATTCTTAGGAAGGTCCCTGGTGTCGTGGAACTCTAAGAAACAAACCTCTGTTGCCCTATCCACCACTGAGGCCAAGTACGTTGCCGCAGGACAGTGTTGCGCGCAACTACTTTGGATGAGGCAAACCCTCCAGGACTTTGGCTACAATCTGAGCAAAGTCCCACTCCTATGTGATAATGAGAGTGCTATCCGAATAGCGGAAAATCCTGTTGAGCACAGCCGCACAAAGCACATTGACATCCGGTATCACTTTTTGAGAGACCACCAGCAAAAGGGAGATATCGAAGTGTTTCATGTTAGCACCGAGAACTAGCTAGCCGATATCTTTACCAAGCCTCTAGATGAGAAGACCTTTTGCAGGCTGCATAGTGAGCTAAATGTCTTAGATTCGCGGAACTTGGATTGAATTGTAGCATACATGTGTTTATGCCTTTGATCATGTTCATTCTGCATTTTGTTGCTTATTGTGGTGCTCAAGTTGTACAAGCACTCCCTGGATCTCACAAGTCCTTGTGCAAGTGATGCACATACTTAGGGGGAGGTGTGTTACAACTTGACCCTTTGAAAACTAACCATGTGCTTGAGTTTGTTTTAGTCTCAAAGGAGGATTGAAAGGGAAAAGGTGGACTTGGACCATGCAAGACTTCCACTGCACTCCGATGAAAAGAGTAACTTTTCCAAGTTCATCTTTATCCTCTTATTGCCTATTTGCTCTTAGTTGAAGATTTTGGTGAGGCAATAGGGTTAAAGGGCCAAGATTGGTCCCGTTTTGGTGCTTGATGCCAAAGGGGGAGAAAATAAAGGCCAAAGCAATAGATGGATCAGCTACCACTTGGATTTTGAAAATGGTAGATTAGAGCTTTTGGTTTGTCAAGACTCTTTATTGTCTCTTTTGTCAAAAAATGGCCTCTTGTGGGGAGAAGTGTTGATTATGGGAAAAAGGGGGAGTTTTTGAAATCTTGAATCAATTTCTCTTGTAATGACTCTCTTTATGTTTTAACAAGTATGTTTGACTTAGAGATAGAAATTTGTGTTTGATTTGCAAAAACAAATCAAGTGGTGGCAAAGGATGATCCATATATGTCAAAACTGAATCAAAACAATTTTGAGTTCTTATTTGAATTGATTTTGTACTCGTTCTACTTGCTTTATGTTGTGTTGGCATAAATCACCAAAAAGGGGGAGATTAAAAGGGAAATGTGCCCTTGGGCCATTTCTAAGTATTTTGGTGATTTAGTGTCCAACACAAGTGCCTAAGTGTAAAAAGGTGGACAAAGTACAAATCAAGGATAAAGGTATGTTTCTCAGACTTAGTACATTGTTTTATGGACTAATGTATTGTGTCTAAGTGCTGGAAACAGGAAAAATTCAATTGAAAATGTCTTGGCTCGAGCAGCCAAGACTCTGCTCAGTCTGGGAGCACCGGACTGTCCGGTGGTGCACCGGACAGTGTCCGGTGCGCCAGGCTAGCTCGAGCGAACAGGCTGCTCTCGGGACTTCGACGGCGGTGTACGGCTATAATTCACCGGACTGTCCGGTGGTGCACCGGACTGTCCGGTGGACCGTTCACAGGCGAACTCGTCGCTCTCGAGAAACCATCAACGACGTACGGCTATAATTCACCGGACTGTCCAGTGTGCACCGGACTGTCCGGTGAGCCAACGGTCGGCCGGGCCAACGGTCGGCCACACAATCTGCGCTGGACACGTGGCCGAGCCAACGGCTAGAAGGGGGCACCGGACTGTCCGGTGTGCACCGGACATGTCCGGTGCGCCAACGGCTCTCAGGCTACCAACGGTCGACTGTGCCATTTTTGGAAGGAAATCGGGCACCGGACACTGTCCGGTGTGCACCGGACTGTCCGGTGCACCAGTCGACAGAAGGCAATATCAGCCTTCCTAGAATGCTCTCAACGGCTCCTAGCTGCCTTGGGGCTATAAAAGGGACCCCTAGGCGCATGGAGGAGTACACCAAGCATTCTTACAACATTCCTAAGCACCAAGACCTCGATTCCGCGCATTTGTTTCGTTGTGATAGCATATAGAGCTCTAGTGGAGTTGTGAACTCATTGGGTTGTGTTGCGACCTCTTGTTGCGACTTGTGTGCGTGGTGACACTCTGATTTTTGTGTCTTGTGTGCGTTGCTAATCCCTCCCTTGCTCCGTGCTTATTTGTGAACTTCAAGTGTAAGGGCGAGAGGCTCCAAGTTGTGGAGATTCCTCGCGAACGGGATTAAGAAAAGCAAGCAAAACACCGTGGTATTCAAGTGGGTCTTTGGACCGCTTGAGAGGGGTTGATTGCAACCCTCGTCCGTTGGGACGCCACAACGTGGAGTAGGCAAGCATTGGTCTTGGCCGAACCACGGGATAACCACCGTGCCATCTCTGTGATCGATCTCTTGTGGTTATTGTGTTTTGACTCCTCTCTAGCCACTTGGCATTTACTGTGCTAACGCTTAACCAAGTTTTTGTGGCTTAAGTTTTCAAGTTTTACAGGATCACCTATTCACCCCCCCTCTAGGTGCTCTCAAGAGTCTCCATGATCGAGGAGCAATGATGATTCGAACCGATTATACCCAGCTAGGGATCCCTAACCACACGACATATGTAGCACTTAACCCTTGCATATGTCAACTGTTCCCACAGATCCTCCACAACGTGAACCGGTCCGCGCTACCCGGGAGCACAGTACTCCTCCGTCCAGCCTCTAGCCAGGAGGGTACACGCTACTCCCACCATCTCCCACGCCCAGTGTGCGATTGTCTTTTCACGTATGGAATAGCCGAGTTCAAGCTTACCCTATCCCATACCAGGGTATGTGGCTAGTTGCAAAGTCTCCACCATAATAGGCCTACATCGAAATAATTCTTAATCAACCTGGACGGAACATCACCTATTCCTAGCCCATGTCTCGATTTAAGTATTTTCATCCTTAGGATTGTTTGTGTTCCTTAGGATGATTAAAACATCATAGGGAACCTTGCATTAGATCTCCCAATGATCCTAGTGAAAATATTCTTGTAGCTAGAGCCATCCTTCCTCAGGATAAACCTGAGCTAGGCATTAGTGCAAAGGACAAACTCTATCTGCAAGATTTACCTCTAGACAGGGCTAACAATTTTGTAAATCATATTTGATACTTCACCAGAAGTATAAAAGGAATGGATTTCAAGGTAGCCAATGCATCAAAGGGTTTCCAAGCAACTCCTATAAATCTAATGCACATTTCACTAGACTTAAAGTGTATAAAAATCATTTAAAACACAAGGAAGGGGTTGCATGCACCGGGGCTTGCCTGGAATAAACACTATGTTAGTGTTTGTTAGCCGACGATCACTTGACATCCATTCTTAGCCTTGGCACTCATTCAGTCTATCCATCTTTAGGTTCGTCTGACTGACGACGTCGTCTTGCAGAGATGTCCAATCTCTGCATTATCCTGGGGTCGACTTGGGTCGTCTTCCGCATCACGTGATTAATTATCGTATCTAAATGAAATACATGGTGCATATGAATGGATATAAGCAGGAATATGACAAACCTAAATAATGCTACACGATAGCTAATTAAACACCTAGCGACGAAGGCACATAATAACATTTAAAAGCAATCACTAGATGCTGAGATATTACTGAATACAACCAGCACACTTTCCTAGCTTAAACGGGTCTAACTCAAACATCAAGAACAATATTCTGAACAAGTCCTATACCATCATTAGCTAACGCTTAACACCGAAGGACTAACAATACTTAAGTAAATCAATCTAGTATACCTCGGACTTAGAGTAACAATTAGTAGCTTTACAATTAGCTTTAAAATTACTATTCTAAAATATGATGCAAAGCATATCGACTAAATAAAGCACCTCGCTAATTGTTGTAATAAGTAGAACATAATCCTACAGCATAGAGTTCTACAAAACGGCTTCTCTAACAACTAAGATCTAAAGTGCTTATAAGCACTCTCCACTGGTAGTTCTTAGGTTTTCACATAAACGGACTTATCGATCTTACTCGCCTCCTAATTATTTTGGGTAACAGTAATTATCTATTTATGACATTTAATCTATTAATAAACCTAGAAAAATGTGATGTCTGATATGACAGGGTATCGACTCCCATACAAACAAATGAAATCTGTTATACGCAATACTAACAGCACCTATCGGCTAGATGTTAGAAATACAAGACTTAATCTCTGCAATATTAATTCGACCATACATCGGATACGAAACACCAATTTAATCTTCCTCGCATAACCTACGTCTTTGAATCTAAACTTAGCTATATGGCACGACTACTTTGCAATCGTGAACACAATTACCATGCTACATATAGCTCCGGCATTGACAAACGTCTAATAAAACACGTGCCCGTGCTACAAATGGGATAATCGTTGCGACCTACCTAGGTAGCCAATCTATCTAACGATTCAGCTAACAGCAATAATACATCAGCTTACTGCATCACAGTGCGACTTGGAATTAACAAAAACGACGACGTTCACTATTTTCCCTAAATCGTCGAACACCTATCGAGCGTCACACGAAATCACACTACTGCGATTTACGTATACGTCACCAGCCTACCTGGACAGCGCAAACGTACTAAATTGATGAGAAATATTAAAACGAAGAGCGAGAGCGATGACAGCTCACCAATAATTTAATCTGTCTTGAAGGTCACGAGCACATCTACAATTTCCAATTCCGCCATTACGTCGAGCACGTGGTGAGCACCACGCGGACCTCACTGCCTTTTCCATCCATATCAAGAATTTTCCGACTGCGTACTGATTTGTTTCCTTGTACGCCTAATCTTCTCGGATTTTCTTTCCTAATATCCACAGCTCTAATTCCACACACCAGACGAGCGCAGGAACCACACGGGCTTCACTTTCTTTTCCATCTACTCCGTTCTTCTACACACATACAGACAGGATGGAGTTCCGGTGTCAAGATGCTGAGGGAGACAAACATAGAGACCGAGCTGCTGGCATTGTGGAGAGGCGCGCGCGCCAGCGAGCTTGACGACTGCGGGGCACCCGACGCTACGAGGGGAGGGCTGCGCGCGGCTAGAGCTTGTCAAGCATGGTGACGAACAGCTCCACGGCAGGGTTCCAGTGGCATGGCTCGAGCATAGGCAGAGACCGGCGCAGGGAGACAACAGGATTCGCAGCCACGACAACAACGGCAAGGCTGACAAGCACCAAATAAGAGCTCGCGCCAGAGCTCCAAATCGACGGCGTGAGACCCGAGTAGTGCGTAGCCATGGAAGGTGGTCCGGTGAGCTCGCAGTGGATTCAAGCTGGGGGTTGGGCGCCAAGCACAGGGAGATGGGCGCGCGCACGAGAGATGGGAGCTCCGCTGGGTGCGGCCATTGGAGGTGATGCCAAGCGAGCAGAGAGGGCACGCTTGGAGCTAGGAGACCGTGGCGCTGGGAACGGCGGGCGACCTGGGTGAGATCTGAGCTGGGCGCCATGGGGATGAGCTTGATGAGCTAGAAGTCATGTGCTAGACAAGAGATCCACACCAGGAGCCGAGCACGGGAGGAGCAGAGGTGGGGGCGAGCATGGCCGAGGAGATGAATACCGGCGGCTGGAGAAACAGGGACACCTGCCATGGAAGAGGGAAGGAGAGAGCTGGACGTGGGAGGACGCGCGCGTAGGGGGAGTCAACGAAGGCCATGGGAGAGGAGCGTGCGCAGGGAGATGAGGGAGAGAGAGACGCAGCTGGGGCTTGCTGGAAGCAGGCTTCCGTCGGCATTGAGATGAAGGCACGAAGAGGATAGGGCTGAAGAAAAATATCCCATCAGAGGGAGGCGTCGAGATGAGGATCGGCTGGATATTTTTTCCATTTTCATTTCTCCGAACAGAATTACAATTATAATCCTTGGTTCTAGACTTAAGGTTTGCGTGACAAATAATGAGTTGGACCTAAAATTTATCGGCTAGAATATTTAGACAATGCTTGATTTAGTGAAAATCCCGGAATCAGATGAATTCGTACCAGTTATTTATATTTGAAAAATTAGACCGTGGCAAGAAACACACAGACCGAACCAAACGAGATTGACTTAGTATTTCAGACTGTGTTTAGTCCCGTCTAATTTGTACGATTCTCACCAGTTATCGATCATTTGATTTGACGCGAAGGATAACTTGCTGAGAGGAACAATTCAATTAATGAACTAGCGCATTGTTCTTTTCGGTCAGCGCGGGGCTCCAATTTTACAAAAAAATCATATTCACTTACGTGCGTGATCCGAACAATTCAAATTCCGCTAGCAAACGAAGATTTCAGTAACCCAAAAGTTTTATGAACCCTTCTTAATTGTTTGGATCATGGAAATGAGTACGACACCAAACTCGAATTTTTGTGAGACAATTAAATTCCAAGCTAAATGAGATTTCTCGAATAATCTCGGTAATCGGAGATGGGGCTAATATCGAAATCGTTATTCACCCTAGCATTTCTTGCTTAAGCCCATATTTGCTGTTTAAAGTGAGACAACACCTAGGGTGTTACAGAAACCCATCCAAATTGTTCACCTTCTCCTCTAGGTCGCGTAGCACCAATCAATTCTAGATTTGGGATGCTTGGGCGTTGAAACATGCGCGCGCGCTGGCGAGCCTCCGCCGTGACACCATACAGCGCCGCCTGTGTTCTGGGTCGTGTGGGCAGTTGATGCTCTACCATCGATCTGTAGTTGGATGGCATAGATTATGCTGGGATATCGGTTCGGCCAGGGTGAATCCGGTGCGTCCGAGAACGGTCGTAGGAACCCCGGGAAATCGCGGTTGTGTTTCATCGGGGGTCATGCATCGTCGATCTGATGGTCATAGATTGCATACCAGTTCGCAAAGTCTTAGATCTAATCTAGCGCGTCGGCCGTTGATCCAACGGCTATAATCGGACGATACCCCTTCGGCCGTGCACATTTGTATAAGAAGACCCTGGAAACCTAGGAATCAACCCGCCGTCCCTCATGACTGTACTCTGAGCCTTGGGATTGTTACGCAGAGGCCCCAGCATTTCTGTCTAATATACGCGCAGTCCAGTGACCATTTAAATTGATAAATGAATTAGAAATGAATTTTTAATATAAAAACAATTGATAGAACTTGTTTAATTTATAGAAAATGCATACTTAGTCCAAATTAATCCATTCTAGTTTTATAATTTTGTAATATTATTGTTTATCACCTAGTGTCTCTGTTTTGACATGAAAATAGTAATAAAATTTAATTCTTAGTTAAACTTGTATCAAATACATAAAACCTTTGGAAAGCCATAACTTAAAATCCATAACTCCAAAATTAATGATTCCTGTTCCCAGGATCTTATTTTATGTGTAGATAATTATTATGTATTTTGTTTACATGTTTGGTGTGATGTAATTTCTCTATATACTATGCTTGTTTGTATTGTGGCGAGTAGAAGAGCTAGTGGTTGCGGATCCCAGTGTTCAGCAGGTAGAAGTTGCTGAGGAGGAGCTCATTGAAGGCAAGTTGTGCCCTTGACCACTTTTTACCTAATAATGTTCTTTAATATCACTTATTCATGCATAGGTTTAATTTTGATGAGACCCAATAGGTCACCCTGGTCTGATTATCTTTTACCTTGTTTACCCCTGATCATTTGGGTAGTTTGCTATTGCTTTATTGGTTTTGGGTTAATATTTCATTATATCCATGTTCCAATTATTCTGTTATATTATTTATGTTCATGTCAAGATCATTAATTTTAATTGGAACATGGAGCTTAACTTGAGAAACACGTGACACCACAAGGGTGGAATGGGCACCCTTGGCTGACTAATTAGGAAAGCTAGTGGAAGACTACCTTACCCGAAAGGGGCAAGGGCAGTAGGGGAGTAGGCATGTAGGGAGGTTCTCAGGTTGATTTTGCTGCGATGGTGGTCAGACGAGGGATTCCTACAATTGCTCTTCCCAGAAACTGTAGCGGTTTTTGGAAGCTAGCGGAACTTTGTAAAGACCCGTAGTGTTACCCTGCCTCGCTTCCTTGGTAGAGGTGTATGGGGTCCATACAACCTAGTGGCAGATGGGTAACATGACTTGTGGGTATAGGGTACAACCTCTGCAGAGTGTAAAACTGGTATACTAGCCGAGCTCACGGTCATGAGTAGCTCAGGACTCTCGTATGATTAAACTATGGAACTAAATTCAATTTGTCATTTGCATTGCATGGGATTATTATTAATTTTGTTCTATTATTCTTATTATGGTTTGGTATTTACTTACATTTAGTAACTGCTAAAATAATTTGACCAACTTATTAAAAGCAATGCTCAGCTTTAACCTCTATCATTGATCAGCCTTACACTTCACATGAACTCCCACCTTTGGTCAGTTCATGCACATTATTCCCCATAACTTGTTGAGCGATGAACATGTGTGAGCTCACCCTTGCTGTCTCACACTCCCCCACAGGAGAAGAACAGGTGGTTCAAGAGGAGCCAGACAACGAGGAGTTCAATTGATCTAGGTGGCATCTCCTAGTTGACTTTATGGTGCCAAGGATGGACTTTAGTTCGTGTTATATTTATCTTTTATTTTGTAAGACTTCCGCTATGTAATAAGTACTCTGATTATATTGTGACAGTTATCTCTATACACTCTGTTATTATATGTGTTGTCTTCTTTGGCGCATATATGAGATGCACCCGGCTTTGTCCCTTAAATCTGGGTGGGATAGAAGTGGTATCAGGGGAATGTTGACTGTAGGACGAAACCTAGAAAGAACTAGACAACCAATACTTACCTTACTACTCTAATCATTTCTAAATTTTTCTTAACCTTTCTCGTCTATTTCTGCTTTACTCTGATTATTCTTACCTTTTCCTTCTAAAGACCAATATGGATTTCACACTTTGAAATCCTGTACCTAAATGTTACAGAACCTCCCAAGGTATTAGGCCCACCTATAGATGTCCTTGTCCTAAGGACCTTGGAAAAACCATGTAGATGCACATAATCACTTGACGAGCTCGGTCTTCTGTATCAACATACCGCCCAAGAGCGCTTCACCCATCACGCAGACATTACATCACATCGGAGGAAAGAATAAGTGGAAGCGGATTACAATAACTTAATTTACATTCATAAAATATATAGAGAGAGTATTATTACAATAACGGGTGCTATGAGTGCATAAAAATATTATTACAAACCAGGGAGGCAAAACACCCTCTCGCACAAAAGTTTAGTGTTTTCAAACTGGGAGGCAGACATCCTCCCGCACCCATGATCACTGCTTTGGCTCCTCTTTTGGTACCACCTTTGAACAGAAACAGCACAACTCCGTTGTTTCTCACCTACAACAACATGGGTTCGAAAACCCTGAGTACGAAGTGTACTTTCGCAAGTCTTACCCGTCAAAGAAATAAAGGCATAAAGAGAGTAGAGTAACTTTATTACATCATCCAGAACATTGTATCTTAACCAGTATCATAATCAAAGTACGGCGAAACTTCTGAGAATAACTGGGGGATTCTGTTCTGAGTTCATCTTCTGTTTTGCAAGGCCTCATCTTCGAATGATGACTCCACTGAACTTTAGACATGTTGATAACTTTACTTTGTGTAATTCTACGAGATGTTTCCAAATTTCTGATAGGGTACTCCGTATAAGTCAAATCTTCCTTAACATTGAGTTCTTCCATTGGTAATTGTTCTTCACGTACTCTTAAGCATTTCTTAAGTTGTGACACATGAAATACATCATGCACATCTGACAAATTATCGGGTAGCTCTAACTGTACGCTACTTCACCTTTTCTTCCCAAAATTTTGAACGGGCCAATGTAGCGAGGAGATAGTTTACCCTTAACCTTAAATCTTTTCATGCCTCTCATCAGTGAAACTTTAAGGTATACAAAGTCTCCTACTTCAAAGATCAACTCTCTTCTTCTATTGTCAGCATAGCTTTTCTGTCTCGACTGTGCTGTTTTCAAATTCTCTCTGATAATTTGTACTTGCTTTTCTGCTTTTTGGAGAATTTCTAGACCAAATACTTGACTTTCTCCAGTCTGATTCCAATAAAGCAGTGTTCTACACTTTCGTTCATAAAGTGCTTCAAATGGTGCCATTTTTAGACTTGCCTGGTAACTATTGTTGTACGAGAATTCAGCATAAGGGAAACTTTTATCCCAGCTTCTACCATGCTTTAGAGCGCAAGCTCTTAACATATCTTCCAACACTTGGTTTGTTCTTTCCATTTTCCCATCCGTTTGAGGATGATAAGTTGAACTAAAGTTTAGTTTGGTATCCATGAACTCATGTAGTCTTTTCCAAAAGCGTGAGGTAAATTGGGTTCCTCGATCTGATCGATCTTCTTTGGTACTCCATGCAGACAAACAATTCTTGACATGTATAACTCTGCTAACTGGGCTCCTGAGTAAGTTGTCTTCATAGGTATAAAGTGTGTTACTTTAGTCAACCTGTCCACTATAACCCATATTGAATCATAGCCATCCCGAGTATGGGGTAATCCAAATATGAAATCCATAATGATTTCTTCCCATTTCCATTTTGGTACCTTGAGAGGTTGTAGTAATCCTGCTTGTTGGGGACTTGTTCTCAAATGCTAAGAGTTAAGAACAAGGCAACATAAAAAGTGTTAAATGTTAAAGTCCTTCGTCCTTCGAAACATTATGCCCCTTCGGGAAATAATGAGTTTCGGACGAAGGTCATAAGGGACATACCTTCGTAAATATAACAAGTAATGACGAAGGATTCATATAAAGCACGAAATATAATATAAACATCATAAAATCATTTCTATTTTATTAACATGGAAAAATAGAAATGATTTCAAATTACAAATGTACCTTCGGTCCTGAGAGAAGGTAAAAAGTACAAGCGTGACGCAAAAGCAAATGCCAAGTCAGTGTCCCCAGTACGGGAGTACTGTTCATCTATTTATAGGCGTGAGACATAGCCCATACAAAATTACATTCATGTCCATTATATTTGCTAATGACTTATGGAAATCTGTCAAGGCCTAAGTAGTCTTTTCATCTTTAAGTCGGTTCCCCTTTCTGCTATCGCGACGAAGCTTTCCCGCGCACAGCTTCGGCTGTGCATCATCCTTCGTAGAGCTTGGTAATCAGCCCGTCCTCCATTTCAATCCCCCTTCGTCTGGTTCAGGCTTCGTCCTGACCGTACTTCATGTTCATAATTCTGAGTCCGAAGGTACCTGTTCATATAATCCACTTGGAAAACATTGTCAAATCATGTTTTTGAGGACCTTCGGAAGACGAAGGCCCCCAACAGTAGCCCCTCGCAATATTAATTTGTTAGTGATAAATTCAGATTGCAAAATGGACGAAGGCCCTGAGCCGAAGGTCCGAAAAAACACCTTCCCTTTGCTAGAATAGCAACACTCACTGACAAGCGGGGTCTTTCAATTTTCACCGCCCCGGGGATATAAATAAGATCATACCGCAACCTTATTTGGTACGCACACTTGCTATCTGCTTCGGCCCACTACATTTTTAGCTCTTGTGCACTAAGATTTGCTGATCTTTTTGATTTTAAAGCTTCAGCCTTGGAAACAGTTTTTTAGCGCTTCCGAAGATGTCTGAAGGTAAGAAGATCCCTGCTGAGACGAAGTTGAGTCTTGACGAAGAGAAGAACTTGGGGTTCCTTATAGCGATGGCGGAGACCAATACAGAGAAAATCACCAAGGAAATTCTTGAAGGTTTGTCCGAAGATACTGATGACAGCGACAGTTTTGATGTAGAAAGTGGTGGGGAAGAGGCCGAAGATCGACCATGGCGGCCAAGTCACACGGTTTTCGGGAAAACCACTATTAAGCAGAATCATATTGATAATATGAGGGGGCGGTATTTCCGAGATACATCTATTGTGAGGGCTGACGCTGGAGAAAAGACTTCTCCCACCCCCGAAGAAGATGAAGTCGTAATTTTCCGAAGCTTTCTCAAGGCTGGACTTCGATTCCCTTAAGCAACTTCGTTGTTGAAGTCCTGAAAACATTTCAAGTCTACCTTCATCAAATTACTCCCGAAGCCATCATAAGAATGGGGTGTTTGTCTGGGCTGCGAGAAGCCAAGGTTTGGAACCAAACGCTAAAAGCTTCTGCAACATTCATGAGTTGTTATACGAGACGAAGCCCTGGGGAAAGAACAATATCACAACAACTTTGGGTGTTACAGCTTCGGTGCCCGCTCCGGGTCAAGCCGCCCTGTGCCAACCTTTCGGAAGAGGTGGCCCGGAGCCTGGATGACAGAGTGGTTCTATGTAAAGAATGACTTATCAGCGCAAGAAAATGTCAAGAGTATCATTATGCGCCCCATCTGGCAACGCTTCGGACTTCGAAGGCCGAAGGTTGAAATGGACGAAGCAGCCGAGGAATGCCAAAGAGCCTTCGGCGTAGTCTGCTCTTTCATTGGGACAAGGGACTTGGTCCAGGAGCATATTGCCTTCAGGGTATGGCCACTTGCAGAAAAGTGGGAAATGCCGAAGGAGACCATTAAGAGTCCGACGAAGGCGGACTAGTCAGACTAAAATACACATTCAAATACGGGGATAAATTTGTTGAACCTGATGACGATTGGTTGAAAAGCATTGAAACATTAAGTGACGAACTTCTTGGGGCATATTCGAAGGCCGAGAACACTGCGTTATCAGCAGCCTTCGGAGGCCGAAAGAAGAAAAGGCTCAACCGTGTATTTGACGCAGTCGGGTTTATCTACCCTGACTATCACTATCCGGTATTGGGTCGCAAAAGGAAAAATACTTCTCCTGCAGAAGCTACCACGAGTGCCACTAGTGAGCCAGCGCCTCAAAGGAAAAAGATGAAGGTGCTCACCCATCGAACGCGTTTTATTGAGCCGGCCACAGTGCCAGAATTTATTGGTGAAGTTTCTTTGGCCTCTGAAGCTACAGAACAGCTCCAGTGCCGAAGATAGAAGAGAAAACTGAAGCGCCTTCAGCAGTAGAAAAACCGAAGATTGAAGGGCCAAAAACATCAGAAATTTTAAGTCCTTCAGCAAATGTCGAAACAACAAAAAATCAAAAGGGCCCATTGGTGACCCAAGAAGAAAAAGAATGGTGAACGTACTAGATGTCTTGGAGACAATTAAGTCTTCAAGCACAACCGCAAAGGAGTCTGTTGAACTCGCTGAAGCATCTACTGAAGCTTCGAAACAACAAGCTGAAGCTGAAGCTGGGCCTTCAGAGCCCACCAAGGAACAATCCGAGAAAATATCAGAACCAGCTTTGGTTGAAGAAATTGACACTGCCGCCCCCGAAGCTCCCTCCAGCATATGCGATTACATCGTGCGACATGCTTCGGGGAAGAAACTGTCTGAAGAAGAGACTTATGAAGCGAATCACTATGCTAGAGAGTTAAAGTATCCGAAGGGGGCAGTAGTATTCAATGGGACAAATGAAGATGACTTCCTATACTGCCTCCCTGATAACAAAGAATTATCTGTCTGCCGGGAGATGGCTAGAAGTATGGGTTTCCCGAAGCTCGAAGCTGGATTATGCGCCATGACGAAAGAGGATCTCGCAGACAGTCTTGCGTACAATAGCCTAAAGGTATGGGAATTAAGCGCTTGAAAAAACTTTTTTAATTGTAATTCATTCCTTTATTCTTATGTGGATTCTTTTTCGTATAGGGCTTGATCCTAAGCAACGCGTTAAGAGCCCAAAAGAGCGCCGAAGATGAAAGCTATGACATTGCGTTCAACAATTTACGCTCCGAAGTTATTAAAACTGAGAAACGAAGCTCTGGAAAAGGATAAATTCTGCTTACACTGGTAGATAAGGTAAAGAAGGACGAAGCTGCTTCAAAAACCCAGGCCGAAGCCCAAAAACGTGAAATTAGAGATCTTCAGAAACAGCTAGCTAGAGCTAAAGAGGAACGTGTGCTTGAGGAAACAAAACGAGAAACTTAGTGATCATTTGGTCAATAATTTGGAGTTAAGTGTTAAGGAGCTTCGTGCATCTCAGAGGAAATGCTATGTTAAATCTGTAGAATGCGTCAAAAAGATAAAATCCAGCTTCGCCAGCGTTGGCGCCTTTTCTAGTGAAGAGGACTTTTCAAGAGGCAATCCCGAAGGTCCACTAGACTGGATCAGTCACGAAGCAGAAGCCTTCGAGGAAATCCTGAGCAGCCGCGGTGACATCTGCGCTTTTTCAGGCGCCAAAGGAGTTGCTGCTGTTTTGGAGAAGAAAGGTTGTGAACATATAAAATCCTTAGCTCAGTCCGAAGCTGCCCTGTCCTCTGAGGACATCAAAGATCCCTCAACCGAAGCAAGCATGGTTGGCGGTAAGTTCTTCACTGATATCTGGGACAACGGCGGCCGAGAAATGGCACAAGAAATTATTCAAAGAAGTGAAAAAGGCATCCATGATGCTAGGAAAGTGGCAGAAGCTGCCGAAAGAAGTACAGAGCCCGAAGGGCAATTAGGTATTAATTAGTCGTTCTTATTGTGTTGCAATTTTTATTTCAAACTTTGCTCGCGATTTGTAATAGTAATGAAGAAATGTTCTCTTCCCTCAGAACCTGCTGGATCGTCTGCTGACCCTCACACAAAAGGGGGTGACGAAATTAAACAAATGGCCGAAGCTATCATGGATAAAGTTGTTGATCAACTTCTAAATGAGGCCGCCGAAGCAGTATTAAGAGAAGACTAGATGCTATTTAGAAAAAACATTTAAAGTGTGATCTATGTAACATTGTGTACATTTGAATGTAATATACAAGTCTCTTTCATTATTAAATTCTTTACGATGCATGAAACTATACATACATACCATTTTTGAGCCTTCGGCGAAAAAACACCTTCCCTTCTTTTCATGCTTCGTGAAGAAGACATTCTCCGTTAAAATTATTCTGATGAAACACGTCCATGCTTTGTGAAAACATTCTCCGAAGCTGTACAATTTCGATATTGCTCTGATGAAGCTCGTCCATGCTTCGTAAAAATATTCTCCGAAGCTGTATTCCGAAGATTATCATTGTATTCCCTCGTGACTTTACACAATTTTCACTTTCTCAAAGCGTCGTTTCGAAGGTTGATACTGTGTCCCCTTCTTTTGCCAAATGCAACATGATGTATGATGCTTATGCTATGCAAAATGATGTGATGATGTTATGTTATGCAAATGACATTTGTTCCGAAGATACACACAAAATATATTCGTAAGCTCTGCATTCCCTTAGGAACGTCTTTGGAGCTTCTTCGCCTTTTACTTAGACGGTATAAGCTCTGCATTCCCTTAGGAACGTCTTTGGAGCTTCTTCGCCTTTTACTTAGACGGTATAAGCTCTGCATTCCCTTAGGAACGTCTTTGGAGCTTCTTCGCCTTTTACTTAGACGGTATCAGCGTTGACTTTTTGCTGTATGCTCTGCATTCCCTTAGGAACGTCTTTGGAGCAAAAAACTTACACTGCGCTCCCTTTGGAACGGCTTTTTGTAACCTTGGCAACTTACTCTGCGTTCCTTAGAACGACTTTTTGTTGCTTCGAAGGATTTTTAATAATTCGAAGGTCCTCCTTATTACCGCAAATTTTTAAGCTTCAGCAACTTAAGCCTGTGGAGAAGATAGGTTTTCCTCATAACCAACCACGAAACTGTTATATGAAAACTGAAATGTTCTTTATTACACAGAAAATAGAACTTAAACGGAAAAGACTGCTATCAAAGTAGGATATCTGTCAGTAAATGTGCTTCGACTCTGGCACAGTACTATTGACTGTGCGAGCTTCAGATTGCTCTCTGAGATCCCTTTGGTGCGGAGCATATTGGCTCCCTTCTGGCTGTTGGCCTTGTTGCAGCGGAGGTGGAGGCGGGGGCTGTTGCCATGAAGCTTGAGGTTGACTTGCCGAAGCTACAGAAACTGCAGGGTGATTGCCCACGTATTCCGGGATGTAAGGCTGATGGTACGAAGCAGTATGCATGACCTGCTTCGGCTATCCCTGTTGCGCTGCAGCTTCTGCTAGCTCCTTTTGTTTCTGGATGGTGACATGGCACATCCTGGTGGTATGGCCCTTGTTCTCACCGCAGAATAAGCAAAATGTCCTCCTTGGTTGATCTCCAAATCTCCCGCCGAAGCCCCTGGCGCCTCTGCCTCTTGGAGCTGGTGGCCGAAAGAAAGTTTGCTGTTGCCCCGAAGCCTGTGAGGAGCACTGTGGCCTGTTCTGCTGACTCCCCTTGTCATCATTTTGAGTGGAGTTGTGGATGGACCTGACATGCCTCGGATAGAATCTTCCCCCGAAGCCCCTGGTCATCTCAGAAAATCTGAAGGCCTCCTCCCTTCTTTGGCGAAAGTCATTATCAGCACGAATGTACTCGTCCATCTTTTGGAGCAGCTTCTCCAGAGTCTGAGGAGGCTTCCTGGCAAAGTATTGGGCTGCAGGTCCAGGACGAAGCCCCTTGATCATGGCTTCGATGACAATTTCATTGGGCACCGTTGGTGCCTGCGCCCTCAAACGCAAGAACCTTCTGACATACGCCTGAAGGTATTCTTCATGTTCCTGAGTGCACTGGAACAAGGCTTGGGCGGTGACCGGCTTCGCCTGAAATCCTTGAAAGCTGGTTAACAACATATCCTTCAGCTTCTGCCATGAGGTGATAGTTCCTGGTCGAAGGGAGGAATACCAGGTCTGAGCAACACTCTTGACGGCCATAACGAAAGACTTCGCCATGACTGCAGCATTGCCCCCATACGAAGACACTGTTGCTTCGTAGCTCATCAAGAACTGCTTCGGGTCGGAGTGGCCGTCGAACATGGGAAGCTGGGGTGGCTTATAGGACGGAGGCCAAGGTGTAGCCTGCAGCTCAGCGGACAAAGGAGAAGCATCATCGAAAACAAAATTTCCCTGATGGAAATTGTCATACCAGTCATCTTCGTTGACGAAGCCCTCCTGATGAAGGTCTTTCTGCTGAGGCCTTCTGTTTTGCTCATCGTGAGTAAGATGGCGAACTTCCTCAGAGGCTTCGTCTATCTGCCTTTGCAACTCAGCTAGCCGGGCCATCTTCTCCTTCTTCCTCTGCACCTGTTGATGTAGCATCTCCATATCCCTGATTTCTTGGTCTAGCTCTTCCTCCTGAAGCGTCGGGCTGACGGCCTTTCTCTTCTGGCTTCGGGCCTCCCGAAGAGAGACGGTCTCCTGGTTGTGGTCCAGTGGTTGCAGTGCTGCAGCCCCAGCCGCTGAAGCTTTCTTCGGTGCCATAGCGAAGGTCTACAGCTTCCGAAGGTGGTCAAAAAACTCGAAGTGGAAGTGAGTTCACCGGAGGTGGGCGCCAATGTTGGGGACTTGTTCTCAAATGCTAAGAGTTAAGAACAAGGCAACATAAAAAGTGTTAAATGTTAAAGTCCTTCGTCCTTCGAAACATTATGCCCCTTCGGGAAATAATGAGTTTCGGACGAAGGTCATAAGGGACATACCTTCGTAAATATAACAAGTAATGACGAAGGATTCATATAAAGCACGAAATATAATATAAACATCATAAAATCATTTCTATTTTATTAACATGGAAAAATAGAAATGATTTCAAATTACAAATGTACCTTGGTCCTGAGAGAAGGTAAAAAGTACAAGCGTGACGCAAAAGCAAATGCCAAGTCAGTGTCCCCAGTACGGGAGTACTGTTCATCTATTTATAGGCGTGAGACATAGCCCATACAAAATTACATTCATGTCCATTATATTTGCTAATGACTTATGGAAATCTGTCAAGGCCTAAGTAGTCTTTCATCTTTAAGTCGGTTCCCCTTTCTGCTATCGCGACGAAGCTTTCCCGCGCATAGCTTCGGCTGTGCATCATCCTTCGTAGAGCTTGGTAATCAGCCGTCCTCCATTTCAATCCCCCTTCGTCTGGTTCAGGCTTCGTCCTGACCATACTTCATGTTCATAATTCTGAGTCCGAAGGTACCTGTTCATATAATCCACTTGGAAAACATTGTCAAATCATGTTTTTGAGGACCTTCGAAGACGAAGGCCCCCAACACTGCTGGTCTTTGGTGTTCGGCTTTAACTCATTGACACACGTCACATAGTGCAACATGAGTAGCCACATCTCTTTTCAAACCATACCACCAATACTTTTCTTTTAGGTCCTAGTACATCTTAGTACTTCCAAGGTGAATAGAATAAGCCGAATAATGAGCTTCTCTTAAGATAAGTTGGCGTAGGTGCTCGATTTCTGGTACACAGATTCTCTTTTTAAACCATACTGTGCCTTGCTCATCTTCTGTGAAATTTGGGGCTTTACCCAAACTAATTTGTGCCTTAATTTCCTTGATTTTATCATCAGATTCCTATCCTTTACGAATCTCTTGTTCCAAAGTAGATTCAACTTCCATAACTGTTGCTTCCATATTATTGAGCATACCAAGATTGAGTTGTTCCATTTCCCAGCACAATTCCTAGGACATCAAATGAGTAGTGATGTTGTTCACTTGACTTTTACGGCTCAAAGCATCTGCCACTACATTTGCTTTTCCTGGGTGATATTGTATTTCCAAATCATAGTCTTTGATTAACTCAAGCCATCTTCTCTGTCTTAGGTTGAGTTCTTTCTACGTGATGATGTATTTCAAGCTTTTGTGATCTGTGAAGATTTACACTTATTTCCAATCATGTAGTGCCTCCAAATCTTCAAAGCATGCACTACGACAGCTAATTCCAAATCATGCGTAGGGTAATTCTTTTCATGCTTCCGTAACTGCCTTGAAGCATAGGCAATCACTTTTCCTTCTTGCATTAAACACATCCAAGTCCTAGATGTGATGCATCGCAATACACATCAAACCCTTTATGAATATCAGGCATAATTAATACCGGTGCAGTGGTTAGCCTTTCCTTTAATTCCTTGAAACATTTCTGACATGCTTCATCCCACTTAAATTCTTTACCTTTCTCCAACTGTGAAGTAAGGGGTTTCACTATTTTGGAGAAGCCTTCGATAAATTCTATAGTATCCTGCTAATCCAAGAAAACTTCTGATCTTGGACACATCTGTTGGTTGTTTCCAATTTAGTATTTCACTTATTTTACCGAGGTCTAGTTTGATTCCTCCATTGGTGATAATATGACCTAGGAAAGCGACTTCCTTTAGCCAAC